>CAXKWD010000005.1:21375338-21533143 GCA_964059195.1 Ectobius pallidus
TTTTATTAAATTTTGGATTTTTTAGTTTTTGATTATTGGTTCTTTAAAATTTAATTTTTTATTTGTGGATTTTTTATTTTTTAAATTTGAATTTTTTTTTTAAATATAACATTGGTTGGTGGGCTACATAGAACTTTTTTGATTAAATATGGGATATTTGGAAAACAATTAATTTGTTAAATGAAAGTTTAACTCTCCCATCAGCATAAGTTGTTTTCAGAGGAGTCTCTCTTTATAATTACTATGACTTTCATTTTTATTTCTCCTTTGTTAGATAATTCACCAACTTAAATAAATTGTTACAGTTTAATGGAAAAAAATAATAACAAACACAGGGTATAAATCAAAACCTCTGTTAAAAACCACCAATAAATAGTGTCAAAGTGGTAGCAAATGCAGAGCGGGGAATCCCTCACAAGGACTTAACCATGCAAATTTCTTCTAACGAGTTACCATGCATTACGCTGACTACCATACACCACTGGGAAATCTTGCTGCAAACTCATAATCCCACAACACTTCACCTTAGTCACACACTATCAAGTAAATAAACAAATAGTATATTGCAATACTAGTTCCGTAAGTGGTGCATATAGATCAAGGAAAGAGTTTCTTTCAATTTCCAAGATCTGTTATGCGCTTATGGAACAAGTATTGCATGCTTTTTTTTGCACGATGATTATTTATATCATTTTAATTAAATTCATTGAGATATTAGCTGAAAATATTATGTATATACAATATTGAAGATAGATGTTATATTTTAGAAAGTGATTCGCATGTGTTGGTTGTTATGGGGATGGAATATTGGTAAAAAAGAATTGTTGACCGATTCACTGTATTATCTTGTCCCATTCAGTTGTATTATTTCTGGCATTTTTTCCTGAAAGATTTCCTTATTTTGCAGGATCTTCGACGTCTGTAGGAATAAGTACAAGAAATAATTTGGATCTAAACACCATGAGCAGGGATGGAGGAATTGGCTTAAATAACTGTACTATTACGATCAAAATATCAAAATAAAGGCTTGTATTGTGATGGTTTTTACTTACAGCACTTACAGTGCTTTTTGTAATTTTTTCAGCACTGAGATTTCTTTTGTTTTCATAGCAACTAGATTGCATGTGGAAATGTCAAGTTATGATCCACGGCAACAATATTTGTAAGTACCACTAATTAGTTACATCATGCAAAAAATCAATTTCGTATTCACTTTCACACAGAAAATGTGGAATGTACCTGGAAGGTACTATTGCCATATTTTTTATATTAATTGTGTTCATGCTTCATCAGGGAAAGATTTTTTCATGTTATGGGATCATTTAGATGAAAACACACTTCAACAGAACAATATCCAACTAGGATATCCATTATTAATACTTTCTGAAACACAATTGCAAAAGTGAAGTCCTCTGTTAAACAATGGGCTTCAATTTGTGCAATATCGAAATGAAGTAGGTCTTAATTTTGCAGCATGCCTTGCAGATAATTCAAAGTGATTTCTGAGGACTATGATACTATCCTGCCTCATTTTCTTCTCCAAGTAGATGCCACATACTCAGTGACGGCTCGTAGCTAAAATTAGTGGGGGTGCTGCTCCATTAGATTTTTAGCCTTTGTTTTAAAATTGTGTAAAAGGAAATGTACATATATCAAAACGAAATTTACTCACAAACTTTATAAAACCCTAAAAGAACAAATTCAAAAATTTTTACTTACTTTAATCTAAATTGTTACAGTTCAAGCTTGATCTATTCATTTAAAAATGCAATCCATTCTTTTGTTTTAATTTCCGCAAAAATATCAATAATTTTCCCCTTGTTCTGCCATAGTTAAAGTTTTCTGTTAAATAAAAGAACCGAAAAAATGAATCAAACAGAATAGCTGGAAACAAGATAATAATCTAATTCTACACATTATCACATTCAAGAATATGGTACATAAGTTTTTAACCACAACATATGTGGAGCAAAAAAAAAAAAGAACACTACCTTCCACCAATACACCAGGGTCGGCACTGTAGAAGCGAAAGTGCACAGTTCCATAAAAAGATTTTCTTTTTTCTTTATAATAATCTGGGGGATGGCTACTGGCATTAAGCTTAAGGTTTATATGTTGTACAAGTATAAAGAAAGAATTAAATAAAAAAGGACTCATATTAAATGTTATCTATAATATCAAGTGGAAATAGAAGGTGCTGCAGTTCCACAGTGCCTATACACGAGCCGCCACTGCACATACTATTATTTTTGCAATCAGTCCCAAAACCTGGTTGGTTAAACTCATTCACTAAATGTACTATATAGGCTAAAGCCTTAATAGGTATACTATACTATGCATCTACACCATTTCAACCTCAATTTCGGAAAAAGTAATTTCAATTTCGGAAAAAGTAATTTCAAATTCGGAAAAAGTAATTTCAATTTCGGAAAAAGTCATCTCAATTTCGGAAAAAGTAACTTCAATTTCGGAAATACGAGGGCTATTTTTTAAAGCATTCGATGGGGCATAAAATGAAAACCACAGTGAAAATCAAAACTGTTTTACTTGGAACATTTAGGTACACCTTCTAGCTACTTCTCTACATAATCTCGCTCCGATTGAGTCATTTGTCTTAGCGTGGTACCAACTTTACTATACCCTCTTCATAGTCCTCGCATTTCCGAAATTGAAGTTACTTTTTCCGAAATTGAAATTACCTTTTCCGAAATTGAAGTTACTTTTTCCGAAATTGGAATTACTTTTTCCGAAATTGAAATTACTTTTTCCGAAATTGAGGTTGAAAAGGTGTAGATTTCTTTATATCAGAAGAACTAACTCTAAACCTAATTTAATTTGTTATAACTTGTATAATAAAATTGCTCCATATTTAAGTGTAAATTACAAACGGTAATATATTTAAAAAATATATAAATATTTTTGGCCCAGCCTAAAAGTGAGCTAAATTTTGAAGTTCATATTTCCGTATTTTGAAACTTGTCATCCCAAGATTTTGGCTTTTATAATTAAAATATTAAGGGTAGTTTTCATTAAAACAATTTTCAATATTTTATAGTAAAAGTAATAGCTAATGATTTTGATAAAAATACTCCATGAACCATGCCTAGAAAAATCGCTATATTAGTTTTCTGTAAAAATTACTTAGAGCAATGTTTACTTCTGTCCATTTTCAATTTTTCTAGGTTTTATAAATTATTGTAGAAGTTGCATGAAAAGAGCACAGTAAAGTTGTAGATTAAAATGAACAATTTTTGTCAAACACATTTCTTTCTGAAATTAACAAATACTGAGACAAGATTTCTACAATTTTATTCTATGTTCACACTGAGGAATTCATTGCAGACACAAATCCCAAATACATTTCCGTGATTCTTGTATCTGGATACTTATCTCATGTACATGTTCCCATGAGTGACCCTCCATTACCATACATGTGACACCTTCGTAGAAAATTTGCATTAAGATCTACAAGGACATATTATCTGCCATGAATCATGCCTAGACCTAATTTAATACTGATGATATTCTAATACCTCTCCCATTTCATAATTCTTTCTTTCTTTCTTTCTTTCAGAAAGCACATGTGGATGTTCTCTTGATTATTTGGTACTAAACACAGAACATATTCAAGGAAGAAGAATGTGTGCCTATAGGCCTAAACGCAAATTTTCTACGAAGGTATTATGGATGTGAGGAACGTTTCTATGTTCTGTTTAGAGCAATTCATAGTAAAATATCCAAGATTTTGTAAAATAAAACAGCATGAATGTAGCAATATATCTCATTGGATTGATCATAATCAGAAACAGCTGACAGTCGTCACAAGAAACTTGACTACAGCATATGTGCAAAGAGCATTCTTGCTGGAATCTGTTCCATGTTATCGTTCTTGGAGCAAAAACAGGTGCCATTGGTGAATTTAATCAAATCTCCATTCGAAAAATTCTCACTTATTCATCCATCAATCATATTGGATGAATTTTAACCGCAATATCTATTGGAAATAATTATTGATGACTATATTTTTCAATTTACACAACTTGTGGCAAAACTTTTTTTTCTGGTGAATTTTATTCAACTGTTTGTGCCGGGGACTAGGAATATGTTCAATAGGTTTGCGACTTGTGGCAAAAAGGTTGCCGTACATATGCCTGGACATATATCTCTGCAACAAATTCCTCAGTGTGAACATAGTATTAGAAGTATGGCATCTGGCATGCTCCAGAAACATTATGTGCTAAGCACACTCATTTTCTCAAATATTTCTAAGAATAAATCACACATTTTCAGATATTCCATGCAGTCAAAATGTCTCAAATGTTTTCTATTCAATGCATCCAGCATTTTTGTACAATTTCTAGAATATTCTCGATCAGAATGACTTATGTAGGAATTGTGTTATTAGTGGAAACTCTCACAAAAATTGTATAACTATTTACTCCCACATGCTAAGCATTAAATAAATCTATTTGCACTTTGATTTTTGTAAAGCCTATTTAGAAGACTCACAACAATTCTGAAGGAGCTCGATATTGTCTCTATGATCAATGTTCTGAATGAATAATGAATATGTTCTGGAACCTTAATTTGGTCAACCCTTGCAAGTAAAAGGTTATAACCAAGGCCCAGATATTGATGACCTAAAAATACTTTTAAAAAGTCTGATGTGAAATTCACGTAACTCCTTTTGCCCAAATAAATTAAATTGTTTTAAAAATAAAGATAACGTCGTTACATCACATAACATCCCCGAAGAATACACAACCCAAATAAAATCTGATTAATGTACTCACATAATTTTCTTACTTTCAGCATGACCAATACATTTTTCTCACTTCACATTCTGATACAGAACAAGAGGCCACACTGCAAAGAGCACATGTTCAGAGTGGGTGGCTTCAGGTAATTTTTTTCAATAAAAGGTTTGAAATAAAAGTTTTTGCTCTTAGTAGGCTATAAGCACACTATGTGCAAAATTTAAACAAAATCGTAAGAGTTGTTTTCCAGAAAATCGCCAATCTTCATGCCACATCCCCAGAAGATACCTAACCTAAATATAATTTTTTTTTGTGTACTATTTTCTGTTACAAGAGGCCGTATTTGCAAAGAGCACATATTCAGAGTGGGTGGCTTATAACTACTACCCTTCTGAGAATTTTTTTCAAAAAAATGTTTCAAATAAATGCTTTAGCTCTTGGTGTAAGCAACTAATCTGCAAAATTTAAAGAAAATTGTTAGATCCGTTCTCGAGAAAAATGTGAAAAACGAAAATTTCTTCATGTAAAGTCCCCAATCTGTGTGTCACATCCTCAGAAGATACCTAACCCAAATACAAAATTTTGTTTTCATGCGATTTTACGTTCTGGAGCTAGGCTGTTCACAGACACACAGACATATTTCCAAAAATAGTAATTTTGGATCAGGGTACCTCAAAACGTGTATTTATGTTAAAAACTCAACTTCAAATTTGGGGGGTCGAAAACAATACTTCCTCTACCTATAGTACCTATGGTACCTACAGTACAGGCAGAGGAAGTAAAAATGAGCTATAAAATGACTTCAAAAGAACAAAAAAATGGCCCAACAATGTCTGGAAATACTAGTTCATTCATCAGATTTGTGTGTCGTAATTAGTTAAATGCTATGTACTGTTAAATGCAACCAGCAAACACCATATTTTCTGTATCCAAATTAAAATTATAACAAGGTTTATTTATTTATGCTTGTTTAGAGTTCTGATAATATTTAATTTAAGAAAATGCACAAAAACTCTATAGGCCTATAATGCAAGAAATAACACAATATGACCGAATAATGACTTTATATTAAAAAAATTAGGTCCAAAAATATTAAATGTGGAAAAAAAAACCGTAAACTGGCCAAAAACATGACCAAATTACTGACACTGAATTATAAAAATGACCCAAAAATTTTAAAAAGGGGAAAAATTACTCTAAAAATTACCATTTTTTATATCTATGAGTCATGATCAGAATATCTGCACCAGGGCAACATCCATGATGTACCAGATTAAAATATGACAATCAACAAAATCCAGGGCCCTGGTTATAATGCTACCAAGTTTTACCTATCAGCACCATTTCTAGAAGTGGGAATTGTTATAAATCACTTCAGGAAAATCACTCATCAAAAAAGTGACAATCACACTATTTTTCCACTTATCACACTTATCTTTTAAATACTGTTGGCACAATTTCAGCCTTTTGGATTCCTCTTCACAAGAAGAAAATTTCACTTCAGGATGGAAGTTGTCCTAAAAATTTACAAAACATAATAAATTACTAACTCAAAACATAATGAGAAACAACAAGCAGCCTTTATAAACATGGTTATTTAACATATTATTGGAATCCTGATTATAACTTTATCAACAAATATGGGAGTGAATTTATCTTGAGTATTCCACTTTTGATATTGACCAATAACGTTTAACAATTCCTCCTACCAATAACGATCGTTTATCTTATAAAATGCTTGCTATTAATAGGAGGATGCAATTTTATCTTATAAAATGGTCAGTTCATTACTGGACACGTAAGGCGTCAACATGTTGCCACTAAGCAGCATGAAAACACATTATTTTATACAAGATAACTTGTTTGGACATTGAAATAATATAAATGTCCATTGATTAAAAACACAATTTTGATTATGTGCAAGCAAGTTTGTGTGCTTTTATAGCATTTTGATGTAAGCAACTACAACAATGTCCTCCATCTCACTATTGGTAGCACTGGGACTGTTCATTCATCTAGTATACCGTGATCTTATGACTGACAGAATATTGACAACAAAGTAAGAAAATAATAATTATTTACAAAAACCGAAATAGTTTATTTATGGAATAGTCTTTAATAGTAAATCCTACTCGAGATTAAGAGTTTCATCAGATAAATTTGCTTGAACTTCATTCTCACAAATATATCGATAAACTCGTAATCTCTCGACAAAATCTCTATGACAAAATCTGGACCTCGAATTATATTTATTGTGACTATTTAGCGAATAAAAAGGTGGAATCATTATCATCCTACTTACTTACATACTTCTGTTTTTGATAAATATTCTGTAATCCTCTCCAAAACATTTAGAATTACATGCCATTTTAACTTCCACTGCACATGGATCCTAACAGAACCATAGCATAGCTTTACCTATGACAGAACTTTCACAAGAAAGTAAAAAGTTTTATTTTTTGCTTTAAATGCTTTGCTATTAAACAGTCCAGTGTAATTAATGTTGTAGGCCTACTTATTATTACATGAGATTTACATTGCTTCACCGCACATAATATATTATTCAATTTTCATATGCCCTTTTGCTAATATGCAGCTTACATGTAGGCAGCAATCACTGTGATGAATGTTTTTGGTCAAAGAAGCTATGAAGATGTTTTAGTGTTCAGAATTATGCATTTACATAAAAACAAATTCACATCAGTGTGATAAAATGAAACTGATAAAAATAAAACTATAAAATTATGATAGACACTTGTGGTTGGTTAAAATTCCACATATTCTTGTACTGGACTGGTTATTGGTTCATTAGCTAAATAGTCAAAGTAAATTTTGAATTTTTTTTTAAGTAACTTGAAGCATGACTTAAAGTTATAATAATAGATCTGGTTGTTTTCCAGTCATTTCATAAAATATGGGAATTTTTCCCTCAAAGAGAGAAGTTATAGAATTTTTGTAATTGGGTGGTCAAAAATAAGTTTAAAACCTCAAATTCTCTTAATATCAAGGACTTAGGTGTATCTGAAGTGGTTTCATGTGTAAAATCTGTCGATTTACTTATTTATTGCGTTGAGTTACTTTTTTTTTGCCATTTTTAGCATGATTTTAACACTCGTTAATACTAGGTACTCAGGAGTAATCAGCTATGTCCATTTTCATTTGAGAAAATATACATCTTAAGGTACAATTTGGTATAAGATTAACTTAAAAAAATATGCGTGGTTAATTACTATGTAAAATAACAAACAAGTGACTTTTTGTCCCACCCATAATGGTGATAGTTTTGTTAAATTATTAGTGATGAGTTAAATAAATGTTCCGACAACCTGGGAACAGTTTATAATTTGTATTTAATCCCTCATACCTTCATTAATAACAACATCAAGACCCTAACAGTAATAGCAGAACAGCAGATGAACTTTTGTTTGCATCATTAAAATCAGTGTCCAAATTATGTCCCACCTGTAACGGATTTTGAAAAACAAATTTAAAGTATTTAAAATAAATTTTAAATAATGCTTTGCATGTAGTGTGGAGGAGAAGGCAATGTAAATTTTACAGAATGTGAAGAACCAATTCTAGTTTATTATTTATGATATGTAATAAACAAAAATAGTTCTTATAATTTGTTAGAATGTCCCACCCGTAATTATGAAATGGCTGTTTCCATTAAGTCAGTGCTTCAAAAAGTTCAGGTGAGTACCAGTATATTAGTAAGACTGACTGCCTTTGCAGACTAGAGAGAACTGTATGATGGACGTGTTTCATTCGAATAAAAATTCTGCTTACCGTAATTGTATTAATATTAACCTTGTTAGTAAAACAATGTAATCTATTAAAATAAGCTTCGTTATTATTATAGCTGTAATAGTTATAAATTAAAAAAATTAAAAACACACACACAATCAAAATTATTAAAGAAATCAAGAAAGAGTAGCACACGCATTGTTTACTTCCTTGCACAGAGAACTATGAGATACTTCTCCACATTTTCTGGTGTAAATGAGATGCTATCAAATTACATTTTCTTGCATGAAGAAAACAATCTTTCGACATTGTGAGATTACTATAATGCAATATTAAAGTCTTTAAAATGTTGAAATCAAACATATTTCAATCAACTTGTGATCATCCTCTATGTCTTATGAACACTGGATATCGTGAGATATCACAGGACTGCACTTGAATAAGACCATTTTCCTCAGCACACCAGTATAAAACAAAGAATTGCGACATATGGTATTATCAATGAACAGAGGCAGGAAGTGACCGATTTCAAAGAGACCAAACACTAAAGTAAAGATTGTGTTTCTTTAAGTGGAATTCACGATTATTGTACACATCACTAGATATTTTTAATAGTAGATAAAATTAGTAAAATATTTACGACTATGGAATATTGTACACAATATGGAATAGCCTATGTATGAAATATGTAAAATGAAACTTGAATATCGCAATGCCCATGCTTCAATATGTAAAAATTTTCAGCTTCTGTGAGTCTACATATGAAGGAACAGAATATAAAATTACATAAAAATCTGGGCAGACTCCTGCAGACCAGGACACAACATTTTAGAACCACTTTAACTAAAATTAATGAAAACGCTTGCAGTCACTACATGCATGGATAGGGCTCCCAGACGTCTCAGTCTGGCCGGGACAGTCCTGAATTTGCAGCATCTGTCCTGAAAAAATATGTCGGTATGCTAAATGTTCCAGCTTTCCTCCATAACTTGGTGTCATTTGTGCAATATTTGAAATTTTTCACTTATGTTCATCAACTGGTAGTAATTCTCTACCCTCTGCCATTCAGCTAGAATCTGTATCTCTGCAATGTGGCGTAAAAGTTAAGGATGTAAGTTTTGTTCTAAAATAAATCCTAGGTTATAAAGATGCTAGAGTTCAGGAACTTGGAAAAGACAGGCCATAGAATATCTGTTTAACCTTCACAAAATCACTAAAATCAATGGCCTTGGAAAAATTATTTCTTTTGATCAAGGCAACCTTGGAAATAATGAATATGCTGGTCTTTTTTCAAACAACGATGAATTAGCAAATCATCTGACTAATGCTAATTTTTTAGCTAAATCTCCCCATTTAGACATGATTGACAGCGATATCCAAGTGTTGTGTTTAATATCCAATGCATAGATTCACTCTACTATGAAAGTTAACCATGCTGATTCTAGCTGTTTCTGAAACAGGTGTTGATGCTTCCTACATCCAATTACATTGCAGCTTGGCTACATTTGTAACAAACAATGGCTTTAACTGGAGTGTCGCTCATCAACAGTGCTATTAGTGTTACAGATTGCAGTTAATGTGTGTAACATTATTTAAAAGTGCGGCTGCTAGTGAAGATAGGTGTGGTTTTGTATAATAAAACTCCAGTTTCTCACAGTCATGCCAAAGAGAAAGTGTAATTTCTCAGAGTCTTTGAGACTCAGTAAAAAAGAATTTCATCAAATTAACTGAAAAGTTGATTGGTTTTGCAAAATTAATTTTCTTATATCCCCACAATTTTCTTACGACATCCCGGTTTTTTAACCTACAAATATGGGAGCCCTACACATGGTGCGACATGGCATGGACTTCTGATGTCACATCTCCCTCCATCTTTATTCCCGCCTGAGTAAAGCGAGCCATGAATGAGTGCATGTTTCCATTATAGAGGAAATGCAGATATGACGAAATAATATTATAGAGTTTTGCAATAGTGTAATTTCTGATACAGTTACTCTAATGTCATGTGACCGAATACAGTAATGGAAAAATGCCTTGTACCACAACAGAGCTTTTGTCAGCGTAATTTGATACAGTACTGTAAATTCAAGAGAGAAAATGGAGAAACTGTTTCAGATCACTGTATTTCAAGGTCTTGATGATGGTTTATTGGCAGATATCATACTGAATCATCTTACATTTATCATACATTGTGGTTAGGCTGTAGTAAGTTCAGGTTATGTTCTGCAGTTAACTTGGTGCATATTTTGAGAAGTGTAGCAGTGATTGGAGGTTATGAATTATCTTTATTATATTCATTACTTATTGCCAATGCAATAATGAACTAATAGGTCTGAGGTTTATATCAAAATGAAGTTTCTTCTGTATTCGTCTCTCTTTCCATAAATCTTCACACTAATCTTTAAAAATAATGTGATACCTTATATCTAGATAAGATATAGAATTATGGGAAACTGACACAAGCGCAGAGTACCTGTTATGTGATTATATGTCAGTATGTATTTTTACTGAGCAAAAGCTTTCTATTGTAGGTCAAGCTTCAAGTTGCTCCTCTTTTACCACCTGTGAGTTGCATTATCAAGTTTCTTCAAACACAACTGAACTTAATTAAAACTTGCATTATACAATGAATGACACGCATCTTGCAAAGTGCGCAATATATACCAGTACTTCCATGCTTCTTAGAAAAATATGATTTAATGTCAATTGTAAATTAAGAGAATCTATCTCATCACTGAAAACAATCTTTCGATTGTTCCCTCCATGCAAGAAATTTAATTTGACTAGAACCTTTGCAACATTTTGCAGGAAGTTTCGAGCAACGAATAAATTTATCATAGGTAATCCCATGAGAGTTGGATTTATTAAGGCTATTCCATGAATGAAAATGTAACAGATTATAGAAATAATAATTACTTTCGTGCTTTGTTGTAGCCTATTTAAAAAAATAAAAAAATACAGCTTCAAGATCACGGCATACTATGAATCGACCATTCATGAATCAATTTGAGTTACCATATCCATGTTGTAACCAGTGCTACGATTTGAGTTACCATGTCCATGCTGTGACCAGTGCTACCAATTATGCATATAAGACATATTTAACTTCATTCAGGCAAGATAACAGCAGAACAGAATAAAAGAACACGAACTGGCTTGCACTGAATTGAAATTGTGTTTTTATTCAACGTACATTTATATTATTTCAATTTCCAAAAAAGTTATGTTGTATTTAAAAATAATCTGTTTTTGTGCTGTTTAATGGCACAACATATGACGTATTAATCACTGCACACTGATGCTTTCATGTCCAGTAACGAGCAGACGATTTTACCCGATAAAATGCCATCCTCGTGATTCCTACAAGAATATTGAAGATAAACGGCTGTGATTGGTCTACATCCGAGGAACTGCTAAACATTATTGGTCAAAATCAAATACGAGGCATATGAGTGGAATAATTGATTAAATAGCTCTCTCTGCCCAGATCAAAGGTTCCTTGTCTATTCTTCAAAATAATTTATGCAATAACTAATGCTTTCCCAACTTCGATTTACTCAAGTACTTCAGCATGTGTTACTATTAAAAATATTATGTTATTTGTTTATCACATACCGTAAGCTATTCCATATTATAATTTCATGCATAACATGTATTGTTTTGTACATTTCATCTTGGCAGCCACTCAGTTGTGGAAATTAAATAAATAATTCAAAATAACAGTAGTGCATTCCTACCTTCAAGAATGAATGACAGTATACTCTATTTGCTGATGGTTAATTATAGGTGGAAAGTATTCAGGTATGGCTGAAGAGGATTGCAGGGACGATGCAGCTGCTACAAATCCTGCAGACACACATTCCCTCTCGGACTGGCCTCGGAGCATTGATTCCAGCATTCCTGCAGCAAGACTGTGCAAAAATGAATTAGATGTTATATCTTGAACGAGACTAACTTTAACAATGTTCCTATAAAATTAGGAGACCATAATAGAACCCTTATATCCAGGGCTTTTTTTTCTGGTATGCATACCGGTAAACATTTTGGGTACACGAAGATGGACATGGCAGTGAGTTAATCACCTTTCAGAAGCTATTATGATTGAAGTAGTTCTACATCAATTTCATATTAAATTTGGGATTATTAATTCCATACTTTTAAATTTATAAGGTAAGATAATAAAATCCTTGAATAAAAATTTTGTAAAACTTACACAGGGAAGGAACTAAATGAACTTTAACTTACTATATGAGTTGACTAAAGACACTTTTATGCTTCAATTACCATTATTTTGGTATGACACGTTTCAAGGCGCTTCTCATTTTCAAAAATAATGTCAACTGCCGATCCTTCTCAGGGAGATCTTGATGCACACCTGGTGGACTTCTTATGAACTTCTTGATCAGACTGTCCTCTTCAGGTATTTCAAAATTCATTAATGAGTTTTTAAATTTTGTAATATAAATTTTCTCCCACATTCCCAGATCTTTATGTTTTTTGATTAAACTTAATAATTTTGCTTCTTTAGAAATGTCATGATCATATTCCCAAAGATGTGATGCCACAGCTGATTTCTCAATTTGACAGTTTCTCTTGTATCTATGTTTCTTTTTTGTTCTTCATGTAAAACTAATAAAATAAAATAATTTAATAAAATCCTACTCCACGTCACTTCCCAAGCCTTGTCCAATAATCCTACAACCAGATTAAGGCCCGTTATTACCACCTCCAGTAAAATATTTACGGCTACTTTTACGGTTACTTTACTGACAGTTTGATTTTACAATATCTGGTTAGGCGTTAACTGTTGGTAAACATCTCTTAACTGGCAGTAATCTTTACTGTAGGAAAATGTACAAGTAAACTCCTAACCGGAGGATTTTTTAGGTTATACTTCTCGCGAACTGAATTGAAATGGAGAGATGAAATTATTTAGCTGCTTTTGTAATGTCAGTGGTGATGAAGAACAATGCCAATATATGTAAATAAGATAAAAAAGATATTGAAACTAGATCAAACTATTATGAAAGTTTGGACAATCAGTTATTTCACTGTTTACTTCCTCTACCCGTACACCAGATTATATTTGGGTTTTGCATCCTTCGGGGATGGGGTTAGAAATGTCATAACTTTCTTTTCATTTTTACAACCACTTTACTTGAGGAGGATTTTATTCTTCTTTATTTTTTAGAAAACAGCTTAACAACTTTTAGATTTTAACAGGAACTGTATAATAAGCGTAATATATAACATATATTGGCTATAATGTATTTTAATATGTTATGCTAAGAGCTAATAGTTTCATTTGAAAACATCTCGTAATATACGGTATCCTGTAGTTATTAGCTACACATTTCATACACAAACTTATTAGGTTTTAGGTCTTGCCTCGCAAATTATACCACCTTTCTAGGCTAAGAATGCGCAATACTATACTATACTATAATTAAATTCATGGGAAGTTATGTGTTTCACAAGAGGTTTTTTCTGATACGTCTCTCCGAGCTTTGCTCTTATGGCCACACGTTACTGTGTGTTTATTTATTTTGAATTATATGATGCTTTTCGTCGATGATATTCAGGAACAATTATTGTTCTTCACGTGACAAGAAATTGCTGTCTTTATTTTCTGATATCAGCCATAACTTCATTATCCATTGCAAAATCAAACCAAACAATGAAAACAGATGAAAAACTGCTGCAAACAACTGAGGAACGTTCGTACCAACTGCTGTGACTTTTGTCTGATTGTGTTAACCGGGAGTAAACTTTAACTAGGAGATGATAAGAACAAAGAAGCGTTTACTGGAACTTTACTCTGACCGTAAAATAAACTGTCAGTTAACATTTACTCCTACTTAACTGTCAGTTAACATTTACTCCTACTAGAATAATCCAAGGTCACTATTGGTTATACACCTTTTGTCTTTTATCTAAATTATTTAGATATAAGTAGTGTTTTTTTTTCCTTCTAGAAAATAGCTTATTGGTATCAGGAAAATCCTTATATCAGTTACCACATTTACATGCAGGATTGAAATTGTTTTGATTCCGATCCCAAAACAATATGTTACCCATTTATATGGCTAACTTATTAATCAAGGAATAAATGGCGATTGATTAAAGTATTTGTTATGTTTATAATTATTATGATATAAAAGAGTAAGGTACAATAGACTTCCTCTAATCCGGCCACCCTGGGACCGGACCCTCGACTGGATTAAAAAATAGCCGGACCATCCGGCGGTCTTTTAAATGTATAAAGTATAACCTATTAAAGCAAAAATCAACTTTTAAGATGGTTTTGTCGATTTTTTAAAGCGTACTTACCCAAAAATTAAAATACAGCATTACAATTACAATTTCAATTTCAAAATTAAAAGAAATCTGTTATTTTCTTCTGCTTTTTTAGTTGAACTGTTTTTTTGAAAGCATTATCACGCCACTTCTTCATGAACATTACATCGATAGCTGATGCAGCAGCCTGTTGCTCGACATAGGTAGTCTCACTATAAAAATTAAACTCACGGTAAAAGATACTAACAGCACGAGAGTAAAATTCACGTCTGAAATGAGCGCAATCGTCAAGTGATTTGTTTACACTTAAGACTGAAAACTAAACAGGCATATTATTATTATAGATCGTCATCTGAAATTCGACAAACACATCACATATTTATGTACCAGATTAAGAAAAACATTATACAAATTTGTCTGTCTAAAACAATATTTACCGACTGAAGTCTTAAGAACAGTCTACTTAGCTCTAATACAATCTGTCCTCCAATATGGTATCATTGGTTGGGGGGGAAGTGGCACATCTGTATTGACTCCTTTGATTCTAATACAGAAGAGAATTATAAAAATTTGTTTAAAAAAGCCTATAGAATATCCAACAGAATTAATATTTCCTGAATTTAATGTGATGACTGTAGAACAAATTTATAAGCTCACACTTTTAAAATACTTTCAAAAATACCGCAACGTACATGTATCGGATCCTCATAACTACAATACTAGAAGAAATAAAACATTGCCTTTAATAGAACCAAAATACTTCACCTCTTCTGGCTCTAAACATAGCATTTATTATGGTCCAAGACTCTATAACTCTATAATTAGGTCACATCCAGAAATAGTACATATGAACAACAAAAAATTCAACAAGTTTATCAAAAATCTTATTTCATAGTTCAAAAGTTACTTCACTCTGTACTTAGTAGACAATTAAGGAACGATTTTATTTGTAATAACTCAGGGTTTCAATTTTTGTTCTTATTACTTTTCCTTTTTTCTTTTTACTATTCTGTTCTTTCTTTTTTATTATTATTTTTTAGGCATTGATTTAATATTATATTTTCTTTATGTATTTGTAATTTGTATTTTGTAATATAAATGGCTGAACTGTGCCCGAGCATGAGCGCATGCTCATTTCGGGTGGTTTTGTTTTGTTTTGTATAAATATAAATAAATAAATAAATAAATAAAAATAAAATAAATTATTCAAGACTAAGTCTTCTCTATTATAATTACATATTTCACTCAAAATATAAATTAAACTCTCTAAACTCCATGGCGCTATATCCCTGGAAGGACTTGGCCTACCACCTGACCGCTGCATCATCTCCCGTAGGCAGATGGCAGGATTGGGGGGCATGTGGTCAGCATGCCGAGACCCACGGCCGTTAATGGTGGTTTTCTTGACCGGAGCCGCTACTTCTCTATCAAGTAGCTCCTCAGTTTGAATCACAAGGCTGAGTGCACCCCTACCAGACCTCCCTACCTCAGAAAAATCCGAGGAGGTACCGGGAATCGAACCCGGGCCGACGGATCTGTAGTCAGCGAGGCTAACCACAAGACCACGCTGGCGGACTCAAAATATAAATTAATCTATATAAATAAAAACGAATGTATGTCTGTCTGTCTGTTTGTCCTTTATACATTACTACACCATTCACCCAGTCGCCATGAAACTTTGGAATGTTGTTGAGCACACTCCCACGAAAGTTTCTGGCATAGTACATTTTTAATTTTAGCTTTCGTTCGTGAGTTATGAGTGAAAAATGGGAAGAGAACTTGTATTTTTTTTTGCACTTTCGAAGCATCAGGTTTCAGTAATACATTTCAATTGTCGTACTTTGGATATAAAAGCATTGTGATCACTTGGATGTTGAAAGCCCACGCTGGTCGATTCATTTGTTTATAATGTCAAGGTACGCAGACACCTGAAATTTTCACCCTAGATGGAAGAAGGATAATGAATATAGGCCTAAATGGGCAAACATTGCTCGATTTGGACGAAACTCACTATGCAGGGGTTTTCTGGTATTTTATAAAGTGATATCTCACTTACATTTAATCAAACAGTATTAAAGATAAGTATCTCTCTATAAATAAAAGGCAATGTTAGTATGTGTGTCATTTATAGACTAAAAAAACTAATGGACCGATTTATGTGTGGTTTTTTTCAAAATGATCCGCATTGTCCGGAGAAGGTTTGAAGCTATTGAAATTCTTGATGTGGCAGTAGGAAGAAAGTTAGGGGCCTAATTTCTGAAAACATTACACTCAATTCTTCAAATGTAATGCAGTTCTCATGACAACAACATTCTTTGAAGTGTTCACTTTAGGACATTGACAGTTGTATTTTACTGGGCTTTGACAAATAAAATATCTTGACATAACTTTCGCTACCCAGGACATGGGGAATATCATTTTCTCACTTCATATTTTGATGTAGAATAAGAGGTTGTATTGCAGGGACAACATTTTCAATTGTCTCAGCCTGAGTTTGTGCCAACAATGGGTAGTGATTAATGCTATACCAGAAATCTGTAAAAAATCTATCCACTGATACTTAAATATTCATCACTGTAGGCTTTGTGTTAGTTGAGAATTAGGGGGTTTTATTGTAAGCCCTTACTTACTTACTCAATGGCAATAGACAATTCCTAAGCAAGCTAAAGGAATATTATATATTTTATGGAACCCGAAGGTTCATTGCTGCGCTTACCTGAGTCTGCTATTCAACCCTATTCTATGCTAACTCCATTCAATCATCCCTCACAAATTCTACTTCCCTTAAATCCGTTCTAAGATTGTCCTCCCACCCATAGGCGTAACCAGGCCGACCATATGGGGGGGTTATAAAGGAATACCCCCCAGGGAGAGGGGGGTCCGGGGGTTCTCCCCCGGAAAATTGAAAAAATTAAGACGCAAATAAACGAGTTTTAAGCTTCTGGGGATTACCCCCGGAAAATTTTAAAAATTAAGACGCAAAATAACGAGTTTTAAGCTTCCGGGGGTTCTCCCATGAAAAATTTTAAAAATCAAGACGCAAAATAACGAGTTTTAAGCTTCCGGGGTTTCCCCCGGAAAATTTAAAAAATTAAGACGCAAAATAACGAGTTTTAAGCTTCCCACGCTTTATACTTGTATTAAGTAATTTATGAGCAGACTTAAAATAAATATATAATTTTCCTTTTTTTAATCAATGGGGGGGGTTCAAACCACCAAAACCCCCCCTCGGTACGCCTATGCTCCCACCTACGTCTAGGTAAGCCCAAAGCATGTAAAAAGAGACAAAATAGGATGGAACATGAAAGTGGAAAATAAAAATCCTGTAAACACAGTAAAACGTTATGATACCAGAATTTCTGTTTCTTCTTATTTCATCCCCTACCAGACTTCCCTTAAATCCGTTCTAAGATTGTCCTCCCACCTATGTCTAGGTAAGCCCTAAGCATGTAAAAAGAGACAAAATAGGATGGAACATGAAAGTGGAAAATAAAATATCCTGTAAACACAGTAAAATGTTATGATACCGGAATTTCTGTTTCTTCTTATTTCAACCCCTACCAAGCATGATGTGTAACAGCAATGAGCTGCAAAATTCTAAGTCCTGTATGAGCGATAAAAGCTATATCTAGCGTTTTCTTCTTTGCTTCAAACTTTAGATAACTATATAAGGACTTACAGCTTGGAAACCAAAAGTCCTCCATAATTTAGTTTTGAATTATATGCAATAATGCAAAACTCGGGCAGCGCCAAGCCTTTTAAGCTAGTATAATAATATAATATAAATAATTTAGGCGCTATCCATTTTACAATGAATCATTATTTATTCATAATATAAGAAATAGGCCTAATCTTCGTCCTATTGCCAACTACAAGCATTGTGCATATCCTGTGAACAGATAATTAATCAAGGCCAAAAAGGTTTTTTAAGAGAACAGAAATTCCATACTAAATGTCGTCTGCCTGTTGAAACATTAAGGCTCCAAGCCAAACTCATTTTTATCATTATAGTTGTAATACCTGCTCCAGCATTAACAGCAAAAAAATTTCTGACATAATGATGAAAGAAGTACCAGTTCACCCTTAAAGTAAAGAGTATTAATGCACAGAACCACTCTTAGTTGAAATAGGTTCCCTTCTATTTTAAAATTTTTAAGATGATATTTCTTATATGAAGATTATACAAATCCAGCCTTTATGAGAAGAACACAGAAGCAAAATTTTGTATATTTCTCTTATGGATTTCAGAATTCCTGGAATAATGTGAACCAATACCATCATAACTAATTCAACCTTACATCTATGAAATAATGACATTACGAAATGTATTGCAGTGACTGGACTTATTAATGATTCAGATGTGGTTTAGAAAATTTGGAGGGATCAGTTTTAATAATTCTGATAATCTTTGATAAATCGTTTGGAGTATCAGTGTTCTACTGTAATAAAATTTTGTCTCTAAAGTGTTATTTAATACTTAGGCCCGTTATTACCGCCTGTAGTAAAATATTTACAGCTACTTTTACGGTTACTTTAATGCGGAAATTGTAGGTCCTCTCTACTGGACGCCGTATAATGCGAAAATCATTTTGGCCTATTAAGCGCTACGTTAGTCGCTAAACTATTTGCTAGTCAATCACAGTCGTACTTACTAATGTTGTGGGTTCCCGGGCTTCTGCTCAGTCGGACGTCCTCTGTTCAGGGCTAAAATGGATTATGGACGGCAGGTTTGTAACACAGGAATCACTCACACGTATAAAAGGTTATATGGTGTATTTTCACTAAATTTTCACTTAACACTAGTGGTACAAAAAAAAAACTTATAGTTGAGCCTACACAATTTTACCTATCGCCAAATTTAACAATTTATAAGAATGCGACTTTTTATGTGTTGTTGACAATCCCTAAACACTGAATTTATTTCTTGTGGTTGACCTGAGGTCCAACCAGGATACTCCTCTACAATATCGTCCTAGCTGTTTAGGCGTCTGAAATAGAAGTGTCCCCTGCTATAGCCGGGAAAACTGAGTTACCCTTATTATTTTTTCATATATCAGAATGACGTAATGGAACTTATTATAGCATCCAATCAGATTTGCTGGGGTAATTATGACGTAAGATTCTAAGCTCGTGATTTGTTATTTAAAACAAAGTGGGAGTGGTCAAATCTGATTGGATGCTATAATAAGTTCCATTACGTCATTCTGATATATGAAAAAATAATAAGGGTAACTCAGTTTTCCCGGCTATAGCAGGGGACACTTCTATTTCAGACGCCTAAACAGCTAGGACGATATTGTAGAGGAGTATCCTGGTTGGACCTCAGGTCAACCCCAAGAAATAAATTCAGTGTTTAGGGATTGTCAACAACACATAAAAAGTCGCATTCTTATAAATTGTTAAATTTGGCGATAGGTAAAATTGTGTAGGCTCAACTGTAAGTTTTTTTTGTACCACTAGTGTTAAGTGAAAATTTAGTGAAAATACACCATATAACCTTTTATACGTGTGAGTGATTCCTGTGTTACAAACCTGCCGTCCATAATCCATTTTAGCCCTGAACAGAGGACGTCCGACTGAGCAGAAGCCCGGGAACCCACAACATTAGTAAGTACGACTGTGATTGACTAGCAAATAGTTTAGCGACTGACGTAGCGCTTAATAGGCCAAAATGATTTTCGCATTATACGGCGTCCAGTAGAGAGGACCCACACCAATTTCGCATTAACTTTACTGACAGTTTGATTTTACAATATCTGGTTAGGCGTTAACTGTTGGTAAACATCTCTTAACTGGCAGTAATCTTTACTGAAGGAAAATGTACAAGTAAACTCCTAACCGGAGTATTTTTTTAGGTTATACTTCTCGCGAACTGAATTAAAATGGAGAGATGAAATTATTTAGCTGCTTTTGTAATGTCAGTGAAGAAGAACAATACCAATATATGTAAAAAAAAAAAGACAAAAAAAATATTGCAAACTAGATCAAACTATTATGAAAGTTTGGACAGTCAATTATTTGACTGTTTACTTCCTCTACCCGTACTTCATATTATATTTGGGTTTTGCATCCTATGGGGATGGGGTTACAAACGTGGTAACTTTCTTTTCATTTTTACAATCACTTTACTTGAGGAGGATTTTATTCTTCTTTATTTTTTAGAAAACAGCTTAACAACTTTTAGATTTTAACAGGAATTGTATAATAAGCATAATATATAAAATATATCGGCCTATATATAATGTATTTTAATATAGATATACAAGCTTTCATGAACCACAGATTATTGTCTCTGTTGGACATTACATTAGAATATTATATTTTAATATGTTATGCTAAGAGCTAATAATTTCATTTGAAAACATCTCATAATATATCCTGTAGTTATTAGCTACACATTTCTTACACAAAGTTATTAGGTTTCAGGTCTTGCCTCGCAAATTATGCTACCTTTTTAGACTGAGACAACTTAATGCGTACTACTGCCTGTACTGTATTTTGAATTATATGATGCTTTTCATCAATAATATTCAGGAACAATTGAAGAGCGTTTTTTCAAAAGCCGATATCTACATGGATATCTCAGTGCAAGAGGTGACTAAGGGCCATCAAGAAAAGTGCTAATATTTGTGTGTATTGACCAGCAAAGATCGTATTCTATCTAAGCCAAACATGACAAACAGCCTTGCTGTATCAGTGTCAGACACAGTAATGGCTGGTAATGATGTTTGGCGTAGATAAAATACGATCTTTGCTGGTCAATACACACAAATATTAGCGTTCTTCAGTTGAAAAGAAATTGCTGTGTCTCTTTATTTTTGATATCAGCCATAACCTCATTATCCATTGCAAAATTAAACCAAACAATGAAAACAGATGAAAAACTGCTGCAAACAACTGAGAAACGCTTGTACCAACTGCTGTGACTTTTGTCTGATTACGTTAACTGGGAGAAAACTTTAACTAGAAGATGATAAGAACAAAGAAGCATTTACTGGAACTTTACTCTGACCGTACAATAAACTGTCAGTTAACATTTACTCCTACTTAACTGGACATCGTAAGAACGGGCCTTAGTAGTGTAGTTAATGTTTCAATGTTATCTTTTTATACAAAGTTTGGAGCTCATAAATTCACAGATAAACTTCATTCAGCGATTTTGTGGACTTTGTAGTTTTATCATAAGATATTGAGATACCTGCCTACATTCACCTAACAACAGCTATCCCTTTTTTACTTGACTGTTCCATCAGTGAACATGTGAAAGACAACAGAATAAAGGGATGCACCCTCCATGCTCGCCTGATTAACTACACATCACAAGATAATTCTTATTTTCCCACTTTAAAGCAAAACTATGAGGACATCAACACCAGCGATTGAAGGTACTACATTGGTTGTGTGTAAGAGTTTTACTTACACTCGGATATTTCCAGGAACGTTTAGCTTAACTTTTCAACAGTTTAATTAACAAGACTGATAGGGTATTCATGGCATTCTTAGACATCTATTTTAATTTTTTCATGTAAAACTTTGTTACGAGTGTCGGTCAATAAGTAAGGTCTCCTACACTCTAGCCCAAGCTGGCAACGTCGGACGAGAGAGTTGGCGCCACTGCCGTTTCCCATTATCTCCCATCTTTCAAATGAGCCATTGGGTCATTCCATGTCAAATCAACTAACAGTCTAAACCTTGACCTCTCAGATTTGTGTGATTTTTTTTTTCAGGTATTGTACTCCCCAAAACTAGTTTAAATTTAAAATTTAAAATTTTTCTGACTTTTGGTTTGTGAGTTACAAGGGTTGAAAAATCCAAAAAACTATGGTTTTCTATCGCTTTAAGATTATTATAAAATGCTATAGCTCAAAAACCATACCACCTAGAGAGCTCAAACTTACACCATTGTTTTCCTCTGAAAATTCCCTTTCATTTGATGTATTACAGAGCTATGCTTCTTAATTTTTGAAATGTTAAAAAAGTTCCCAAAAAACTTTTTTTGAAATTTCAAAAATACGTACCCTCGGATTTTTTTGGAAAAATTATATGTGTTGTCCACTCTAATTGACTACATGCATGCAAAATTTCAAGATGGGATCTCAATGGGTTCTTGTTTAAAAAAATATTTGACTACCAGATTACATGCTAGTGAGGTATATAGTGGACTACTTCTAGGCTGACTCTGTAAAAGACTTACAATTCTGACGACATTAGTAGAATGATGCCAGGGAAAAAAAGATTGTGTGACCATAAGAAATAAAGATGGAAAGATCCAGGTACAAAAGAGACTAGTGTTGGCAAATTTTCAAGAAATATACAAATTATTTAAGGAAAAATTCCCAGCAAACAAATTTGGTTTTTCAAAGTTTTGCGACCTGAGGCCGAAGAACTGTATCCTGGCTGGAAAAAGTGGCACACATACTTTCTGTGTGTGTACCTTAGACCAAAACATTAAGCTAATGATGTACAGTGCAAAAATGCAAAATTTTGTATTAGATGGGGATGACACTGCTTTGAAATCTTATCACTCCTATCTGGTTAAGATGATGTGCAATCCACCATCTCCAGTGGCGGACGCAGGGGGGGGGGATAGGGGGGTTACATCCCCCCCCGAAATTTGAAAAAAAGTACTCTAAGGGGCCAGTTTTATAAACTAATTGTATATGTAAGTTGATTATTTTTTTTTAGTATTCTTTCTACCTATTCAAATCCCCCCCCGAAAAAAATTTCTGCGTCCGCCACTGACCATCTCAACATTGTTTTATGAATGTTTGTAAAGAATGCCCTGGTGTTCCTAGACTTCAAGAATTATTGAGTACAAAGTTCAATGAAAAAATGATTGATGAAGTTTCCTACAAAAAGTGGGTAACTGTAGATAGGTGTGTGATGGAAACTGTAGTAAAGTGTACCGATGACTTTATTGACGAGTTTTTGGACACACTAACAAAGCTCAAAACTCATTCATTTATAGCTAGCCAGCAGAAAGAATACTAAAGCGAAATCAAGGAAAATTTAACTGAAGGCCATGTAGTAGTCAACTGTGATTTTGCGGAAAACTACTCTTTCGTCGTACAAGCCAAAATATAATCATTCCACTGGACTACCAGCCAAGCTACACTGCACCCTTTCATCATATATATTGCAAATGGGAGGGGAAACTATACCGCCTGCAGTATTTTTTTTTTATATCAGATTGCCTGGAACTTAATACAGTCGCTTTCTATGTATTCCAGAAAAAACTGCTAGAAATCTTAAAGCAAACCAGCATTTAAAAAGATTACTTACTTTTCTGATGGGAGCGCTGCCCAGTATAAGAATAAGAAAAACTTCCTTAATTTATGCTTGCATAAAACAGATTTTGAAGTTGAGGCAGAGTAAGAGTTCTTTGGAACATCCCATGGCAAGAGTGCGTGTGATGGCCTTGGCGGGACTGTTAAGCGGCTAGCTGCTAAAGCCAGCTTACAATGGCCATATGACCAACAAATTTTAACACCCAAAGAACTTTATGAATTTGCCTTGGAAATTATAAAAAACATTGACTTTGAATATTGCACAACAGAAGACTATGAAGAGACTAAAGAATGATTACTTTCTCGGCTCAGTGAATCAAAAGCCATTGTGGGAACACAAAAGTTTCACTCATATAAACCCCACACAGAGAGTCAAATTACTGTCAACTTATCATTTCAGCCTTGATTAATCTCTTGAATGTGTGACAACAGTGAACCAAATAACACCATCAGATTTGGAAAACATTGCTGCTGGTTTTGTGACAGTAGCTTATGATGACTCTTGGTGGCTGGAATGCAATGAAGAAAAACACAATGGCATGTATGGAATACATTTTTTACACCCAAAAGGTCCAGCCCATTTTTTTGTTATCCACAACCAAGAGATTTATTAGATGTTCCAGGAAACACTCTTTTGCAAACAGTGGATCCAACTACAGCAACGGGAAGATCATACAGTCTAAGTGCTGAAGAAATAAAGCTGTCTTCTCTTGCTTTGGAAAAATATCTTAAAAAAGATAAAAAAGAAACATTTAAATTGTGTTACCCTCAGTGAAAACTTTTAAAGTGTACAAATACTATTAACTATGTATAGTAAATACCTAATATTTTAAGAAATACAGTTCTATCCATGCAAATATCAACAAGTTAAACTTTTTCACAAGGTGAAACAACTTTTACCCATTTCTTTTATATGGGACTCTTTGTAGGCCTAAATGATTAGGCTACAAATAATAGGCCTACTGGAAAACGAAGCAAAAGATAACCTCTACCATTTATAACTATATGAATTGATATTACTAAGAGTTTTGGATGATTCAAGGTGAGTGGCTTTGCTCAAAATTTCACTATTAGCATGTTGTATATAAATTAAAATTTATTCTTTCTTCTTATGTATAGTTACAGGTATCATGAAAATTAAATTAAAAACAACACTACACATAATTTAATTAACAAACAATAAGAGGGAAATGTTACATATCAACGCTATCTAAATAATTTAGGTTTGGTAGAATTAGCCTATGTACCTTAGTATTCATAGTCTAGAAATAGTCCGCTATACACCTCACTATCATGTATTCTGGTAGTAAAATATTTTTTTAAAATAAGAACCCGTTGAGATCCCATCTTGAAATTTTGCATGCATGTAGTCAATTAGAGTGGCCAACACATATAATTTTTCCAAAAAAATCCGAGGGTACGTATTTTTGAAATTTCAAAAAAAGTTTTTTGGGAACTTTTTTAACATTTCAAAAATTAAGAAACATAGCTCTCTGATACATCAAATTAAAGGGAATTTTCAGAGGAAAAAAAATGGTGCAAGTTTGAGCTCTCTAGGTGGTATAGTTTTTGAGCTATAGCATTTTATAATAATCTTAAAGCGATAGAAAATCGTAGTTTTTTGGATTTTTAAAGCCTTGTAACTCACAAACCAAAAGTCAGAAAAATTTGAAATTCGAAATTTAAACTAGATTTAGGGGGTACAATACCTGAAAAAAAAATCATACAAATCTGAGAGGTCAAGGTTCAAATCTCATAGTAGAATTGGTTGATTTGACATGGAATGACCCCATTGCTTCAACATCTGAACCTTTTAGTATCCGAACTAGAGCCGTTTTAAATGGATCTTCCGATTTCCGTCCTCGCCAAGTGCGGCCTCCGCGAAGTCATACGGTTTCTTACTGCAAAAAAAGTTCCGCCGATTGAAATTCATAGAACGCTTTGCGAAGATTATGGAGAGGGATGTATGGACATAAAAAATGTGCGTAAGTGGGTTCGCGAGTTTAAACAGGGCCAGACAAATATTCAAGATGAAGAGCGAAGTGGAGACCAACAACAGCCGTCACAGATGAGATGGTGGAAAAAGTCGATGTATTCATGTGACAAGATTGACGCATCACTACTCGTGAACTTTGTTTATCGCTTCCTGACAAAGGTTCCATACAAGATGTTCTGTGAATTTCAATCGGCAGAACTTTTTTTGCAGTAAGAAACCGTATGACTTTGCGGAGGCCGCACTTGGCGGGGACGGAAATCGGGAGATCCATTTAAAACAGCTCTAGTTCAGATACTAAAAGGTTCAGAGGTTGAAGCAATGTCTCATTTGAAAGAGGGGAGATAACTGGACATGGCAGTGGTGCCAACTCTCTCGTCCGACGTTGCCAGCTAGAGTGTTCGAGACCTTACTTATTGACCAACCCTCGTACTTGTCATAATGAATAAATATAAACATTAAGAAAAACACTGTTGTCAACAAAAATAAAAACACAAAGAATTAAGAACTAACTTAAACATGAATAGAAAATATTACACTTCATTATTTTGGTTCAATAGTACATGTTCCAGAATTTTTCTAGTTTGAACGTCACAAGACAAAATTAGCTTATAGCAAGAAATCAAATTGTAATGTCACACCAAAGCACACATCTGATAAAACAATCTGTACAGAGTGAAATATGAATTCAAATCTATACAGTTACATGAAAGACGGGATTTTAAAAGTCAGGAGAGGGCCCCAAGTAGTGGTGTATCAGGGAAGGTTGGGCCTCCCCTGCAAAGTGTAATTTTGACCCCATTACAAAATGATTAATATTCAAGCATATGGGTTCAATTAGCATGTCTTCGACCACAGGAAGTTTTAGTTCTGATAGGTTGACAGGACTTAGAGGCATTTAAAAATTGTTCTGTACTATTACTACCAGTAAGCTGCATAGGAATAGTAGTAGTAGTTGAATAAGAAATTAAGAATTAATGTAGTTTTATTTTCTCGATGCTAACAATTTTCTCATTCCCCCGTTAGTAGAATTGATTAGAATTCGTTACTCTTTCTTTGGCTTTTTCAATTAATAGGCTTTGCCGTAATCTGCCAGCTGATGCAATATTGATTTGATTTTAAAGAACAAAAATAATTAATATTTATATAACTTAATGTGTTACACTTTATTTATGGAATAGCCTCAATAAATCCCACTTGAAGTTAAAAGTTTTGTCAAATTCACTCATGTTACGCACTCATGAATCTATCAATAAGTTTGTTATCTCTCGGGGATTACTTATGATAAATCCTTTGTTCATTCCTGCATTATTTTCTGAATAATACATGAACAACCTTAAGTTATTATCTGATTAAGTTCTTTTAAAATCTTAAGACCAAATTAAAGCAAATTAAAGTATTTGATTCCACTTACCAGTCACCAGCTCCTGATACATTCACAATTTTCTGTTCAACTACACTATACGGTACAGGATAGTAACGAACCGACACTTTTGATCGTATTCGTGGTATGGGTTGAACTGGCTGCAGTAGAGGCTCATCTGCTTCTCCTTCTCGTACAATCTGATAAAAGACAGAAAATCTTTGTTACCGGTACTGACAATTTTCACTTATAAATTGCTGAGAGATTTTTAAAAACTCTAAGACAAAAACTTATCCTAAGCAGAAATTAAACTGAGGGTTTAAACTCAGCGAACTCAGAAAATTACTCGGAGCTCTAGATCATACAATCCTTACTATACATTTAATATAATCACGTCTACAATACGAGGGAAAGTCAATAAGTATCCACACTTTTTGTTTAATATTTTGTAGGTTGGATAAATCACTTTGTGCTTGCGCATGTTCACATGTTGTTCATTTAACTCTGCTTGTGGAATGTTTGACCGTTATGACTCCACTACATGTTGCGCTGTTGCACAATAAACATGGCTGCAACACTCAGCATTTGCACCAAAGAAGAACAGCGTGCCATGATCCATTTTTTGTGATCTGAAGGTGTACCAGAACCGAAATCAATCAAAGACTTTCTGCACAATATGGGGGTAATATTTTACCATGGCGAAGAATCTACGAATGGATTGAAAATTTCAAAAATGGTTGGACAAGTGTGAAGGACGAGGAAAGAACACAATGTCCATTCACACCCAAGGCGTATAGAATAGGAGGTGGGTCGGACTGGTTTCTGCATGGTGGAGGAACCTGATTCGTGACGGAGCTGCAGTCCCGATCCACGCGCCTGTATATTGTTTTGAATTGTATAAATTAGAACAGGAACAGATAAACAAAAGAATGGTTGATGAATGTAACAGTTTAAAAAAAGATATTGCAGTTACTGTATCTAAAGAAGTCCAGAATGTGCTCAGTGGCGTATTTTCCAAGGCCCAAATCGAGTTGATTTTAAATAAAAAGGAAGAAGGAATGATGGAATTCCTTTTTTACTTTCTCGCATATAGGCTGCGTAGTATAGAGAAAGTAGGCCTATTGTGATCGTGACAAAAAATTGAAGTCGAGATAACACCGGGAGAGCATGTTTCATGAAGCCTAGAAACTGAAAAAAGTATTTTTGGAATGACGTCTGTCCGTGTGTCTGTGGACAAGCACAGCGGGTAAACGGTTCATTGTATTCACTTCATTTTTTGAATTAAGGACTTTTTCGTAATTTTGTCGAACCGCTCAGAAATTTAGTTTTACAACTGAAATATTAAGGGGACTTTTCATGAAAACTTTTTTAAAAATTTTGAGTTTTGAAAAAATGGCTCTAACGATTTTAATAAAAATTTAAAATTGGAAACTCTTATCTATGACTAATAAAATGGCTATATCTGTATTTCTGCAAAAATGACTTAAGGGGTACTTTACTCGTAACCATTTTCAATTTTTTCTAAATTATATCCATTACAGTAGGCGATACATGAAAACCTACCACAGTAAAGTTGTAGAGAAAATTAACGCCTTCTACAGCTGACTGTTTGAAATCTTCTCTCTCTCTCTATAGCCCTACTTCTTCTCTTCAGGTGGCCCATGTCAACGCCCAAAGCCTTTTGTCACATTTCCACGAATTTCACTCCATATTTTCCCAGCTGCAATTTCACGTTATTCTAATCTCTGAAACATGGTTAAAGCCTTCTTTGCCTTCTACACTAGTTCATCTGCCAGGATATTCATTACTTCGCAATGACCGCACTCTTAAGAGGGGGGGTGGTGTCGAAGCTTATGTAAGGTCAGATTTAAGCCCCAAAATAGTTTATCAGTCACCAAGTGAATATGCGGCCCATCCAGAAATAATGTTTATTGAAATTCTTGTCTCGACTCAGAAATGCATTGTTGGAGTAATATACAGACCTCCAAAAACCAACTTCCTAAATGACTTGGAAACTACACTCCTTAATATTTTGCCGCTTTATGAACATGTACTTATTCTCGGACACATGAATACTAATTTACTAGAAACAAGTCACAAAGACACGAAAGAAATATGTGAAATGTTCCAGTCTTTTGATCTAAATATCCTACCTCTAAATCCTACCCACCACACATGTACTTCAGAAACTTTTCTAGACTTAATTGTAACAAACAATATTGACAAAGTAATGACTCACGGACAGATCCCTGCTCCGGGCATCTCTGCACACGACATTATTTACGTAATTTATTCTTTACAATGCCCTAAAAGAAAAGCAAGGGTAATTACTTACAGAGACCTGAATCATATAGACGAGACTGCATTCTTAGAAGACGCAAACGAACTACCTTGGCACAGAGTTTGGCATGCACATTCTGTTGACGAAAAAGTAAATATATTTAATGACTTAGTAATTAAATTGTATAACAAACATGCACCTGTTAAGACTAAACTCACAAGAAGACCGCCTGCTCCGTGGATGACACCCGACATTCGAGAGATGATGGCTTTAAGAGATCAGGCATATAGGAAATTCAGACAGAATAAAAATGACGAAAATGTTCAACATTACAAACGTCTTAGAAATAAAACTACACAGATGATTAGAAATGCTAAAGTTGGATATATCAACAAACTTGTTGATCGCAACACGTCACCGACTGACCTGTGGCAGGGTATGAGATCAATGGGAATAGGACACATAAAAGAGCAAACAGAACATATTTCTATACCTCTTGACCGTTTGAACGAATATTTCACGAATGTCATGCCCACATCTCAGAATATTACTACACATTTTCGAAACGACACGACTGACATGCAGACGGACACAAACTTTATAGGAGACAATTTTTTCTTTTCTTACATAATGGTTGATGACGTAATATCAGCGTTGAAACGTATAAAGTCTAAAGCGACAGGTGTTGACAAAATCAGTATTACTCTTATAAATAAAATAGCACATTTAATATTACCAACAATAGCGCACATTTTTAATGCTTCGATCATGACAGCCAAGTTCCCTAGTACATGGAAGAAGGCCTACGTACATCCCCTTCCTAAGGTTAAAATCCCTGAAAATCCCAATGATTATTGTCCCATTAACATTCTTCCTGCCCTCTCGAAAGCACTGGAAAGCATTATACACAAACAACTGACTAACTACCTGAATGAAAATAATCTTCTTGACTCTTTACAATCTGGCTTCCGCACAGGACATAGTACTACAACTGCAGTCATAAATGTCATTGAGGATATCCGCACTGCAATGGACGTGAGCAAAGTTTCAGTGATGACTTTACTAGACCTTTCCAAAGCTTTTGACTCTGTGAACACAGATCTGCTTATAAGCAAACTTAGGCGTCTACATCTTTCAAATAATGTCGTGAACTGGTTCTGCTCTTACCTTAACGGCCGTCAACAATGTGTTGTTTTAAACAATATGAGCTCTTCTTGGCGGGCTGTTAAGGCAGGAGTTCCCCAGGGATCTGTACTGGGACCTCTACTTTTTGCAATATATATAAACGACATATCTAATAATTTGACTCACAGTAAATACATGATTTATGCTGACGACATTGTACTCTATACACACTCACGAGTCGACCGTGTAAATGATGCTATCGAAGAAATCAACTGTGACTTAGACTCGATTTCTAAATGGGCAGAAAGACACGACTTAAAGCTAAATCCTAGGAAGTCACAAGCTATCATAATAGGACTCAAGCGGCAATTGTCTAAAATAGATGCCAATTTTCTAAACCAAGTGAAATTAAATGATTCTATAATTCCTTATAGTAATACCGTTAAATACCTTGGCATACACATTGACCACAATTTAACGTGGGATATGCAAGTCGCTAATATCTGCAAAGCAACATTTGCAACGCTGCATACTCTGTATAGTATAAAAGACTGTCTCCCTCTTCAATTAAGAAAAACACTTGTTCAGACACTCATTTTGCCTCATTTTGATTATTGTGATGTCCTACTAACCGACTTAAGCAGCAATTTGACTCAAAGACTACAACGTGTTCATAATGCGTGCGTCAGATATATATGTAACATTCGTAAATATGACCACATAACACCGTCACTGGAATCACTTCGATGGGTACGCCTGCGTGAGCGAAGATATTTTCACTGTCTCATACTGCTCTATAGAATCCTTCATACCTCAACACCCAGCTATCTTTCCAGTCGCTTTCATTATCTTTCTTCCTACCATAACTTGGGCACGCGCTCTCAGCTTGACCCCTTACTATCCATGCCTCTTTACAGAACTACACATTATTCGAATTCGTTTACAACAACAGCTATTCGTCACTGGAATTCACTGCCTAGCCATCTCAGGAGCTGCCAAACGACTTCACAGTTCAAGCGCCATTTAATAAATTTAGTATACAATAACATTTAGGAATTGATGCTAATTAGTAATATATTTTAAGTTTTCATTATATTTTGTAATAGCCTAATTAAGAATGTAGGCCTATTTGTTTAGACTTTCATCATTTTTTTATTTCTTTACTTTTAGTCATTTGTATTACATATTCATATTATTCAAGTACTTATGTTCTAATTTTTTCTTTGTATTTAATGTTCGTTTCTTGTATTCATGTATATCAGTTCTTTTTTTATTTATTATTAATCATTATTATTATTATCATTATGTATTTCATGTTTTTGCCCTGGCTGAGTGGTAGAGAAGGTCTTATGGCCTTAACTCCGCCAGGTTAAATAAATAAATAAATAAATAAATAAATAAATAAAAAATAAAAATGAACATTTTTTGTTTAACACATTTCTTTATACATTTAATATATAGCAAGATAAAAACGAAATAAGTACAGCTTAAATGCAAATTTTAGAACATAGGCTACATGTCAATTAAAATATGAATGACATTTTGTTGCCCCTAGTAACAAGAAAACTATAGGCCTAATGTCCTTATTGTTGTGAAATGCAATCAGTTTAGCTCAGTCGCAATAAACACACCAAAACCAATTACAGTGAGGTGGTATGGGCTAACAGGGAAGAAGTCCTGAGTTCAAATCAAACCTCATGACCGCCCAAATTGACTTGGGTTTTTCATGGTTTCCTCGTTCGCAAAGGCAAACGCCGGGTTTGTAGGACTTGCTTACTTTCCATAACTCATCACCGCTATGTCACTGGATATTAAATCGTTTAAAATGAATACCGCATAAGAAGACATCACTAAGCAATAGAAACAGGTGACGCAAATGAGTTGTTACTATAGACTAATGGTTCACGCAAAGAAACTAAACACGTGATATGACCTGCATGCAGTTAAAGCATGCAATATAACCTAAGTAGTAGCAGTAGTAGTGGTGAAATTCAAATATAAGTCGCCTCTTAAGCTCCGCCCATTCGATATTCACATTTGCACGAACTGTGTGATGTAATTTGTTTTTGAGCGAAGCAGAGTGACCAACTGTCCTTGTATATTATCGCAAGTGCCTTGTATCCACCTCTACATATAGCTAAATAATGCATAACACTAACCACATAGTTAAGAGCGCAAATCGGAGGCGGGAGCCGTAGTGAAGCGCCCTTGCATTTTCGAATAATGTACGATACACTGTTTGTAGGTTTCAAAAATGTGGCATATTATATCTCCCGCAAGATTTGTCAGCCTGCCACCTCTCGTCTAGTGGTAAGACATCACACCTCCAACGTCCAATCACGAGTTTCTTCATAATACGAGGACAGAAGAATTCGCTAGATCGTGGTATAAAAGAAACTGGATCCGTGAGGATCCGTGAGGATGGGTTGGGTGGGACCGATTCATCCCAAGGCGCGACTTATATTTGAATTTTCCCATAGTAGTAGTAGCCTATTAGTAGGCCTACTAATAATATGCAGTTTTACTACCATTAATTATTATTTTTGTTGTTATTATTATTATTATTATTATTATTATTTCACGGTAAAAGCATTGAACATAAAGATTGACCCTGATGCTTTTCGTTCTAGATACTTGTTAGTTTTATGAAAATGTAATAAGTAAAATTTAATTTACTTTTTTCTGTACTAGCCTTTAATAGGTATATATGCGAGAAAGTTTGTGCAACATATTTTTGAACCATTTATTGAAGATGCAAGTAACTACAAGACTGCAAAAATACTACATATGGGTCATTCTCCAGAAAATGTTAGAATTTAAAAAAAAAAAAAAAAAAAAAAAAAAAAAAAATTATTTTGGATCATGTAATTTTTTATGCAATATTTCCTTCTGCAGAGTACTACTGAGGTACTTGCCCTACTTACAGAGTGGTATTTTGCATTAAATTAACAAGGTTAGAAAATGGCGTATTCATGGAGGTGAGAAAATAATATGAAATAGTAATTATAATAGAAGTTATGTGAGAATTAGAATTAATTTACTGTATTAAATGTTATCATGAAAATGAACAATATATATTACCATACAAATGGATTAACACACACCTGTTTACTTATTTTTATCTATGTTAAAATAGATTATCACCTTAAAATCAAAACATGATATATTGTCATAAACTATTAGGCTATACCAGTATCTTCTTTAAACAAAAATAAAAAATGCAGACAGTTAAATATGTCATCAATTACAACATTAATTACACCTCCATGGATAGGACTCGAGAGTAACAGTAACGGAGGTGAGATTTTTCTCTAATTTGTCAAACAGCTTGGGAACATTTGAGGTTAGAAAATCTCAGTTCTAGAGTTTAACCATAATGAATAGAATGAGAAAGTGTGATGACTCTGCCGCTAATACAATGGTAGGTATAGGGAGAGCGGCGGTCCACCGAAACACTGGCAGCATCTTCATTTGCGTTTCAACTTCTCAATGCTGCATCATGATAGTTTGGCATCTTATGATTAAACTCGCAATCTTTAATTAACCCTTGGTCCTATTTCTGTGAAATTTGTGCAGAAATAATCTGCACAACACAGTCCTTCTGATGGTTAAAACAGAGACTTAAAAAATGCGGACATAAATGTTTTTATTTCATTATATAAACATCACGAATTACACAAAATTCATGGAGGGTGAAACAGAATTTGACTATACGACAATTTTTTTCATTTTTGTGTCCCGTAAAAACTTCAAGCGAGAAAGTTTTAGTGAAATATTTCAACTTTATTTTAAATTCAGTACCACCTTTATATCTTGAGTGGTTTACGAGTAATTGAGTGGTAATTATTCCGGGAGTTACAGCTGTCTGAAAGGTGTGGGACGATCGTGAAATGTTGAGGGTGAAGCAAATTTGACTATGCGACATTTATTATTTTATTTTTGTGTCCAGAAAGAGATCAAGCGTGTAAGGTTTAGTGAAATATTTGGATCTTATTATAAATTGAGTACCACCTATATATCTATGATGGTTAACGAGTAATAGTAATTACTCTAAAGCTAAAGCTAAAGCTATTGAGGTATTAGCAGGCATCTTTTCCATAAAATACCAGCAATAACGTAAACATTTTTACATAATTTATTCGTGGACTCAATAATAATACTATATTAACTGACTACTTGTACCCATACTGCAAGATTGACCCGCTGGGGAAAAGGAGTGAATGAAGCTTTTTTCTAACTTAGTAAATCTGCACTACTTTTATTTATGCATTTATTGGATTATTTATCATATTTTCTGTTCACTTATGTTAGTAATTTTTATGTATAATTATCATAGCAAATGTCTTATTAGTTTAATATCTTGTTCCTTTTTTTAATAATATAATTTAACAACATAAGACGTACATCAGTTACAGCGAACGGGGAATGGTCGAGGGTTTGAGCAAATAGCGGGCTGTAGTTAAGGCAAGAGGATTTAATTTTTTTTATGAAAAAATCAGGGAAAATGCTTTGAAATATTGTGTGATATATGTAGAATGCATTGCAAAACAATTTTTGCGTATCGGATGTTGAGACGCCAAATTTAAAGATAACGCGCCCTATTTTTGTAGTGCTGCTTATGAAATTTTCCGTGCCCTGCAATTCACAAACCATCCCTTAGTTTATATTATCTCTGTTCACATATAATTTGTACACAGATCTACACTTTTGACCGTGTTTCACCTACATAACTTACCCCATACAGCCAGAAGAAATTAATATTAATATAAATAATATTACTATTAATACAATATTAATACAAATTAATACTCAGTAATATTCTATACAATGTAATATTAATATTTATTTATAAAATATCCCTTAGCTGTTTTCTACCCTAATTATACGTTATTTCTATACAAATGTACATTCTTTAACAAATTCTCATCAGATTATACTAACATACCCTCTACCCTATTTTCTAGGCAACAAAATATTAGATCAAATCATCCCTTAGCTGTTTCATGCCTATATTATATAATTGTTCATTGCTTGTGAACATCTTCGATTTTTGGAAAGATGTGGAACGAAATGTTACGGTCAAGCTTCTTGCAATCTGAGAAATTACTGTTACACACGGCCATGATAATTTATGGAGATGAGATCTTCCAAGACGTGTAAAGCAGCCCGAAAATTGTCAAAAGTATCTAACAATTCAATTTAGATAAGGTGAGTCATTTTGAAATAGATTAATGTATTATTTTGTTTAAGAATGTTTGCAATTTTTCCTATTCCGCCCATAGTAATCTTGCTCCCGCGAATCGCAAGCAGATTAACTGCTACCTAGTGAACTACCTCAGTCATCACACTTTCTCCTCTATTCATTATGGTTTAATTTAGCATTCCTTATTATTATAATTTGTAGCAAAAGTAAATATAAAAACATACAACTTTACTGTTGGGTGTAGGTAACGGAGGTGAGGAAGTCCAATTACCAACTCTGCATTTAGCCCTTTTACACAAACAAAACAACACTTAAAATCACACTAACAGCTTGGCTTTATATAAATGATAAGAAAACTGCCAAAAGTTGGAGTCCAAGGAAAATAGAAAGACTACAGTGCCATATCTGTGGAAATAATTGAACTTTTATATTGTTTCACAGAGGTGAGGTCTCGCCTTGGGACAAGCATGTTTAGTGCAAAAAATTGTCTTTACAAAATATATTTTATTTTCAGTTATTAATGACTCATTTTTTGAGCTGTTTGTTCTTGTTACAACACTAAAATGGAATAAAAATTAAAGCCTGTTGAATTATGAAAGAATGAAAATGACAAGTCAGGCATTGGGACATGACACGGAGGTGAGATCTCACATACTGTGCCCTAAAATGCAGAAAATTGTAATTTTTGTTTAAAAAGTGGAATATGGGATCAAATAGACCTTATTTCAATCTAACTTATCATAATAATTCATAATCCATAAGTACTTATTTCACACCAGAAAATCAACTGCGACATGAATCTGCCCTTTTCTGGAGAATAACCCATATATAACATAAACTGTATTTTAAAATATATTGTAACTTTTTTAAAATCTTGCATGGTAATTTACATTGTTGCCTTTACTGTCATTTGGAAATAATGTACAATACAGAATGTTCGTACTGTAACTTATACATTGTTTTGTTCATACATTGCCTTGGCATCAGGCAACTCAAAGGTAACAGTAGGCCTACATGACAATGTTTCAGTTGTATGTACATTTATAATTCAATAGAAGTTAGTTTCAAAACGATCAAGGGCGCCCATATGATATTTTCTAGGGGGAGGGAAAACAAGTGTGACATTGTAAGTTGAAATAAATCGATAGTTTGCTTTCGACCTAGTTTCTGATTATGCAGTTTCAACTGACTTCGAAAGTGGTTAAATAAAAAATAAAAAAAACCATACCATCCCAAGAAAAGGGGGCCGGGGATCCACCCCAGGAATATTTTTAGTAACTGAACTAATGAAAATCATATTTTATGCTATTTTGCCACTGAAAAACTAGTTCGCAATTTTTTTCTTTACTCTTAAGACATGCAAACTAAAACAAGAAATCGTTACCTAAGTTAGAACACTTATTAGTACTTATAAGAAAAGTTATAGGCCTATATCACATGAAACAGTGCAAATAATAGGCCTACTCAATATGTCTTAGAAGAAAGACACCGGGCTATAATTATTAATAGGCTATATATATTTTTTTCTTTTCCTGAGAGCTAGGGGGCCGTGGTCCCCCTGCCCGGGTATGGGCACCCATGAAAACAATATCAGTCAAAACTGTAGGCGAAGTAAGCTATAAGGACTGCACCAGCTGTAACTGTGGGACTGCAGCCACGTCATCACAGCGGGTGAGAGGTGGGGGAGAACCACAGTCCGACCCACCTCCTATTCTATACGCCTTGATCCACACCCACTGGTGACGCCAAGATTGAGCAAGTATCATGATTCAGACAAACCGAAGAGTGATGTCGATGAAGTGCAAAACCATATGCAAATTAGCCATGGTTCTGCATATATGACATTATTTATAACAGGCATGGCTTTCATAAAATCTGTGTCTGTGCAAGATGGGACCCAAAACAGCTTACTGAACAGTACAAGCACAATCGTGTGTCCATCAGCCAATGCTTACTGGACCACCATGCTAACGAAGTTGAAACTCTTTTGAAGCGAATAGTCACAGGAGATGAAACGTAGATCCATCATTTTGAACCTGAAAGCATACACCAAAGCATAGAATGGAAACACCACATCTTGTGCCATTATATTGCATTATGTGTATTGTTTTCTTATAATGGTACAAGCTTCCTGCCACCGTCACTAGAAGGCCTTACTCAGTTGAGTGGACCAGTGCATAGCTTCACTTGCTGCTTGCCATTCCTCTGTACGGCTGGCTACCTTCGAGTCTCTTGGGATTCCTGGTGTTTATTCGCAGGATGGCTTCTCTCTGTACAGACCTGTTTCAAGTTCTCCGTAAATGTTGTTCTTATAACGTGTTTCTGAAGTGTTTTCAGGCATTTTCTTTTGTGATATAATGTGAAATTTCACTATAGCCTACTTCCCAATATTTCACTTAAATGTAGATATTTAAGGAGGAAGGCATTCACATGTACCGTTAAGGTCTTCATAATGAGAGAAAACCCCCCATACTGTGGAGTACAACCAGTGCTACAAAAACAAAATTGGTTCCTTCGGAAACAAGTTACAAGAGTGGAAGTATCAGTATTATACAACATTACAAACTGGACAATATTTATCCCCTAAAAAAGCATTTCACTATAAGTTCACCGAAACACCATTTTGTGAATGTGGCAAATTGGGAGACATAGACCATATATTTTTGAGGTGTAAGCCTGTAGGCCATTCACATCTCCTAACAAAGTGTTTATACGGTGGCAAGACACATATAATATATTAGGCCTACATAAATTACTGACAAAAATAATTCATTCTATATTATTTACAATAAATTCATGAACTCAATAAAACACTATGTTAACTAAAAATTCACAAAGTCTTTCTTAACATATTTCAAAATGACATAAAAACTTAAATAATACACATGTTGGTCCTGTAACTCCGAAAGCGCAGGAGGTCGTGCTGGGGGGCAGTTCAACTGTTACATTTATCATGCCTATGTCTTAAAATACAGTGAGTCTTAGACAGATTGCACCCGCCACGCTGCGGGTTCCCCGCAGATGACGCTCTTATCCCCGGTATGCGGCAAAGGAACTGCCCGGCAGTTGACTGACTTGTCCGTGCGTGACAATGAAAATAAATGAAATAAGTTTGAAAATAACGAAAATAGGCACCTACCTTATTACAGAGCCAATCCATAGTGACGGGTGTGACATTTGGACAGATTTCATTACACTTATTTCTTTCTACCTCTGAACCATATTGCAGGAATGTCATCAAAGTTTTTTGTGTTAACATACCAACCCATTGGAAGTACAAAATATGATCTAATGTTTTTTTCAAGGCTGTATGCTTGAGCTGGAAAATATATTGTGCATGTGACGGGTGTAACCATAATTGGACAAAGGTTTTTTCTTATGTAGGTTTAATTGAAATTTCTGTGAATTGATTAGCTTCACTATATTTGTTTTATTTTTTCAAGTAAGAGGACTGAAAAACATACTGAAATGCATAATTAGATTTTACAAAAATATTTATATAGTTATTGAAAATTTATTTTATCAGTGTGACGGGTGTGACGTGACGGGTGTGACATGTCGGATGGGACAACATCAACTTATATCCGAGACTTAAACTAAACTAAACTCCGTCCCTGGACGGACTTGGCCTACCACCCAACCGCTGCATCATCTACCTTAGGCAGATGGTAGGATTGGGGGGGCATGTGGTCAGCATGCCGACACCCACGGCCATTAATGGTGGTTTTCATGACCGGAGACGCTACTTCTCTATCAAGTAGCTCCTCAATTTGAATCACGAGGTTGAATGTACCCTTACCAGACCTCCCTAACTCAGAAAAATTCGAGGTGGTACCGGGGATCGAACCCGGGCCGATGGATCTGTAATCTGCAACGCTAACCACACTTTGCACCTTCTGCCTCTGTACCATTTTGCATGAATTTCATGAAAATTTTTTGTGATAATATACCAATCCTGTGGAATCCCAGCACATATCTCAGCACAAAAAAGAATTCCCTTGTTAGTCTTTTTTCCCACTCTGTCCATATTTTTAACAGGCTTGTGTAAAGTTGTGTTCAAGTGAAATGTTCCTCCGGTACTAGTTAGGCAGTTTTCGTTGTCCTCTACTCTAAAATCCTGGACTACTTCACAAACTTTTACTGAATTGATGTGGATCTGGTTATTCTTGTCACCAGGACATTTTTGTTGTCTCTCATACAAAAATAATATTGTGTAGCTATATTTAGATTGGCTGATTGTTTTTCTATCTGTTCTCCTTCATTTGTTTCCATGTAGGCCTACTCATTTCATCGGCTGTTAGAGGTATTGTCTGTCTGAATTTCTTGGCAGTTCTAAGATACACAGTTACCAGTACAGAAATCAGGCACAAAATTAATTAGGCTATCACTCTCACTTCTTTATTGGGGTACAATGTCATGCTGCTGGTTGAGGCACTGTGCTACAAACCTGAAGGGCAAAGGTTCAATTCCTCTTGAGGTTTTTGAGATTTTTCAATTGGCCTAATTCTTCTGCTGGCACTATGGCCCTGAGGTCAACTCATCTTCTAACAGAAATGGGTACCAGAAGCAATTCTGGGATAAAGGCAGCCAGTGCATAAGACTGACAACCTTACCACCTTCATGTGCTAAAAGTCTAAAATTGTTGGAGGTTGAACGTTTGAATCCTAAAAGCCTTCATGGCCTCTATAGGGATCACTAGATCTTTACCTCACTTCTTTACCACCATTAAAACATTTGTGACATTTCCACCGGTCATCTTTGTCATCCATAGCCAAAGCTGGTAGATCGTAGTTTCTTTGTCTTGCAAACTACGAAGTTCTGTTCTATACCACGGAAGTCCAAGAAGTCCAAGAGCCATTTAAAAGATAGTAATAATGAAAACATATGATTTATTCAACATCTGCATGAAATGATCACTATACAAAAGCTGCAAAAGGCATTTTCCATAAGTGTCACACCCGTCACACAACATATGTCACACCCGTCACGCAACATGTGTCACACCCGTCACATCAAAATGAAGCCAAAATAGTAGGCATTTCAAAATTATATTTTAGGTGTGTCTTCTGTATTGTAATATCTTAACTTTTACCAAGTTTCCATTTTATACAATGATTACTTGGCTTTCTACCCAAACTATTACATGTTTTTTGTGACGGGTGTGACAAGGGTACCTTGAAAATTGATTTGATGAATATCTTCACTGAAACTCATCTTAAAAATTTGTTTTATGATGACAAAATCTTCACTTATTTGTGCTTTTGTGGGTGAAATTAAAAATTGCAGCAAATCTACTGATTCCATGAGTATAATGCAGTACTAGCCAACATGTTAAATTATAAATTTCAGTCAACGAAAAAAATACACATTTCAGCAGTTGTTATTATATAGATACCTTTAATTTAATAGAATTGTGAATCTATTTTCAAATTCTACAGTCTTTTACCTTTACTTTGATATATAACATGTCTAAGTCACGTAAAAAAAGATGTAACCACCTTTGTCCACTTTCACATGGATTGGCTCTACAGGAGATGCGGGAAGTGTCCTCCTCCTACATCCACACATTTTTGGCATCGTGATAGGAAATTCCGATTAATATGCATTAATTGTTCTTCTGTTATTATTGAGTTTATCTCTATCCTAATGTTTTCTTTTAGTTGTGACAACTACAGAATAACACTTTCACGTCTGTACAACACGAGAACAATGCTCAACTGCAGGCTGTTGACTTATCTGCGGGGACACAGCTGACCGCGACACGGGTAGTGTTGAGTCATCACAAGAGAAGCACGGCGCACGGCAAACGGGTGCAATCTGGCTGAGACTCACTGTAGAAGTGTAATGTTAAACTAAAATTATCTTAAAACTAATAAGTAGACAAAATAGGAATAAGTTAAATAGACCTAGTATTATCTAGAGGAAAATGGAAAAACGGAGAGCAATGACATGATTCAAGTGATATACGTAATAATAATTATAATAATGAAAAATAATGATCATGATGGTAGTATACAAGAAATACAAAATTTAAAGAGATGAAATTAAAGTTTTATGATATTTTTTAAATTCTGCATTTAAAGACTTCATGACTACATTTACCCGGATGTACATTAATGATTTGTAAGTTCCAATTTTAAAAAATTCTAATTTTCATAAAATTCATTTTCAAAAATGCAATTTTCAAGAATTGCATTTTTAAAAAATCCAGTAGTCCAAAATTGTATTTAAAAAATTGCACTTTCAAAAAATGCATTTTCAAATTTCAAGTTTCAAAAAATGCATTCTCAAAAAGTCATTGGCCAACTCTTGTGTGGGACTCACTGTAGAACTAAAACAGAATGCAAAAAGTGTGCTGGGGAACATATCATGCTAAAGCTATGTTCACACTGAGGAATTTGTTGCAAGAATATGTGTCCGGGTACATGTATAGCAACCTATTTGCCACAAGTCGTAAACCTATTGAACATATTCCTAGTTCCCGGACACAAACAGTGAATAAAATGTACCAGAAACAAGGTTTCGCCACAAGTTCTTATTTACGCTCCGAAAGCGAAAACATTGAACAGATCCCAGCGAAAATACTATTTGCGAATGTGCTATATCATGTTTCTTGTGACAGTTGACTCTGTTTGTGGTTATGATCAATCCCATGAGATATATTGCTACGTTCACGCTGTTTATTTTACGAAATCGCCGATATTTTGCTATGGAGTGCTCTAAATAGAACATAAGTCGATGTAGAAGTATTCTCCCTCACATTCATAATCCCTTTGCAGAAAATTTGAATTTAGGCCTAAGTTATAGGCACACTTCTTCCTTGAAGAGATTCTGTGTTTAATATGAAATAATCAAGAGAACATCTACATGTGCTTACTGAAAAAATTGATGAAATAGAAAAGATATTAGAACAGTAACAGAATTGAATTAGGCCTAGGCGGGATTCGTGGCAGATGATGTGTCTGTGTAGATCTTGAAGCATATTTTCAACGAAGCTGTCACATATAGCCTAATATGTGGTAAATGAAGGGTAGGCACTTCTAGCACCTCTTATAAACAGTTTAAGCACAATAATATACAATTTTAGTATGGATTATACAGTTATTTTGCGAGGTTAAACAAACCCTTTCTCTATCGACTACAATGGATCAAAGTTATCGGCTATCGTTTCAACACCTGCCGATCGGCTTGACTGCGAAACTGCGGGCTCATAAAACACGCTCTGCTAAAGAAAGTCAAGCAAGCTTGAATTTACAAAAATTTATGCGACCGAACACATCTTTAAAGTTAAAATATTAATGGCTAATAAACCATTCTTACCGTAAAATTCAGAATTAAAAATACTGACTGCCCAGATAAATATAAATCCCCGCTTTTTACTGCCGACTAACGTGATCCTATAGCTCGGAAGATTTAATCAGCATTAGTACGGTACAGTATAATATTGTCATTTTCTTCCGCAAATTGAGTGTTTGTGGGTTACAAACTTGTTCTGGGTGAATCATCAATTCATTTAAAGCAGAAAAAAGCAAACGTTTATGCATCTAAAGTAATACTTGTGCCTGACAACAAATTCCTCAGTGTGAACGCTCACATGGGATATTTGTGCAAAGAACATGTACTTAGGATAAGTATCCAGAGACAAGAATCACGGAAATGGATCTGGAATTTGTTTGGAGTATTTGTGTCTGCAACAAATTCCTCAGTGTGAACATAGCTTAATAAACCACATTGTGCCAACTGTGAATTACTTCACAAGCAGATAGCAATCATGTACTGTGATCCAAACTCAAAATAGCATCCGAAAAATTATGCAAGATGACATTGGGATGCAAGGGAGATCATAGAGTCGGCAAACGTCTTTTGCAAAAGTAGTAAAAAGATACAACCTCAAGAAGTTGAATTTCTCCGAATAACATCACAACCGCCTTCTCCAGTGCAGAGGAAATTCCAGGAGAACGACAACATGATCCCTCAAACAAAAAAGATTAAATCCACGCTAGAACAGCAAAATCAAGTACGCAAACACATCGCTCTAGAAGAGACATGTAATCACGTTCTAACAGCACCTGATGGTCGTTTACCACCTAAAAAAGCTGATGTATAGTTAAGCAGGGAAGCAATACTCCTAGATCCCGGAAGAATTCACAAACAATTACCGTAGCCCCGAAGGGAACAGTTCATGAGAACACTTTAGATGCAATTCCGTAAGTAAATTAATTAATTAATTAAATAATTATTTAATTAATTTAAGTAGGTTCAAAACGACATAAACAACTTAGCATAACAAAAGTAGCCTATAACAAATTTTAAAAAAATGTTTTAAATAGGGCACCAAACAAGGTAACACAGTACTGTTAAAATGTTCAAAACAGAGGACTTACTTAAAAACTGAAGGGGTTCGATGCCATCCATACAATCGGAGTCACTGCTGTTACTGTTATCACCACTGCTATCACTGTCAGTTTCACCTGGATTTATCACCACAGGTTCTATATCATCTTGAATGTCGTCTGCTCTCCAAGTATCCACCTCGACTCGTTTCACACTTTCCACGCAGTTCCTCCATTTCTGTGGCGAAACCTCTCCTTAATTCTGCAACATCCTTGATCTTGAATGTGGTGTTATGCATTTTCACATACTGTTTAACTTGGGCCCATACAAGTTCGATGGGATTCAATTCACAGTGGTAAGGGGGTAGACGCAGAACTATATGACCTTTCTCTCAGGCCATGTCGTCGATCTTATATTTGTCGTATATGGGACGAATTCGGGCAACAATATCCATTAAATGTTTCTTGATCATATAGGGTTCATACGTCTCTCCATGCGAAGGGATCCACTCTATTATTGCGTCCTTTCTCCAAGTCATTGTAGGGCTTGGTTCTAACTTGCGACTGTGATAAGAGGCATTATCCAGTACAAGTACTGAATTCGGCAGCAAATTTGGAAGCACTTGTTCATTAAAATAACGCTCATATGTCTCCCTAGAGATCCACTTCATCATGAGCATTGGCTGTATTCTTCTTCCAGACAAACACAAGCTGTGCGTTCGGTAGAAAGCCATTTTCATTACCCGTATGGATTATTGCAACCCGTGGCCCGCATGAAGTTGGCTGTTTCAGACCTACAGAGAGACCTGCTATGAAAGCCTGCTTTGGTGTTTTCACCGTGGTGTGATGCCATACGCTGGTCACAGTAGAGCCTGCATTCACCCAAGTTTCATCAGTGTAGAATATGTTTCTACCCTCGCTCCTAAATCTCCATATTGCGACCAGGAAGTCATGTCTCCAGGCCACAATATCCGCCCTTTCTATCATAATAGATTTGTTCCCTCGCTTAGAATACTCGAATCCCATTTCTTTCAGTAATCTATACAGTGTCAATTTTTTGAAAGTCGGCAGCTCAGAGTCATTATTAACTGCAGCTAATATTGAATTCAGTGTTGGAGGTTGATTCTGTAGATAGAACGAATGCAACTTTTTCCCTATAATACTCCGAGTAAATTTGTCAAATTTTACCTCCCTACTGCTTTAGGTGGCACACTTCCTGTTTCTTTTCTTGTTTGGTGTTACCACCACACCATGTGAATCCTCACTCCTGATCTTAGAAACCGTACGTTCTGAAATTGATGTAGCTTTAGCAGTTTCACCAACAATCCAGCGTATACTTTTCTCTTCATTGCGTGTTTTCAGGTATGCAAAGACAGACAATACCATTTTTCTATATTCACTGTTTAATATTTTCCCACGTTTCCGACGACTTGCCATTGTACCACTGCCACTCATAAAATATACTACTTGTTGAGGTCACTTAGCTTCAGATTGTACGGGCTTAGGATGGCCCAAGAAGATAACAAGGGGTGGGAAGGGGAAGGAAGGGGTCGAAATGACTGTCCCAAATAACCAATGCTGCATTCTTAACGTGAAACGCTCTATAGTTCAGCACTGATTTTGTTGTAGTGCAAGTAAACGTGTTTTGGCAATTGCTGTGACTGAAATGTTACTTTGACTATCAGAAGGGGTTTGAGTTGAATGCACCCCTCTTCCGTTATCATCCTTTTGTGAAATCGCATTTACACCACTATTGGACATTTGGGCATTGTCTGGAATGATGTCACTTTGTAGGCTAGGTCTGTTAAACTAATGTCAGTGTCCCAATAGTCTGAACCTTGGATCATGTTTAGGCCTATTATATGTAACTTATTAATTTTATATTCATCATTTACAACAAATGATGTCATCTGCCGTGGTATTTTCCTTTGTTTCTCTGTTTGGTCTGCCATGTCCTTTTTGTTGCATTTGATTCAGAGAAATCCATTCTGGCCTGTCTGAGGTCCTCTACTCCTTCCTTGAAACCATTTTGGTGGTAGGCCTATATCCCAATAGGGGAATCCACTTTCATAAATTGAAAGTTTGTATTTGCTCTATTTATTACTTCAAATTCAACTACTCCTACTACTACTATCTAAAAAAAAAAGGAGGGGTTCTTTCACTAGTCACACTCTTCTTCGTATATAAAAACGGTGAACGGTCGGAACGAAAGTATTCACTGGTCACTGCACTATCACCCAAACTGATTATACTATGATCGAAATAACAAACCTCGTTCTACCTGTCACTAATTTCGCATCTCACGTGTAAATCCGAATGATTATAGCCAGCCAAAGAAAATACGGTACACACTCAATAAATTGTAGAAAACAAGGTCAAAATCACAGCAAAACACGCTTACATGCAAGTAGGCGGCCATGACTACTACTGACAGTCGTACCAAACTACTAGGCTTGGGCACTGAGTGAGTGATTCGAAACAGTGTGTCGACTCACTAGGTTTGTTCGCAAAGCAAATCCGTGACCGCTTGAGAATATGTTGTACTGCGCATGTCCAGTCTGTAACTTACCCGTGATTTGCACTTTGAGAACGGTTACAAGAATTTGGAATCGATAGTTTCTGCGTTTAATCGATATGATATGCAAATAAAATATATATTTCCCTTTGACATGTTATAAATACAATATACATCGACAATATAATCTATATTTTGGGAAACTATTAATTATCTTCCATTATTCATACATATAAGTAGCCTATGTTTATAAATCTGGCGCAATGTTATAGGAGGGAGGAGTCAGGCGCGTGAAAATAGGTTACTGCGCATGTCTCTGATAACAATTCATGCTAGAGCCTGCAAACTTTTCTTATAGTACAGAAACTGTCCGTGAGAGCTTTGCGAACAGAAGATTGAAATCAGAATCACGGATTTTCGCTTTGCGAACACGTGTGGAGAAAGAGCGCATGCGCGAACGATATGTTCCTGGTTTCTGACTGCTTTGCGAACAAACCTTATGTGTTCGTGTGATTCGACCACGGAGGAAAGAATACACGGAGACGCCGTGCTTGCGGTGTCGTATGGGAAACAGATGAAGCCAATGACCACGCCCCCTTAGATGACCAAAAGGGAGGCTTGCTATATACAATAGCACGCAAATACTCCGAAGTTTCACGGGTTATAACAACGTAACGGTAGGGAAAATATGTAATATCCTAATTTCATATATTAACTACATACTCTGACATCATAATAATCCCGGTAGTAAGCATTAACCTATCTCAGAAGAGCCAAAAATGTAACTTTCAAATGAGCAACTTTACATGTGCGAGTATAAATACTGAGTCAGAAAATGATTAAGTGACCGTGCGACTATGATAATTCAGAACGAGAAAAATATTTTGGACAGTTATATAGCTACACCATGTGGTTATTGACTCTATTAAACGCAATAAATGGCAACTAATATAAATATTGAAAATTTAAAGCAATAAATTACTTAGTATAACTAATAATTCAGATAAATGCACTTTATTTGATTAATTACAAGTAGCCTAAGGCCGTTATAAAGAAAATACATCAATAATTAGCAGCCTAGTGTAAAATACAAGTAAATTATGCTTAGCAATTATACCCATATTCAGGGGTGCCCACCCCCCAAACGTCATGACTCACCCCCCCAAACATCATTGCTCACCCCCAAACTTCATTGCTCACCCCAACCCAATTGGCTGTCGACAAGGGCTCCCATAAAATATTTTCATGGGGGGGGGCAATTTTTTTAATTAATTGATTTTTTGTCACTTTAAGTTTTTGGGCCACTTTGTAACATTATATTAATAATATAATAAGTGCAACAATGACGTAGCCATAAAATAATTGCGGGGAGGGTCGGAAGTGCCGGGGGTCCATCCCCAGAAAATTTTTAAATGTTGAACTAATGAAAATCACATTTTACGCTATTTTAGCACTGAAAAACTAGTTAGCAAATTTGTTTACTATACTCTAAGACATGGCAACTTAAACAAGAAATTGTTACCTAAGTTATAATACTTATTACTATTTATAAGAAAAGCTGAATAACACATGGAACAGTGGACATAATTGGCCATTATGTTATGAAAAGAAAATAACTGCTATATCATATTTGACACACCAACAAATCTTGTTTAATTAAATATTTTTTTTTTAATACAAATATAGAATTTTAGGTTTTGACTTTTGGGGGTCCAAACCCCCTGAACCCATCTTTCCTAATCCACTGTGGATTCTGCTTCCATGTTGTCGATTTGGTAAAACTTCTGCAATTCAAATAATTGTCTTAAAAGAAAAATACCTGACTATAATAATTATTAATATACATTTTTTTTCCTTGCGCCCCCCCCCCCGGGTATGGGCGCCCATGACTGTCGAAATTCTTCATCTTTATCTTTATAAAGAATTAGAAGAGACCTTTTGAAGTTATAAAACTTGACTGTTTTTATTTTTAACATATAAAACTAATTTTGCAACAATTTTCAACCCCCCCCCCCAGAAAATTCGTAAATGATAATATTTCCCCCCCCCCAGAAATTTCAATGACGCAGTCTGCGTCTTAACCACCCCCCCCCCCCCTGTGGGCACCCCTGCCATATTCATTCATCCCAAAAATTGACTATTTTCAGTACCTAAATTTTACAAAATTATTAATTTTTAAGGTAAGTTCATAGAATAATGCACAACATGCACTCATTTTCACTTCTGAATTGTTCAAAACAAAGAAATAAAGACGAGTAACCACTCTATCCGTGCACACTATAAACATATAAACACAGTGACACGCCCCCTTAAGTACCAAACGCTCGGACAGTTGGCTTCACGCTTGCGGTCTCAGGGCATCTCCGTGTATTCTTTCCTCCGTGGATTCGACACACTAGATCCCAACTGTTTCGACTCACCGTCGCTGTGTCACAGTAGCGCTGTTTCTAAAGCGGATCATTTCCTTGCGGCGAAACATCTGCTGAGCCGTGTGTCGCTGTGTCCTGCGTTACTCGTGATTCATAACCAGCTCCTGACTGACACACGACACACTGGTCACTGTTTCAATGGCTTCTAGAAATTGGAGGACAGAGTCCAGCTTGCTTGGTCTTGTTCTCCCGGCCGCAGATAAGAACACAACCTTTATAAAATAATATAATATCCACACTACTTGTCCTCAACTGACACTACATACATATTTAACACATTGCAGACGATACCGGTAAATTATATATATATATATATATATATATTCCAACCCCAGATCTAACAACTTCTACAAATGATTTGTTGGATTTTATAAGTTGAATTAAATATATTATAAGATTTATTTATATGTATTTTAAACTATTAAACAGCTGCATCCTGTTTCTCCTCACCCTACAGAGTCTTTATTCTGTGGAGTCTGCATGTTTCTAAAATTGTAGATAATTAACTTATTTTATTTATTTTTTATTACATTTTATGTATGCCAAGTACGAGTGTGTAATTTCGTATGTCTCTCATCATATATATAAAATAAATAGGCTAAATAAAATAAAATTATGAAGTATCACGATTCAGAAAACAGTCAAGTTATATAGACAACGTTAGCCAATGATATGCCTCGTACTATCTCAAACGGCAAAATAGTAAGCGGTGTAACAGTGCCTGCTCCTCTGATTGGCTGTCACCCATATCACTGTGTTGCTGTGCCGAGTGCAGCTTAGCTGATTCGAAACAGTAGGTAGGGGGCGAAACAAGATGAGTCAAGATGTGTCGTGATTCGACACACTGTTTCGAATCATTCCACTGAGCTGATCCAAATGTTTCGAAACAGTTCAGTGAGTCATTTTTCCCAAGTCTACAAACTACAAAACCACCAACATAGGCAACTTAAATTAAACTAGAAAATAAGCAAAACTTCGGTTTTTTAGTTACAGTGATCTCCAGGATACGTATTATTTTTGTAAAATGAAAATCAATAATTATTTTAACCCATTTTAAATGCCAAGTACGCTAATACTTTTAAAAATATTTTAAATATTTGGTATGCCACTGCTATTGGTTTAGAAGGATGCACTGTGTATTTGAAATTCATCTGGTTAAGTTTCGGGTTGGCTGAGTTTGATAATCTCAGAATCAGCTACTATAAGCCTGTGTGTGTTCCCTATTACAGGCCATGGAGGCCCAGAGGATTCCAGGAGGTTGAGGCTCCCAGATTTTAGACATTCTGCACATGAAGGTGGCAAGGTTGCCAGCCTTATGCACCGGCCACCGCCTTTACCCCCAAGATTGCTCCTGGTATTCATTTCTGTTAGAGGCTGAGTCGACCCCAGGGCCACAGTGCCACCAGAAGGATTAGGCCAATTGAGAAACTCCAACAACCTCATCGGGGATCGAACCCGCGACCTTCCGGTTTTCAGAGCAACGCCTCAACCACTACGCTACGACGTACCCCTACTATAAGCCTACCCAGGGCAAATTTTCCTCTAATGAGTTTGAAATAAATTTTGTAAGCAGCCTTAAGGTACCAGAGTAAACTACTTGACGGTATGTTTATAGACAAACTTTTTACTTGGTGCACTTCTAGAGAGAAAATTATCCTGGGTACCGGTATGTCTAATGATAAACTGATATCCTAAGTTAATTTCCCACCCAGGACAGTCCCTTAAAGAGTAGCCTACAATTTAAATACCTTCAGGAAGATTTAACCAAAAATTTACCAAATATAGGCCTATAGTCTACCAGTCTAATCTTGGCATGACTTAAATATTAATACAGGAGAGTCCCGCATCACCAAAAGTATGGATTAAACGGAATTTGCCTTAAAATGCATGTACTGTACTGTAATACATGTTTTAGATAGGTAAAACTATAAAAATCTGCTTTTTTTTTCCATAAATATAACTTTTTCCTACAACTTTATTTTAGTTTTAAAACTATTGTATACGTAAACCTGAGTTTTTAAGCTACAAATTGATGTAGGATTAACAAAACAAAAGTTTTTTGTGATTAAAATTCAAATTTTTTTTTAAATCCCATTTAGATCAACTTAGCAGAACTTAGATTAGCAGAACTCTACTGTAGTAGAATTAAGATCCTTGCATCCTTACTAATAATGTAGCCGGAGTACATTTAACAATGAGGCCTGCTGGGGTCTAAATCTGATGAGATGCAGGTATTCAATGCATGGCACTTAATCATACTCTGTGTGAAATTTGGCAAAATGCAGCACCATTCTTCCTGTGGTTTCTTCCCTTCACACTTTGAAAAACTGTTCTTAGTTCTTAAATAGTCATGGAATTCTGGTTTTCCTTCTAGCTGAGTTTTGACTTTCATAAACATGCTAACATTATGCTATTTAAACACACTGGTTTACTGAGCCATAAGAGGGTTTTCTTAAGTTCCGCGTGCTTTCAGAAGGATTCTATCAACAAGTTTGGATGTAAAACATGGTAACTAATATTGAATAAGTGTTGGTCTTACTTATAGCATGTACTGTAAGGAACAGGAAAAGAAGGAAATTCATAAATAAATAAAGATTTTGAGGAACTTACACAGTGAAGCAACAATAATAAATTTAATTTAACTTACTATATGAGTTGACTATAGGCCTACACACTTTTATGCTTCATTTGCCATTATTTTGGTATGATGCGTTTGAAGGGAAGGAGGAAGCTCCTTGAAATGCATCATACTAAAATAATGGTAAGTGAAGGATGAAAGTGTAAATTGAATTTAAAAAGGAAATTCATGTTTCCACCTCTTACCAAAATTCCTAATCTTCCCATGGTAATAACAGCTGTGCCAATATGCTCAACTAGGCTTCGTGCCAGGAAGGAAGCTTCATTCACAATGGTGTCTTCATTACACATACCTTCAAACTGGCTCAGACTATAAAACAATCCTAAAACAAAAAGCAGAATAAAAGAGAAATTATGCATTCCAGGTACAGAAATATGAAGAGCAAGAGAAAATTTAACTTTCTGATGAGAAATATTACACCTATAACAGTATTCTCCAACTGCCAAAGAAAGCGAAAATAGATATTCAAGCATTCCAGGAACCTCTACCAGTTCTCTTTCAACTTAAGCTGTACAATAAATACTGAACATATGTAAAGAGCGAAGTTAACTTCTATTTATATTCACAGGGCATATATTCTATTTATATTCTGTGGCACTAATGCAGAATCCAATATATCACAAATGATTTTTCAGGAGGCTGAAATTCAGAAATTATTGTTTTCATATGACAGGTTTGTTTAAGAAAAATCTTCTTCACTGATGTCAGATTTTTGTAAAATCTCCCTCGAGAAAGATAATAATTAGATAACTTTCAGACATATCCTCCATGCCTGCTTTAGGTGCTTTAAAAAATCTGACTTGTTACTTACATTGTTTGCTCACTAAAGGAACGAATACTTACCTTCTTTTAAATAACGTAATCCCATGAATGTAGGTGTACAGAAAATTTGGATTACCGGGATTATTATTACACAATGTGACATTATTTTAGAAAGTGAACACAAATTAATAATGAGAATGAGTAAGTTTGTTATACATTTTATTTTTTCCATGATGAATATGCATGCTTAACAGAATAACTTTTGTGTAAAATTTTCCAAGTCACAGCACAAAATATATCCTGATATTCTGCATACTTTTTTCTCCTGATTTTTATCTTTGCTATCGTAAGTTTCTGATGTATCTTATAGCACCCCTAGAGATAATCTAAATTTTACCAGAAATATTCTGTATTATTGGTGCCATAATTAAAATTGCTCCTTCTTCAGGCAAAACAACTCACGCATGTATTACCTAATGATTGTAATACAGTATTTCTTCCTACATACAAGAAAAGCATGTAATATTGTTCAGTAAATCAGCTGAGCAGTCAAGCAGTTAGCATTGCATCACCTCTATATTTCATATTTTCATATTTATTTAATCCATTTTGACCACAGTTATGCGGTATAGGATACAATATAACTTAAACTATTATAGTGCAAGGGTACAAGAATAATATTAGAAATACATACAACACAAACAATACACAGAAATTCAGGATCAAAAACATTACAACACTACAAAACAATATAGCCTAGCTCATCAACCTGAAGACATCATTAAGCTGTTATACAGGATACATCAAAACCTGCTTCTTCATGGTTCATGGGTCAAGGATGCGCTAGAACATACTGTAGCAGGATAGTGCGCCCAACCCAGTTAAACATTCAAAATACTTTCTCTGTCTGATCCTCAGATTTGTAAAGCCAATTATGAACAAACGGACTTCTGAAGAAATCATAATAAGTAGAAATCATTATGTCTGATACGAGTACATATGACGTTCATGTACAAGGCAAGTTAAAGTGTAGGAGCTGGGTGTTCTTAACAGAGTTTCCATGAATTTAAAACACACTTCTGTGTAAGATTTTTCAGATATTTGCCACCCACATTTCCTCTTTTTTATTTCATTTAATAAGTAATTAATTTAATAAGTACAGTACCTATTAAAGAATTGTAACTTCAGTGATGAAGCAAATGCAAATGTTAATTTTAATAAATTCTTAATCATGGAACAAAAAATCTTACTATTTCATTATGAAACATCCAATTAATACCCACCAAAGTCAGAGTGAAATACAACATTTTCAAAAATAGTGGCATTCAGAAGACCCTAATGGTATAAATGTTCAAAGTGGATTATTATGGAAAAAGACAGAAAGTTTGTGTTGTTCTGAAGAAGAAAATGTTTGACACATGAAAAAGTTATGAGTGTGATATGGACCGTATAGTATTTTAATACCCTTAATTCGCATAAAAAAACTGATTATAGCCAGAATTAATAGTATCAGCATCAAAATGAGAAATAAGCAGAAATTACTCATTACAGGTAGTACCAATAACAAAACATGGCTACATGTAGCTTATGAGATGACCAGTTTGTATCTTGTATGTAGCCTATGTATGTATATTTATTCATCCTTTGATCATTTTACATGATATAGGATACATCAGATTCTTACACGACTACATTAACTAATAAATAACTTGATTATTAAAGTTTACAATACTAGTTTTCAAATTAAAATACCGATAATAGTACCTATGAGTTAAAATTAATATTTACAGAAGTGCTTATAATTACTAACTTATTTTTATAACTACAGTAATAACATAATTAACTTACTTATATCTACCAGTTTCAAAAAATTCATCTAAACTTTAAAAACAGTGCCCTATTAGAAACATTTTTATGCAGATTTGAATTTATGCAGTACAGAAACTTCCTTTATAGATGTTGTGGTAGGCCATTATAAAAGCTGGAGGCCAGTCAAGATTGTGTTATGGGGAATTATCCTAAGTTCTTCTCTGTTGCTTGTGTTGTGGGAATGTACTTATGAGTTGATATACATGTTTTATTTGATTTTGACAAATGTCACTATTTCGTAAATATAAATACAAGGCAGAGGCAATATATTTAAATCTTTGAAACGTTTTCTGCAACTGGTATTTTTCTTTACTCTTAGCATAGACTGAATAGCCTTTTTCTGTAGTTTGAAAATAAATTCATGGAAAGCAAATGGACGAAAAAATTGTTATACATTGTGTGTAGTTAACAAAATCATAATTTATTAATGTGTTTCTTGAGCAAGCCCAGTATGGTACTGTAAACATGACATCATGCTACACGCATTAGTTAGCCTATACTGGATTATATCTCCGTTTGATGCAACACAGAGAATTAAGACAAATGTCACTTTTCTTATAATGTTCTTTTTTTCCCTTAGTTTTATCTCTCCCGTTGTTGAAAAGTTTTGTAGCCCATGCCGCCCAGGACTTACAGGATCATGACCTGTTGTGAGAGCAATTATCTTTGGATCATATATATATATATACTTTTTAGACCAGACAAGGGCCTCTCCAGATGAGTGATCAGCCAATGCCGGGGCCACCTTCACAATAACATGTATACACAGAATGAGACACACCATTCATCACATACTCACTTCGAAGAAGGTGAGAATGGGATGAAGATGATAATGACGGGCAGATGATATCCAGGGACCATAAGGGACTAAAGTTACCCGATATTTTGTCTCACAGGTATTGAAAAACCCCAGAAAACCCCCACCCAGGTAATTTGTCCCTATTAGGCTTCGAACCTGGGGACGCTGTGTGGGAGGAGCGAATCTTGCTCTTTTCCTAACCATGCTTTAATTATTCATTCCTTCATATTTAGTTTTCCTAACATCCTAGTATTTCATTATTTGTTTCTTCTTTTTATGGCTTTCTTTCGTTCACTGTATCATTCTTTCTTTTTTATTTTCCTTTCTTTAATATTTCATTTCTCTATATTTCCTTCTTTCTCTCTTTCAACTTAATTTGTTTCTTTCTTCATATTATTCTTTCATATATTTGGCTTTCTTTCATAATTCCTTCCTTTCTTTATATCTTCTCTACCCCGTGACTCCGAATTTTAGCATTCACATGGCTAGATATTGTTATATTTTTTTACAATTTACTACCCTATGATTCTACATTTTAGCATTCCCACATATTTTTATTTTTTGACGTTTTCTCTCTTGTAATTCTAGATTCTGAAATGCATATATGACTTTCTCTGTCCTATTTTTTAAAACAATTTTCTTGCCTGTGACTCCGAATTTTAGCATTCACACGGCTAAAAAATGTTAAATAATAATAATAATAATAATAATAATAATAATAATAATAATAATAATAATAATAATAATAATAAACTTTATTGATCCTTGGGCCTGTACAAGCAATAGATCTTGTCAGCATATAAAATATATACATACATAATATAATATATAAAAACTACAGTATTACTTATACATAGTCCCATATATACTAAAGATCAGGTTAAAAAAATACACAATCACATAATTATACAGTTAAAACTTAAATAAATTAACGAACCTTACATTATGTTGAAACTTTTTTTAAAACACTAAATCGCAAACACTGCTTTCAATAAATTCCTTATAACTGTAAAAAGCTTTCTCTCTTAGCCACTTCTTAAGAATTTGTTTAAAATGATTTGTTGTCACTTCTCGTGCTGCTAAAGGTAAGTGATTAAAAAATTTTAGACTAAGATACCTATGACTATTAGTTGTTTTACTTAGTCTAACATTCGGAACTTCAATGTCATGTTTGTTCCTCGTATCATAAGTATGGACTTCAGACCTAATAGCGTATGTGTTAAAATGTTCCTTACCAAACACGAGGCATGCATAAATATATAGGCATGGTAAGGTCATTATTTTTAATGTAGTGAACACAGGTCTACACGATTGAGTATTTTCCAAACCCATTATAATTCTGAGAGCTTTCTTCTGCCATATAAAAGCTTCTTTCATGTGTGCACTATTACCCCACAAAAGTATTCCATATTGTATGTGACTGTGAAAGAAGGCATAGTATGCTGTGATCAACTTCTCCCTTCCAATACATAACTTTAATTTTCTTAACAAAAAGGTAACTCTTGAGAGTTTTTTACATAAGTTCTCTATATGGGTCTTCCAAGCTAATTGGCTGTCCAAGTGGATTCCTAGTAGCTTTACCGATTCACAGTTTTCCGAGTTATTATTTCTTAAATAAAAATATATGTGTTCAGTTTTAGTTTCATTTATTTGTAAATTATTAGCCTTTAACCATGCAGTCGCTTTTTCAAAATTTACTTTCTCATTTATCTTTACTAGATCAAGATTCCTATTGACTGTTAAGAAAGTTGTGTCATCCGCATAAAGAACTGATTTGCATTGAAGATTAGATGGTAAGTCATTCATTAATACTATGAAAAGAAAAGGCCCCAAAATTGATCCTTGTGGAACTCCTGCTTTTATAATTTGAAGAGAGGAAGTATTGTTACCCAAAGCCACCATTTGTTTTCTATTACTCATATATGAAATTAACAGTTTTAATTCTATTCCATTTATTCCATAGTAGCTTAGCTTTTCAATTATTATTTTGTGGGAGACTGTATCAAAGGCCTTGCTAAGGTCAATAAGAGTAACTCCCACTGCCCTTTTATTCTCAAAACTGTGGTGATCACAGATTCTACTGCTTTAACTGTCGATAGTTCGGGTAGGAAGCCGAACTGTGATTGGGATAATATATTATGATCTTTAAAGTATCCATATAATTGATCAAGCATGCATGATTCGATTACTTTTGAGACTATTGGGGTTATCGAAATAGGCCTATAATTAGAGGGGGAGGCCTTATCTCCCTTCTTAAATACAGGAATGGTTTTAGTTACTTTCAATACACTAGGAAACACACCTTCCCTTAGGATCCTGTTTATCAGATCAGTGAGTGGTATTCCTATAATGCTGATTATTTGTTTAAGAACATTATTTGACATACCATAATAGTCCTCTGTATTAGAAGGTTTAAGGTTATTTACCTTTCCTATTACCGCTTCAAGAGAGACAGGCTTCCACTTCAATGTATCATTAATCTGGTCTTGAACGGATAGCATTTGTAATGCATTGACATCAGTCAAACTGTTATTCGTAATTAATTGAGCCGAAACGTTAATAAAATAGTTGTTAAAAGTTTGAGGGGTAATAGTTGAAGTGTATGTAGTGCAAGGTTTAATGTTGATTTCCTTTTTAATTACCTCCCAAGCTGCCTTACATTTATTAGCAGCTTGGTCAATATACCGTTCATTAGTTAATAGTTTAGCTTTTCTTATCTCTTTTCTATAAATATTTCTACAGTTTTGATAATTCTGCTTGTCTCTCAGGGATTTGATTTTCTGGTATTTATTTAATGTTATCACTAGTAAAACATGTAAGGTTTTTAAAAAAGGTGTATACCAATTGTGTTTACTTTTGTTATTGCATCGTTTAAAGTAGGAGTACCACTTTCACTCTTGAATGCCGTTTATTCTGCTGACTTTTGGCCGTCTGGTACTTTCATCAGTAAATTCAGATTTCCGAGGAGTTCTTTAAACTCCCTTGCAACGAAAGAGAAAAAAATAACCTAGAATATTTGCATCCTAAAAGCATTAATTTAGATTTTCATGCTGCAAAACAATTTGACTTTAAAATTCTGTACTGGAATGTTCAGTCCCTCTTAAACAAAATAGATTATATTACGCAACTTCTTAATGATTTAAATATTGATATACTGTGTGTGACTGAACATTGGTTAACCTTATTCGAGTTGTCCACAGTAAAAATAGAAGGATTTTATTTAAGTGATTCCTATTGTAGGTCAACTAAAGGCAAACATGGCGGTTCAGCTATATTCGTTAAAGAAGGTATTTTATCTAAAAAGACAGTTGATTTTACCGATCTATCTACTGATAATATATTTGAAATAAGTGGAATATTTATTGAGAGCGTTAATGGTTTCTGCTTATGTCTTTATAGAACACCTGACAATAGTAATTGTGTCTTTGAGGTTTTTCTATCTAAATTAAATGAACTTTTTAGTATTTTGTACAAATCCTCTTTTAATACTAATATTGTATTAACAGCAGACTTTAACGTTGATTTTTGTGGAACTGGCAGTCACACAAAAGACTTGTTGAATTTATTTGAGAGCTTCGGCTTACGTGCTACTAATGACCAACCAACTCGTCCAGGTCGGGATGGCAACCATGGTACAGCCATTGATAACATTATTACAAATATTCATGTAGAGAAATGTTCCGTCAATCTCCTCCCAACTGTTTTTTCGGACCATGACGCTTTAATATTTCAGACTGCTTTGCCCAGCAAAAGATCTGCTGGTGTATTTTCCTCATACAATTCCATAAGGCCTTTTAATGAAATGACTATTGTTTATTTTATATATTTATTAAAACAGGTGAATTGGTTTGGTATATATAGTGTACATGATATTAATGATAAACTTAATAATTTTTTAAATATATTGCAACACATTGCAGATAAGGCTTTTCCTTTAAAGTTCGTCAAGTCAGGTATCAGTATGAAAGGTAGTAAAAATAAGTGGTACACTAGGGAGTTGGATGTTTTAAGAGATAAATGTCTATTCTATTATAAGTTGTTTACTTATTATGGAGTGACTTCTGCTAAATGTAAATATGCTGCACTACAAAAAATTTACAAATCAAAGCTTCGGTCAACTAAAATCAATTATTATTCTAATGTTATTGGTAATTCTAAGAATAAATGCAAATCTACTTGGTCTGTCGTCTCTGACCTTTTGAATGATAATTCCAAATGTAACACATCTTCTTCTGTTTTGAATGCTAATGGTTTTAATTCTTTCTTCGTTAACGTTTCTGAAAGCATTGTATCTAATATACCTAATGACAGTACCGCTATGGATTTCCTTCCACTATTAGACAAACCTAACAGCACATTTACATTCAAGCATACTTCTGTCGAAGCCATGTATGATGTCATTCTCAAACTCAGTAACAGCTCCTCTCTAGATGTATATGGTATGAACGCAAAGATTCTTAAAATAGCTTCAGAATTAATTTGTGAACCTCTGGTGCATATTTTTAACTGTTGCATTGATAGATGTATTTTCCCCGACATGCTGAAATTCGTCAAGGTAATTCCCATTTATAAAAAGGGATGCAAACATGATTATAACAATTACAGGCCTATTAGCATTGTTCCAATTGTTTCTAAAGTCTTTGAGATTCTATTGAACAAACAGATTGTACAATACTTTGAAAGTAATACCCTTTTCACTCCAACCCAATACGGATTTAGAGCTGGACGTAGTACTATAGATGCTGTTATTGCTTTTGTTAAACGATGCTTTGAAGGACTAGAAACTGGTAACTTTGTTCACAGTAAATTCTTTGATTTAACAAAGGCTTTCGACACCGTGTGCCACAGTTTTCTTCTCCAAAAGCTTGCTTTCTATGGTTTTGGTAATGCAAGTGTTGAGCTATTATCATCTTATTTAAATGGAAGATACCAATCCGTGTGTTACAATGGTAAAACCTCTGAATTTAAGCAAATTATGAGTGGTGTCCCTCAGGGCTCCGTTCTTGGGCCTGTTCTATTTATTATATACATAAACGATCTGTCTGTAAATGTTCAAAATGAATGTCTGGAAACTTATCTATTTGCTGACGACTTGGCACTCAATGCAGTCCATAAGAATTCTGACCTTTTAACTAACACGATCGATCAAATGTCTACTAAGGTTCTTGAATGGTGTAATGCTAATAAGCTCAAATTAAATGATGCTAAAACAGTTGATTTGAAATTTAATATTAGACCTCAAGAGTATGATCGAGACAAATACTTTAGATTCTTAGGCATTCACATTGAACCTGGCTTGGGCTGGACATCTCATACAAACTACGTTGCTTGCAAAATTAGTAAAAGTTTATTTATCTTAAGGCTACTAAGCCACAGCCTAGGTCCTGCTTCCTTATTAACTGTTTACTATGCTTTTGTTCACAGCCACCTAAGTTACGGAATTCTGTTATGGGGCAATCATTCTACTGCTAAGAAATTATTTATTTTGCAGAAGAAAGCTGTGAGAATTATCAGCGGAGCTCCCTTAGGATCTCATTGTAAACCTTTGTTCTCTAAATTAGGGATCTTGAGTTTGCCATCAATGTATGTCTTGAGCTGCCTGCTGTATATGAAAAATAATGTTTGCACTTCCACTGCTAATCTTTATACTCATAATTATTTAACTCGAAATAGAGATAACGTTTATCCGAATAAAAACAAATTCAGCATCACTCAAAAAAGTTTTGACACAGTCTCTATCAAATTATTCAATAGTTTACCTGATGGCATTAAGAAGTCAACCCTACAAGCCTTCAAGAGGGCACTGAAGACTAAATTGGTGGCCAACCCAATCTATGACCTTGACGAATTTTTCAGTATCAATTGGTAGCCCATAATGTTTTGTTTTCTGACGTTGCTATACATTCTGTGAATGTCTCCAGCATAAGAACTCTATCTATCTATCTATCTATCTATTGCTTGCATTCTTTATTACTTTTACTGAGCAGCATTTATTGAAGAGGCCCGTTGTTATGTTTATAAAATTTGTAAAAGCAAGTTCAATATTGTCAACATTTATAATTGGCTGCCAATCTACACTAAGTAGACAATTCTGATAATGAGTCATGTTCTTCCCAATTTTTCTGATTTTTCGTACTTGGGAGCAGTTTGATTGCATGTCATTACCGTCATTTAAATGTAGTTGTACACTGAGATATATACCGGCATGATCCGATAAAAGTGGGTCATATACTTTGTGTCCAAGATTGTTGCTATTTATGTTCGTTGCAACATTGTCAAGGCAAGAATTATTTTTAGTGTTTTCTGAGTTTATGCAGTAGAAGTCAAGGGATCTTAGCGTATTATTAAAGCTTTGAGAAATATTTGTATTCTTAGTTATGTCTAAGTTGAAATCCCCCATTATGATTATCTTCCCTTTGAACTTTGCTTGCAGAAATAATATTAACTGTTCAACATGGCTTATAAATATTGATTTATTTGAATCAGGTGTACTATAAACTGAAACGATTACTAAATTTAAATGTTTTAAGTTTACTGCACATACCTCAAACACTCTAGTCATCCTATATTTCCCTATATCTATTACATCATAAGATATGTTATTCCTAACATATATTGCTGAACCACCATACCCTGCTTCTCTACAAAAGGCATCAGCCAGAATATATCCTGTAGGTATGTATAAATCCTTTTCAACATCGTTGAGCCAATGCTCATTTAAACACAATACATGGCAACAAAGAGAATTTAAGACCAATTCTATCTCATTTAGTTTGTGTCTTAATGACTGTATGTTTATATGGAATAAAGTATATACCAACGGGTGACCATTCCCTATACTTTCCTTATTGAGGTTAGGCTTGATGGTTCTAGGTCTTGTACTATCATTAGGCCAATTTTCTGCATTTTGATCTATACCATGAAAAAGACTATTTTTACCTCTATTTTTCTCTAGGAAGTTAGGCCTAGGCAAAGGCCTATTCAGGATTGTTTCTGTACCCCTAAAAAATCATGAGGCGCATCTTGTAGGGGAATTACTGGTAGGCAAGAGGTACACTTGTTTCTAAGATATTCATTCACGTTCTCTAGAATTTTTTGACCTACAAATTTTTTGCCCAAGTAGTTAAGATGAAGGCCTTGCCTAGTGTGAAATCTTTTACCAAGATAGCTGATATTTACAAATTTACATTTCTTAAAATACTTTTAATTGATGCATTCACTTCCTCTACAAGTTTATTTACACTTGATGTCGCACTTAAGTCATGTCGAAATGGCACCGAGAATATCAACACATTCGAGCCATGTAGTTCTCGTAGTCTTTTCCTGAGCGAATTCAGCAGTTCATTTGGATTGTTTCTTGCTACGTCATTTGTCCCTGCAAGTATTACTGTGAAGTCATCGACGGATTCAAATTGGGTCTGTTTAGGAATCAGTGACGTCACCTCTTCGAAACCTGCCCCAGGTTTAATAAAAGACGTTATCTTGTGGTGACTCCTATTCTTTACCTCTTTGTAGATATGTCTGCCTTGACTATCGGCATAATATATACTTAAGTTAGAGAGAGCCCTGTGAGTGCTAGAATCCAGAATCTTGTGATCTAGAATCGGAGATCTTGTGATATTATTGCTCCTTTCACAATATAGTGAGATACTGACAGCCATCATTATATGCCTTGATGATATAGTAATTTTTTTATATTCAAGTTATCTATCATATACATTTATATTCACAAATACCTGGTACATAAATATAATTATTTGATTTTAGTTGTTTAACCTGAGGAAACTGTGTTCGTGTTTAACGTTTTTATCATGTGTTTTCACATGCTTATTTATTTATTATTTATGCAATGGTTTTCCTTTCTTAGTGATATGCAGTGAATCCAAACGTTAGTTCAGATCTTAATATGGTAGAAATTTGATTTCCGGAAACGGGGTTGAAATTCACAATTTTTTGGAAATGTGTTTTCAAATTATTTCGATTCTTTTTATTGTTTTCCTAGAGGTATGTTGTGAATGTATTATGTAAACCTTACTTCAGATAATATGTCATAGAAATTACGTTTTGGGAGTTCAAAATGTTTTTTGCAACGTGTTTTAACATGGTATTGATGTATATCAAATATCCAAGTTTTCTTCAACTTACTGCTTTTTTATGAACACATTGTGACTTTTGACGTTCTTTTTAATTTATTGTGATAAAGATTAGGTGGGCCGATCCCGGCGGTACTGCAATACCGGGCCAACCCGTGACAGAGGTGGAGCAAGCCCCTAGCACTCCGTCATTTTCCAAAAATCAGTTTAATATTCTGGTCCCTCGATGAGGGACGTATCAGATATTAAGCTGATAAGAACAGATACTACACTTTGATCTTAGCCAAAAGGCCGAGAAGCGATGCCAATTGGAGGCGTCGCGACACTTAAGAGGAAAATTTCGACGCCTACTATGAAAGGATTCATCATATGGCATCCGTGCGATATATTAAAATTATCGTTTTTGCAGCAAAACTGTGATAGATTCTGCCTTCTCCTAATGTTTTGAAGGTCTCGCATTAGATAAACTGATAATAATTGCTTCAGGAAGGGCATAACTTACTAAATTATAACAATTTTTCGAAAAGCTCCCCTACCACCATCTCGCGAACCACAGCAGTACTTTTACAACGGAACCAGTGGCAGTGAGTCAGTCGGTACGAGAGCTTGCTAGCACACTGCATTAACGGCTACTCCCTTCCCCCCTCGTTATTCACACATGACGCAATGCAGTAACTGACAATCGCCTCCCGCTCGAAACCGGTAGGCGCCATTTACGAATATCGCAATTCTCACACAATATAGCCTTACAACTACTTTCGTTCACTTAATATGCATACAAATGAGTGGGTGAAATTACGAAATAATAGATAATCCAGCAGTAAAGGTTTGTGATTTTGTCAATCTCCCTTTATGTACCAACTAGCATGTGCCCGCGGCTTCGCCCGCGATAATTATTTAAAAAATTAAAAATTAAGAGCATAATAGTAAAGTCATTATATTTATTAACACCTAAATCAAGTGGACTACATACCACGATTAGATAGCATCGTCTGGTAGAAGCGACCTCAGATTCGAGTTTCTTGGCCCAGAAAACCTCTGTATAGTGAGATTCGTCCAAATAAAACAACGTTTGACCATATTTAGGGCTTACAACATTCAAGCGATCGCGAAAGTTTTATTTTCAAGGTATGACAAAAATAGCCAAAGCCAACTGTAATTGATCTGACATTGAAATGTATAACTGAAAACTTATGTTTTGAAAACGCACAAAATGCACGTTTTTTGCCCGTTTTTCACTCATAACTCACGAACGAAAACTAAAATTAAAATTCCGGCTTGGAGGTGCATTTTCCGACCCTTCAGCCCACCTATGTTTAAAATTTCAGATCTCTGCGTTCAGTAGATTTCGCTGGACATCGAGGACAATTCCTTTTATTAATACAGATAATATGAATTATAATGTTACCTTCTCTAATTTGTCAAACATCCATTTCATTTAATCCAAACCCACCTGATACAACTGGCAACAATATGTTCTGTGAATTTGTTTGGATAATTCTGTGTAAAAAGGGGTTAAGTATTTTCAAAAACATTTAATTTTTGGCAGTTAAAATCAGAATTTTTCAAAATCCTTTCTTAGTGAGCACCTACATTATGAAACGAAGGTACTGTCAAAATTCCAAGTCTCTACCTGTTATAGTTTAGGCTGTACGTTGATTCCTGTCAGTCAGTCAGTCATTCATTCAGTCAGTCAGGACAAAGCCTTTTATATATATAGAGATAAGACACAAAAAATGATGTGTAAGTACATATAAATGGTTAAAGGTAAAGTTATCCCTATACAGGCCATGAACATATTTAGGGTTCCAGGAGGTTGAGGCTCCAAGATTTTTAGAAATTTGGCACAAGAATGTGATAAGGCTGTCAGCCTTGTACACCGGCCAGCTTTACCCCAGATTGCTCCTGGTACAGTTAGAAGCTGAGTCTGCCCCAGGGTCATAGTGTCACCAGAAGGATTAGGTCAATTGAAAACCCTCAACAAAGACACAGGTTATGGTAAAATGCAACTACCTAATGTCTTATATTCCATGTCTGCAATAATAAGTGAATCAAAAGTTAGAGGCATTGATTTACTGATGCACAAGGGCTGCAAAGAGAGAAAAGACGCAGGTAGGTTAGATTAACAGTATTGGGTGCAGGAAATACAAGTTTCTATTATGACAACATGAACAGGAAATGGATAAAAAAAATCACCGAAAAAAGTTATTTTGTAATAGGATACATAAATTGTACATTTTTAGTTTAATTACAGCTACCACCCAGTGTACATACATAATTACTAGGACAAGGCATTTCATGACCATAACATAGTGAAAAATGCAAAAGAAAGAATGCATTTATAACCTAAACATTTTGAAAAAATGACACAAAGATTTTTAAAAATTACCAATATGGTAACATATTTATAATTAGTTTTTTAAGTAATGAATTGCTAAAAGCAATTTAATGAATGACAGTGAGTTATATATAAATTTGCGATATAACATCCTTAGCAAAAAAAAATTCTTTCTGGACTGGCATGCCCCTAGCAAATATTTTCCATTTAAAAAGAAAGAAAAAAACTCTTAATTGCTACAAGACCAACTGCTATGGTGTTTACAATAAACTGAATTAAAATGAACTATGAACATTTGACGGAGATTCTCAAATAAAAAATCTATTGTCTGAAAGTAAAAATTTGTACATGGAAAAGCTCCTCTCTACCTCCACTGAAACATGACCTAAAATGTCGCACATGACCCAAAAATTGCCAAAAAATTACCTATCTCTTGAAAATGACGAGAAATGCAAAATAATGCAAAAAAGGGAAAAAACCCTTATTTAATCAATTATTTCTATATTTAAAAAACTTTAAACTCCGTGGCGCTACATCCCTGGAGGGACTTGGCCTACCACCCGACCGCTGCGTCATCTACCACAGGGAGATGGGAGAATTGGGGGGCATGTGGTCAGCATGCCGCACCTACGGCCGTTAATGGTGTCTATATGTTAACCTTAATATAAAAAGATACAAAATCATCAAATGCCTTTCCTTAATAATTATTACTATATTATGTGGGAGTTTTTATGTGTGCGCATATATATATATATATATGGTATAAACAGTATATGTTATTCACTTCTACGGTTTTCGCAGTTACACACTTAATTTTTAGGCATCAAACTTTGTTTATTAGTATTTAGCTTAATAATAATAATAATAATAATGTTTTATATTGCCTGGCAGAGTTAAGGTCTTATCTTCCATTCAACCAGGATAAATACTAAATACATTAAAGGAAAACACACACACAAAACAATAAATTCAATAGATACCGGTACCTTAATAATACAAAATAAAATAAAATAATAATACAATTCGTTTGCCTACAATGAAACATAAGACAAAAATGCATCATCTAATAATACTACAGAAGAGAAATAGTGAATGGTGTGTGTGTCTGATTGTGTGTAGACTATAAATATATATATTATAATAGTATCAGTGGCGTAACTAGACCACTTGGGGCGCGGGGCGGATTTATTTTTGAGACCCCCCCCCCAACAAAAGCTACCAACACGGCTATTTTAAACTTCCTTTTCTATGGCTAGCCTTTTTTGGCTTTCTGATCGTCTCCATGGGCTAATCAATACGAAAAAATAATAGAATAAGGAGCGAACTCATGCAGTATTTATTATTTTTATTTATTAAATACAAGCGGACATTAGTCCAATAACATTAAGTTAACTGATTAGCAAATTATAAATGTGGGCATAATTACACATTAATGAAAAAATGTTATGTTTAAATATGACAAAATAAGAAAGTTAACGAATTTTATGGTAACAAACAGTTTTAATTTTAGTCGGAGAATCAGATAATAAATGAGCAAAAACTGGATTATATTAATTCAGAATATGTAATAGTGACGTTTAAAATTGTCTTTTTTATAGCTTTTACATAAGAAAATTGTCTAATTCTCTCTTGCAAGTTTATTTTCACAGCCAAATTGTTCTCGATGTATAACATTGCTAGTCCATTTAGTCTGATTTGGCTCATTGTTGAGCGCAAATAGTTTTTTTTATTAATTTCAGTTCTGAAAAACTTCTTTCACAAGTTGCAACTGAAATGCAGATAGTTAACAACAACTTGAGCGCTACCATGGCGGTGGCGAGATGGGCCCCCGCCAAGGACGCAGATTAACCATGAAAAATCCCGCCTTTTTTTAGACTGGTGAAATTTATCAAGCAATAAAAATTCCACGTTAATGGAAGAAATCTTTCAGGTTATTAAAAATTACTGCACGTGAACTATCTTTAGCATTACGCCGATTGTCTACAAACAAAAAGCAGTCATGCAACGTTCTTTAATTAACACGTTTTTTATTGACAGAGTATAACACAAATCATGAACAGTATGGAATGATATAACAATAAAAATTAAAATGTACGTTATTATTGAGATGAAAGTGGTTCAACTATTCGAAAAAAATACTTTTACCTATATTAATGTGCTAAACATTTTAGTAGGCCTCAGGCCTATTATGTAATTTATTTTTGACACTGGATTTTATTATTTAATTCTTTTTTAAGTAGTTCAATCGTCTGAAAATAAGGTTTCAGTACCTTGAAAGTCCAACACTTAGTTCATTTTCAAATTGAGGTTTAGGTTTCTTTGATAATAACAGTGTTTTTATATTAAAATAATAAACAGTTTTACAGAAATTTAAAAAATTGTTCAGACCCCCCAGTATTGGAGGGCGCAGATTTGTCAAACTCGCCAAGGGCGCAGAAGGACCTTGCTACGGCCCTGAGCGCTACACATAAGTTTGGAATTGATTCTTGAAAGTCCTGGGACCCTGTAAAGGATAGCATACACATTAAGTGTTTTGTTAAGTTAATTTATAAATTAAGACTTGTTGTATTTTCTTCAATTGAATGATACATTTCCTGCACGTGACCCATAGCGCATATTCTAGAGGCTTCTCGCGATGAACCCATTGTTAAAATTTTCAGTCAGTGTCAAATGAAATTAGGATATGTTCATTTTTTTTTTTAATCAGTTAAATGATACATTTTAGTGCAGTAGCCAACTGCGCATCTCCTAGTAACCTCTCGCGGCCGTCTCATGAACCTGAGTGTGCAGTCCTTATGAAAAGTAACTGAACGAGCTTAGGTAGGCCTATACCAGGCTAGCAGGTGCCCTTGGCTTCGCCTGCGATTATAATTTACTCAACTGCTAGATGTTTTGTTTAAATAATTTATTTACAGAAAATAATTAAAAACATATTTATTAACCCTGACATCGTTTTTACATTAATTGCAGGAATCACTATTTTATCCTTATATTATTATTCTTATATTGTTTAACGTTAAAAATATAAATAATGAAACGAACAAAACTAATCTTATGCTGCCATATGGGCATACAAATTCGAAATTAAACGATTAAAATGAATCATAGATTCATGAACCTTACCCAAATCACTCATAAACAATTTTATTATAACGATTGATAGTTTAAAAGAAAACCTAAAAACCCGGCTTTGAGGTGCATTTCACGAACAAAGTGCGTCGCCCAAGGGGAAGACCTCAGTTTCGAGTTCCCTTCCCCAAAGAAAACAGCATAGCTAGTTTCGTTCAAATCATTAAATGTTTTCCCATTTAGGCGTTCATTCATGATCTCCTTCTGCCCATCTATGTTTAAAAATCAGATCTCTGCGTATCATAAACAAATTAATCAAGATAGCAACCGAGCAAGGCCATCTTGAATTAAATTCACTATTGAATACTGTCTTACTTTTAGGAACGTTTTCCACAACTCTCGAATTGTTCGTGTGTTTCGTATGGAAGGTATTTTGTCTCCTCGAAAACATTCGATTTTTGGCATTAAAAATTAAAATTTTTCAAAATCATTTCTTAGTGTGCACTTATATTATGAAACGAAGGTACTGTCAAAATTCCAAGTTTCTTCCTATTATAGTTTAGACTCTACGTTGATTCTCAGTCAGTCAGTCAGGAGAAAGTCTCTTATATAGATAGAGATTAAGCTTGCTCTAGCTTATGTCATTCCTATGTATGCAATAATAATAATTCCTGCATGTGACATGCATTTTAAACTTATTTCTTTATCATTTTCTGTAATTGCACATCTTGACTCATAAAAGATGAAAGGCTAATCGTGAAATAGAAATGCCAACACTACTTTGCCAGTATGTACAATATTCAGCCTAACATCGAATGTTTACCTAAGCGGCTCAGGCTGGCATGAACGTGTAGTTAACTCGCTGTAAAAAATATTCCAGAGGGGGGCAGCGGCCCTACCTTGACCCCCCTTCCGGACAGCCATGACAGCAGCATGGGTACTATCTTAGGTAGGATCATAAAGTTTTTTTAGATACATCTATGAGAAAGATAACAATGACATAGTTAAAATATTTTTTTCAATTTCTGCTAAAGGACAGTAGTAATAGGAACAGAGTTAATGATATTACAAAGCTACTGAATGAGATAGGACAAAAATGGATTTGGAACACAGAACTGAGCCATGAGAAAAACACCAAGATCGATAGCAGAAGATGCAACGATATTCAGAGGCAAAACCATGTAGCTATAATGAGGGAAAAAAGATCCCTACATTAAAATGAAAGGAATGTGGGGATTGGAAAAGTATGTCTCAGGTTGCTCCGAGAAACAAAGAATGGGATTGGAATGGTGGCAGGTTGGGATATTGAAACTCAGGGGAATAAGAAGGAATTTTGAGAAAGGACGTTGTCCTCTATGTCTAAATAGAGAAGAGACTAAACGTGTAATTTAAAAATGTCCAGAACTGAAATGATCAGACAAAATTTTTCAATAAAAAATTCCTAGGAATTAACGTAGAATATGAAAACTTTGAAGGAAATGGGGAACTTTTTATACATTATTGAAAGAAAATGTGAAAAACTAATTCAAGAATTAGGTGAATAAGTGTGTGGCTCTGTTTGCTTATGTACATAAGTAAGGCACACACAGCAAGACATTGGTGCCATGATGTGTACACTTTTAAGATCCTAAGTCTTTTATGTTAATATTAGGTTGTGTTGGCAGGAAAATCTTTGTAACACCAAGGGTGTAAAAATGTATAACACAAGATTAAATTACAAGCTTCCAAACAACATTAAATTGTTATGTATTCAAAGAAAGAGCAAACCTTTCAAAACATCTGTCAAGGAATTTTTAATAACTCACACCTTCTACAATTTGGAGGAATATTTCCAGCTTGGATAAATTTGGCAGCTTGCAGTTTCTGTATATTATTGTTATAACATGCATGTATTTTTTGATCTGACATGTTCTATATCCTTGAGCCCCGCTCATCACAGGATCTACAGGACGAGATATCTACATCTACATCTACATCTACATCTACATTACATTACTTTGATAGTATTATTTTTAATTGTATGGAAATTTAAAATGTTAATTATTTTAAATATTACAATAAATTTTAAGTTATTTAGTTGTTTAAATATTACTTTAATTATGAATGCTGCTTATGATATAATGTGTGTTTATAAATTTTGTATAAGCATGTGTAAATATATATTTTCTTTACTACTAGCTCTTTACCTAACTTTCCAGCCATAAACTGCCACTGATAGGTACTAACTCTAATAAGTATTTTTGTACAAACAGTACCAGTGGCGACTCCTGGTTTTTTAGTTGTGTGGGATGGTGTGGAGAGAGCGAATTAACCCATTCACTGCTATTGACGTACATAATAATAAATAATAAATAATAATAATAATAATAATAATAATAATAATAATAATAGTTTATTTAACCTGGAGAAGTTAAGACCGTAAGGTCTTTTCTTCCACTTCACCAAGGACTAAAAGTATGCGTCGCCGTAAAAAATACATAAAGGCTGAGATGTAAATTTAATACAATAATGCTTTATCCTAAAATATGAAAAGATTTAACCGCGTATGAAAACTGTCGTTTACGGAAATGAGCTATTCCGCTATAATTTTCATAGTTGATATCAAACTTGATATTACTCCAGGAATACTTATATTGAAATATAAACAGCACTGTAAAGTTTAATAATAGCTAGGCCTATAATATATACCAAGAAATGAAATAAATAAATATTAATAAAAAATATGATCACTCCCCTCTTAGAAAACAAGCTGTCGAACGCGAGGAACACAAAACACATGTGAGGAAGGACTGTAAGACGTCCTCAACTTCGTCCATATGAAACTGGCTTCTCACTACCTTTTCTCTTCCCACCTCCCCCTTCACATGCCCAAGAGCTTTAACAACGGCATGGACTGCGTAACACCAACACTGAGGACATCCTCGCAAATACCAACCTGCTCAAAACAGAACCGCTAACTTCCTTCCCGAGTGCTCTACAATAACGCTGTTTTGTCATTTTATTGTTTTAATTTTGACAATGAATGCTAGTAAACATTTATGTTGATCAATTATGAAGTGTAGGATGATCCTCACATCCTATATGGAATAATCGCTACTGAACAGTACACTAGAAGTATTTCATTTTATAACCCTTATTGCAATTCTCAGATTTAAATATATACTTGCTTACCTGATGCCTGTGCCATAACTTGAAGTTCATTTAAGTTTGGAGAAACATAGCCTAATGAAGTCCAATGCCGACACTGAAAAACTTTGCCAGCTTTTCTCATATCTGTAGGCTCAAACCAAACTGCAAAAAAACACAGAATTCAAATCATTTTATTTTTCATTTGGAAACTTTTCAAGAGCCTGGAAATTTAATGTGCCAACTACTGGTAGGCAAACTAAAATGTGTTACTGCTACTCCTTTTCTTTGCAAAAGTTGAAAGCGAGATTGCATAATTCTATTTTCCATAGTATTTTCCAGAAAGAGAGAGATAAGTGGTCCCCATATTAAGTTAATATAGGAGCAATAAACAGACAGGAATGAACAGTGTTGATAAAAAATAACAGACCAGGCCTACAGAATTACATTCTAAGATTGCCGTTTCCCCTAGTCAAAATGAAAATGTACAGGGTAACTGTTTACATGACTGATAATGTCCATGAGAAATCAAAGTATTACAGCAATCAAAGGCCTATGTTACACATTGGTCCCTTTTCTTATGCTAGGCAATGCATGAAACCTTTTACTGAAGCAAAAATTAAAAGTCAATATTCTGTGCTTTACTGCAATATTTTGGTAAAAATAATCTGGTTGGAAAGGTCTGTGTTATTCATTCTTGAGTGCGACTTTAGTGCTGTATAATAAAATCACTGAATTAAAAATAATGCACTGAATTGAAAATAATTTTTAAGCACACAGCTATTTACCTCGGTAAACTTTGGAATAGCCATTTTGCAGGTGTTTTCAGCAGAATGTCAACTTAGATCTTCAGAGACAGATGTTGGTGAGGAAGTGTGTTATGGTGGGGGTATAGTGGGGGAATGGTAGGGATTGGTTTTGAGTGTCCATGGGAATTACTGTATCAAATAAAATGTGTGATTGGAAACTGGGTTGGTTGTTTAAAACCAGCATTGGATGTGATTTTATGTGTTTCTAAGATTTAAAATTGTTCTAGGTCTAGCGTGTTTAGCATAGGCAGAACTACGGAATGTGCTGGGTGTGCCCAGCCATAGCCTTATGATTCTCCTTTCTGAACAAAAATTACTAAAATAATTAAAAATTAAGCCTTAAAGCAGTCAATGAACAGCCTCTCACAGAGTGGCCAAGTTTAACTTTGAAAATATAACATTCACATACTACAACTAATAATCTTTTTGTCTATTAAAACAGAAGTTTCAAACACCAGCACAAGCATTTGGTTCATGTTACATTTCCTCCCCTGAGCAACCCTTTCTGTAATAGTAGAGAAGAGTGAACTTTGATTCAGAATTTTTAAGAATAAATAAACCACTAGGACTCTTAAGACTTTTAATTCCTTGAGGATTTGATTCACTTCTTGAACAGAATCACGGCTTTCATAATTGATTCACGATGAAATTGATGAATCTCTTTAACAAAATCATGATTAATTTGTTCAGTACAATAATTTGTTCATTATGAGTGACTCGGTCAATATTCGCCCATCTTTTGTGTCCGGATTGTTGTAAAAGTAAGTAGTGGTTTCTATTCGTATTGTGAAGTGAAGTTATATTATTAATTACAATCGAAATGAGAGAACCGGTAACCTTTTTTTTATGCCAGTAAGATAATCAGAAAAACTGAAAAGTTTAGTTCTAAGCAGAATTTCAAATTCTCCAATTAAATTTCGACGGCTACAGGTTACAGAACTACTCTTATGAAATTAGAAACAAAGCAATAACACCAACAAGAATAAATATATTTCCATGTTGAATATAGCGCCAAATTCATACCGTGCATTCAACTTCAACCACCAGTGATTGGTTGAACGTTGTAAGGATGTTAAGACGGAAACGGACATTACTTCACCGGAGAAAGCCTGTTCACAAAGGAATAAGAGGAAGTACGTCACACATCAAGCGCTTAATCTTTCGTTACGCTTCCGTGCTGAAATTATCTGACGCCTAGCGGAGGATCATAGAACGTGAACTGGAACCACCTGCCACCAAAACAAGCAAAACGGCGAAAATTAGGGATCCAAGAAATAATCATGGGGAGAAAATCTAAGACAGGCCTTGCAGCTACAATTTTTGCTGGATTAGCATTTCTTTTCGTCTTCATCGCATTTGTGTCACCGTATTGGCTGGAAACAGACGGTAAACTTAAGGATCCAAAATTTTTAAATATAGGTAAGTGCATCTGTTGAGGTTAATAGGTGTGGCATATGTAATTTATTCATTATGTCTTTAAACAATAAATGTAAAGGTAATATTATTCGAAAAAAGCGGAGTTCAGTCGTTGATACCTAAATCAGCTGTGAAATAAACCTATAAACTACTTATGACTCATTATGAAACTATTGAAGGATAACCAGTTGACTGTTGACAGTTCGAAAAGTAGAAGGAACAGAAACTAGACAAACGATGTATCACTTACAGCCTAATAACCTTATCCAGGTCTGTTATCTCTTTTATTTTGTGGTCTAAAACTAAATTATGATTATTTATGAAACCATTAGGTCTATATTTGTATACACCAAGATTCCGGCTATCCAGTTTCATAACATAAAGTGCACTGTAAACATCAAGATATCCTCCACAGAACAAAGAAATGAAAACCTAATTAAACTTAACCTAATGTAACCTATCTTAACCTAAGCTTTTAACATAGGCTAATTCTAACCTAATATAAGCTTTACTGCTTTTTACCCCTTTAAACCTAACCTAACCTAACCTTTCTTAGTGAAAGGTTACTTACATTATGAAATGAAGGTACTGTCGGGAAACTATCCCCAGCACTTACATTAAGAAATGAAGGTACTGTCAGAATTCCAAGTCTCTACCTGTTATAGTTTAGGCTTTACATTGATTGTCAGTCAGTCAGAACAAAGCAACTCATATCTAGATAGATATAGATAGAGATAATAAATTGTGTGGACGACATTATGACAGATATGTGATGAACTGTGACTGATGAGAAAACCAAATATAAGGTGCCAAATAGGCTCCGCCCACTCGATATTTGCATTTTGTTTCTCAGCGAACAGGGTGACCAAACTATCCTTGTATATTGTCGCCGACACTCCCGACCATACCAAATATTAAAAATGCGAGTGTGCCCCTTGTACCAAATATTAAAACTGCGAGAGTGGCCCTTATACCTAATATTAATAATTCGAGAGTGCCCCTTGTACCAAATATTAAAAATTCGAGAGTACCCACAGGTTTGCCTTGTACCCAATGGTTTGTCAGCCTGTTTATCCTCGAAGAATTTGCTAGATCATGGTATAAAAGAAAGTGCTTAGCTGGGGATGGGTCAGGGCGGGTTATGCCTCATGCGACGATGCACCTTATATTTGGTTTAGAATGATCTTCATGGATAAAGTTCTGCAAAGATTAGACCATCACTGCATGCCGGATCTTCATGGATAAAGTTCTGCGAAGATTAGATCATCACTGCACATTGTGCGATATACCACTAAGGGCCGATTGTATAAACAGTTTGATCTTGGATCAGAGACTAAACTGATCTCAGTTCACGCTGAACTCGGAAATTTTTGTTGTATAAACGCTAATCTGAGATCAATTCGCACTGAACTTGGATCAATTTTGACTGGAGAAATTTCTCCGATCAAACTAGCTGATCTCAGTTCAAGGAGCTGTTTTCGTATTTGAGATATAAGATTAGCTCATTATAAACATAATATTAGGCCTACCTGTGTGGTTACGATAAATATAAAGAAAATACACAATAGACAACTTCATACATTTCTAGCTATAACGCAGTTGTGCATACATTTCTAGCTATATAGTAGTTGTGCGTATATATGCTATGTTTTAGGCTCCTTATAATGCAGTGTAACATAACTCTACAGTATAACCTGTACGTTATTATTATGTTGCACTAATTACTATAATACGAAAATAACCCTTGCACCACGATTGCAACTAATACGAAATTATCAATCTTCGCCATTTCATGCAGCTTCCTTAACCTTAAACACAGGAATTCTCGTCCTTAGCCGTGAAAATGTTAAGCCGATTTATAACGCCAGGAATGAAATTACAAGAACATTTGTCACCGCATTTTGCTCTTGCACAGATATTATCGCATCCGTCTTTTTGGATTCTATAATATCTTTATATTTTCCCAAGACAATTTCAATTGGGAACGATCCTTTTTCTGCTTAATTTCGATCATATTTTCCCTTCCTTTCGCATAGCACACGGTCTGAATACAAAGGAAAACAGAGTAACAATGCTCTCGCCTCGCGATACTCAGCTGTTTCTGCGATGTTGCCAAGCGTTCATGTATGAACTAGGATCCAAATTGAACTTCGATTAGTTGACCTTAGATCAGTGTTATACAATACGATTCCAGTCTGAACTTAGATCATTTTCTGATCTTAGATCATAATTGATCTCCAGTCAGTGATGTTTATACAATCGGCCCTAAGTTATTGTTATTAGGCTTACAATAGGCTACTAAAATAAAATATTCTACCAATGGTGAACATTACATTCCCCAACAAACTTTTTGTTTTATTATTTAAAGTTTCAAAATTGCAGCGTGCATTAGATTCGAGTGAATATGGTATGCCACGTCACCTATAAGAAGTCAATACTGATAATGGTGTTAACACATGCTACTGAATCTATCACTGAATGATATTTTCTTATGGTGAGGGATGTGATATCAACCAGACGAGATGTAAAGTCGCGTAGTCTTTCCGAACGTCTAAACATGACTCACATCTAACATCTCGTCACCAAAGTAAGACTTACCGGTACTTGAAAACGCAAGACGTTCATGTTGTCTCGCAAAACATCATGGTTTTTTTATGGGAAGTTGACATTTTTAGTGTTTGTGTATGTAGGCTATTATGTGTGTGATTTATTATTTTATGAAGAAGACGACGACCTAAGCTAAATCATTAAGTAACCCTTGAACACGGCTTCATGGATCAATAAACATTGATGAGTGCTGTCCAATAATCTATTTATATTACATGTTACTGAGGTCACAAAACTCAAAGATTTTTTTTTAATTCGAGAAGACTTGTTTGTTGTAAATATGAAAAAATTACTTTAATTTGTCTCATTGATAAGTTATGAATTTTTAATAAAGGTAAAAGATTTTTCAGTTTTTGTAATCAAAGCATTAGGTTGTTCTCAAATTGAAGAGGTTTTTTGTTCATTTAAAATATATTAAAATTTAAAATTCAAGGGTCTGGAATCTTTTGTTTGCCAGTGTAATTTGACCAGAAAATGATTACAAGTTTCAAAGTTACCTTACTACTTACCAGTAATTAAATTAAAAAAAAAAAAGTGTACTTACACATATGATGAAATAGGCTACTTGTTGTGATGATTTAAATGCTTATGCATCAGACTTGAGGATGATAGGCCTACTGTAACATTATGCCTAAGTACCGGTAGTAATTTATTCGGCAAGATGGCCACAACCAAGGCTTGTAAACTACAGAGGTAGCGTATTCCGGCAAGTTTATAGGACAGGGGGTTGCGGCGAGCAGGCGAGTGTGTGACGTCACAAGATTCCAGATCTCGCAATTTTCAGTTTTTACTCAGTCTAGAAAATCTTACACCGCGTGATTAAACTCGTAGCCTTTAATTAACCCGTGGTCGGATTCCTGTGAAATTTATACAGAAATAATCTACACACATCAGCCCTACTGATGGTTAAAACAGAGCCTTAAAAAAGCGGACACAAATGTTTTTATTTCATTTTATAAACATCACCCGTTACACAAAATTCATGGAGGGAGAAGCAAATTTCACTATGCGACAATTTTTTGTATTTTTGTGTCCCGAAAAAACTTCAAGCGAGAAAGTTTTAGTGAAATAATTGAATTTTAATACAAATGAAGTTCCAGCCCCATATCTCGAATGGTTTACGAGTAATTGAGTGGTAATTATTCCGGGCGCTTCAAGGTGTCACAATGATTTGGCGCTTCAAGCACGACAGTAGAGAGCATGGTGCTTGGTGCCGCTGACAAAGCTTCTACCTACTGATCTCGGCCGCTTGACCGCAGTCTTTTAGGATAGATATTACCAGTACATACTGTTTTTAATAATACAAATGGAAGGTGCTTTAGAAAGTGCAATTAACTGAACCATTATGCCGGGCCAGATATGTGCTGTGGCAGTGTGTAACAGTAATTTTGTAGATTGTAGAAAACAGCTAAGATGTGAACTGTTCTGTTATTCAAGTTACTTAAAATGTTCTTCTGATTCTACAGCATTTGTCTTTAAAATCTTGTAAAAATCTCCCAAAGGATCTAGATTTGAATAGAAATTATATAATATAGGTAGGCCTATATAACAGCTAAAGGGTGATTTGTTCTAATATTTTGTTGCCTAGAAAATATTTCTCATTCTAGAGGTTATGTTAGTATAATTTGATGAAAATTTGTTAAAGAATGTATCCTATATTTGTATAGAAATTGTACCTTATAATAAGGGTAGAAAACAACTACGGGAATTTTTATGTATCAATATTAACATGTACAGTACTAATGTTATTATTACATTGCGTAGACTATTGTAGAGTATTAATTTGTGTTAATATTGTAATCAAAGCAATACATTTATATTAATAATAATTTTCTCCGGGTTATATGGGGTAAGTTATGTAGGTAATGATTGGTGAAACACGGCCAAAAGTGTGCATCTGTATACAAATTATGTGACGACAGAGATAATATAGACCTAATAAACTAAGGGATGGTTTGTGAATTGCAGGGCAGGGAAACTTTCATGAGCAGCACAACGAAAAGAGGCGCAGGATCTTTAAAATCGACGTCTCAACATAACAAAAAGGACACAAATTGCTTCGCAATGCATTCTACATAAATCACACAATATTTCAAAGGATTTTTCCATGAATTTTTCATTAAAAAGTATCATCGTCTTGCCCTAACTATAACCCGATAGCATGCTCTTAAAGCCTCGGCAATTCAATTTTAACTGTAATACGTTTCATGTTGATAAATTATATTAAAATATGAAAAGGGCGTAACAAGGTATTAAACTAATAAGGCATTTGATAAGGTAATTAGAAATAAAAGTTACTAGCACAAAGGATCAAAAAATAAAATAAATAATTCAACAAATATCTAAATAACGGTAGTGGAGATTTACAAGATTAGGAAGAAGTTTAATTCATTCTTTTTCCCCAGCGGGTCAATCTTTCAGTATGGGTACAAGTAGCCAGTTAATATCCTTTATTATTGAGTCCACGATTAAAATATTTAAGGATTTTTACGTAATTGCTAGTAGGCCTATTTTATAGAATAAAAAAGACCTCTGTACCGTTCCGATAGCTCTATCGCCTTGAGTAATTACCACTCTATTACTTGTAAACCATTCAAAATATAAACGTGGTACTTGATGTATAATAAAATTCAAATATTTCCCTAAAGCTCACATGCTTGAATCATTTTCTGGTCACAGAAATAAAAAAATTGTCGCATAGTCAGTATGCTTCTTCCTGAACATTTCACGGTCGTCACAAATCACTCCGACACTGAAGCGCATGGAATAATTACCACTTAATTACTCGTAAACCATTCGAGATATGGGGCTGGAACTTCATTTGTATTAAAATTCAATTATTTCACTAAAACTTTCTCGCTTGAAGTTTTTTCGGGACACAAAAATACAAAAAATTGTCGCATAGTGAAATTTGCTTCTCACTCCATGAATTTTGTGTAACGGGTGATGTTTATAAAATTAAATAAAAACATTTGTATCCGCTTTTTTAAGGCTCTGTTTTAACCATCAGTAGGGCTGATGTGTGTAGATTATTTCTGTATAAATTTCACAGGAATCCGACCACGGGTTAATTAAAGGTTACGAGTTTAATCACGCGGTGTAAGATTTTCTAGACTGAGTAAAATCTGAAAATTGCGAGATCTGGAATCTTGTGACGTCACACACTCAAGTGCTGTGATTGGTCTATCCCGGAATACGCAACCTGTATAGTTTACTGATCTTGGGCCACAACCTGCTCCACCTTCCATCGGCGTGGCCGCTTTCCCCGCCTGACCGCTACCCCTATCGCCTTCCCCGCCTGGCTGCTGCCCCCCCACGCTTTCACCACAGCGCATGCCAACATGACTGTATCTACCTGCCGGCCACTTCTCAACGCCAGTAATATTTCACATTTAAAAGAAAAATTACCCTTGCACCAACGTCAACATAATATTTCACTATAATATAAAAAAAAACATATTTCACAATAAAAATTACCCTTGCACCATTCATAATATTTCACCGCCGCTAGATGTCTCCACTGTTATAAGTTTCTCCCCACCCAAAACCCCTACTTTTCAGGTGGGTCTCATTAGAGAGTTGGAGTGGGGGACTCGGTTGTGGCGTATACTATATTCCCCCATTTATTCTCTACTATACTATTCTTATAGTAACATATACTTGACTTATTCTATTGCCTATAAACAATTTGTTGATAGATACTTTGAATGCAGAATGTAAACAAATCTTTTTTAATTTGAATCTGTAAATTTTTCATTGTTTCAGGACTTTGGCAGGTGTGTTTTCAGGGATTTGATGACCCTCGTCATTGGTATGAGACAAAGTTTTATGGATGTTGGTGGGTTTTTGAAGAAGAATATTATATAATTCATGAGATATTACTGCCAGGTAAGAAAATAATAGCCTACTAAATAATGTCCATGAAAATTCACTAGATAATGTTGTACCATAACAAAGTGTTTTGCTAAATGAACACTGTGCTGGCCGTGGCAATTATTGTGTAATAGGCCTATTCAATGTTGCTAACATCTAAATGACTATCTGCATATAACTTATAAAATGACAAATTTTAACGGACACATCTATATATATATATATAATTTATAAATGTATGTGTGTCTTGTATGGACTAAAAAACTACTGGACTGATTTACATGCGGTTTTTTTTTTAAATTATCCACGTTGTCCAAAGAAGATTTAAGCTATTGAAATCATCAATGTGACCAGTAGAAAGAAAGTTAGGGACCTAAGTATTTTTTAAAAATATTATGGTGATCATCTAAATGCAATTCAGTTATGACAACAATATTGTTTGCAGTATTCACATAGAGCTTTGGCAGTGCATTTTACTAGGCTTTAAAAAATATTATAATTAGGGCTCACTATCCATATAATTCATTTTTGTAAATCAATAATGGAGTAAATAATCAGGTGATGCATCAAATAGCTTTCTCTACCCTGTGCATAGACCATACCGTTTTTTCACATCACATTTTGTTTTGGAATAAAAGGGTGTTGTGGGGAGAGCGTTTTCAGTTGTCTCAGCCTGAGTTTATGCCAACGATGGATAGTGAGTATGCTAGGCCTATACCAGAAGTCTGTAAAAAATTCTGTCCACTGATATGATATTAATCATTGTAGGCTTTGTATTAGTTGAGAACTTATTTAACCCTTCCCGGGCGGAATCCCATATATGGCACGCCTGTCCGATGCCTCCAGCGCGGTAACCCATATATGGGTCCTCTGACCGACTCATAATGTGACCGACTTTTCTCACGCACTAAGTACGTAAAATCTTCAACAGATGGCAGGAGAATGTTCTCTTATCCACTGTGAAATGGGAATTCCCCAATACACGTGCCCAGGATGATTTAGTAGAGGATTTCAGTGACCGTGAGTAACTAGTGAACAGCGTGCACTTTTTGTTCCGTGTTTTTCCCTTATTTTCGGTAAAATTGCAGAAAGAAAGTGTCCTACAGGTTCTGAAACTGAAGAATTAAGTATTCAAAAAATGAAAGTGAAGTGTCAGAATTATCATTTAGCGATAGTAAGGGATGTTTTTCCGAGATCGCTACCGGCAGCGTTAATGAGAGTGAGAGCGACGTAAGTGACACTGGAGGCAATCGTGCGCCCAGCTCAATAGAAGTGAGTAATTTTGATGCAGGCACATCATCTATTACTACAATATATAATATTCAGCAAGGGCCAGTTCTGCCTTCTGATTTAGAACAAAATACTGATCCAATTGCGAATCATAGCCCTAGCCATAGGCCTATGTAAACTTATAATGCGCTCAGTGAGACTTGTGTCGTTTCCGCATAAACATTTTCTCGCTAATTACTAAAAATCGTTGATAGAGCAGATTAGGGGCAGAATTCGGCAAAAACTCCAAGGTATATGTAGATTTTATGCATGAATGCATGATTTAAGTTACTTTCAATTGGTTTTTCATTAACTTATTTTTTCATTAAAAATGCCTTCCGCCTACAGCCATAAAACGTCGCCGCCCGCGAAGGGTTAAAAAGAAGACAAAAATAGGGTGAAACATTTTTAATCCTATGCGCACAGTAAAGAAACTAAACATAATTATGTACATAATTATTATTATGTCTGAGATTTTTTAGGAAGAAGGTGATATTGATTTCCTTTTAATTTTAGCCCTGAAATGGTTGTACATCAACATGAAAGTGGGAAATAAAATATCCCGTAAAGACAATAAAATGTTATATTACCGGAAATTCTGTTTCTTCTTATTTCAACTCCTACGAGGCATGGTGTGTAAAAACAATGGATTACAAAATTCCAAGTCTTGTATGAACGAAAAAGCCATAGCCTATCTAGCGTTTTCTGAGGGAATAATAAATGAGAGTTATAAGTTGTCCTTCTTCGCTTCTAAATCTAGATACCTATATAAGGCCTTACAGCTGGAAAATCAAAAGTCCTCCATAATTTAATTTTGAATTACATGCAAAATACAAAATACACAAAAATATACAATACACAGTTGAATATGAACCAAACAAATCCACCAGATTCCTAGATTTTACCATAATGAAAGGCAACATGCAAAAACACAAATTCAAAATAGCATGTAGGCCTATGACCTATTTATGACAGACTATAAAGAACCACTTGTCGTAAAAACATGGTTTTTTACAGCTAGCTTTAGAAACATTTCTTCTTACTCATGGTACACTTGAAAATTTGGGTTTGTGTATAGTTTTTTGCTGCGCAATTGAAATTGTACAACACAATGTTTCTGTTAGGCGTGGAGTTATCTGAACTGGGCAACATTGCCTCCCTATCATTTGCTACTCGCACAGGAGGATCCTGTTAAAGCTCCACCCAATTTTCCTTCATATAGCTCGAGCCATTTAACTGATATGCTGTTGTTGCAATCGCCTAACACACCATAATACTAGCATTCCCATTTGTGCTTCCACAGACTCAAGAACACATAAAAGGTTAAATTTACAGGCTCCTTTACTAAAATGATAAGAGTATAAAATAATTATGGCTGACATGCATCACTGTTTTGTTTTCAGGCTTCTTCGTAGCTACACAATTTTTCTTCACATTGACCTTCACGCTGTTGCTTGTAGCAAGTTTTCTGGTTGCTTTATACTTATGCTGTAGTAGAGACCATGAACGGTTTGTACTCCTGTTACTGGTTATAGGAAGTGACCTCACAATAGCAGGCAAGTGTTTTCAATGAAGTGCGTTGTATGATTGGAATATTTCTCATTGTTTTTTAATAATTGCTAAACTAGTTTAATAACTGTAGCCTACTTATATATAGTAAAAATGAATGTGCAAATACCCATGAATTACTTATAAACTAAACCATCTATAGACAGTACAAGGTATGCGTTTTTACCCCAGTTTTCAATTTATAAATTTATTTTTAAAGTACGGTATTCATACAGATGGAATTAGTTATGTATTTAGTTACTTTTTTATTCTCTTAGTATTGGAAGTCACTTATCAATCATACTGTTTTATCAGTACACACAGTACACAGGCATTGAATTTACTTTATTTCAATTTAATTTAGGATTATTGACATAGCTTTAGCTTTTCCCAAAGATTTATTCAGTGAATTTATTATTCTATTTGTTATGTTCACATTATTTCATGACTAGGGTTCGGATGTTTATGATATGTCATATTTTTATCCTGACATCCATTTTTGCCGAAAACACAAATTAAACATTAATTATTCGTTATTCTAATTGACCCTTTTTATTTTATTTAAATGACTCTTCTTTTTTAATTTTTAGCTGTGTCTGGAATGATAGCAGTAATCATTTTTGGAGCTCGAGGTGATGGTAGAGATTGGATGCCGAATTGGGAACACAATGATATTTCCTGGTCCTATGCACTTGCAGTTTTTGGAGTTCTCTTCCTTTATATTAGTGGAATCTTATTTTTGGTAGAAGGGAGACGACATCACAAGAAGCGCCTTCATGCAAGAGAATCTGCTCATGCAGAATATCACATGGAGCCAAGAAAAGCACATACAACAATTTGAACCTTTTAATGCTACAAATATCCTGACTGAGTTGGGAGCTCTAGATCTGACAGCTTTTCTTAAATATAATTTAAAACTTCTGAAACATCACCGATATGATTAAAGTGCCGGTAAATAAACAAATGATAGTATGAGGTGATTGTGAAAGTTTCTAAAAAGAATATTGCTGTTACAGAAATAATGAAGAACCTGCAAACTTGATAGATATTTAAAGTTCATAAGCTGTATTTTTACACTTTACTGTTGTAGAATAAGTTTGTTATAATATTTTAAGAGTATAAGTAAGTTTTATATTCAAAGTAAGAAGGTTTTTGTATTAATGATGTACAGATGTCTTAACATGTGATGTAAATGAACCTTATTTTTTTTTTTTTAAAGAGACATAAGCTCAGAAATAATTAATAGATGTAAACAGTTTTAATTGAGAGAACCCTTCATAGTTCATATGTCAAGATAAGGATTGCAGACATCTTAACATAATCTTTAACTTTAAACTTTTCTAGTGGATATTGAGGATAATACTGGTAACAGAAAAGATGTTGGAATATTGTGAGAAATTACTTTAAATCTAGCATCTTTAAGCATGAAAGACTATATTTCTTGTTGACCCTGTGCACACCCAATAGAGAAAAATGAGTATGAAAAGGAAGGGTGTGTGTATTACATTGAATTATGCTGGCAACACTGCTTAAAATAACTCCCTCCCTAATTGTTAAAGTGACTTAACTTGAACTTCCAAAGGTTATTATTATTGCTTTTAATTTTTTTTTAATAAAACTTCCATTTACAAGGTGAAGTATTAATTTAAAAAATAGAACATACATAGTCATATATTATCAAACTTATTGACCATTACAGTAATACACACTGTTGCCGTAAGGAGTGTAGTGAATTAGTGATTTTTACATTATTGCAGTATTGCATATAGTTCATTAGTGATGAGATGATAATACATTAAGAAGTACGAGGAACTCACTCGGTGAAGTATAACAACATTGTTTGAAATTTTATGAGTTGTTTAAACACATAAAGTACTTAACTTACCAAGTTTGTTGGCAGAACGTGTTATGTGTTTAATCGTTCACATCTTCAGCTGCCGGGCCGGAACTACATGGATTCCATATAAAGTCATTTTCTGTTCTTGGTAAGTGAAGTGATTGTGTTTTGTCAACTTGTAATTTCAACCAGTGATGGAAATTTTATTATACTGTATGAGCCTGCCAGGGAAACTTGCCCATATAAATTTTCGGATTTGATTGCCTTAAGTATAAAATTCTGAGCATTCTAAAAAATAAATTATACCTCTACCTTAAAAGTTGATGTTTTATAGCATTTGAAACTTTATTGTTCAGGTAGTATACCGTATTGGCCTGAATATAAGACAATCATGAATTTTTGAAGGATAGTTAAGAAAAGATAAATAAAATAGCTATTAGTACATTTTGCTTAACATAAAACAGAAGTTTTAAGTTCATGTCATAACTTCTCTCGCCTTTATTTACACATTGAGACGACAAAGATGCTTTCTTTTCCACATGGTCTGCCATTACTGGTGGTAAAACAAAGCTTTACGCGTAGAGAATAGAGAAGTAATGGTGCAATACAAGCAGAAGAATGAATTTGAGAAAAATAAAATTTGGTCAAGTTTGGTGAATTTCCGCGTGACCTTGGGTCAGGTGCACGTCGTCATGTGGGGATTCCCGCTGCACAGCTGCATTAATGAATGGAGACTTGTTGAAAGTGTTAGGCTGCATATATAAGACGAGTATAGTTTCTATAAACACATATAAGAGTGTGTGTGTGTGTGTGTGTGTAAACAGCATAGCATGAGAACGAGAAATCATAGAAAGACGAAATTTTGTATTTGGATTAGGCATCATATGAAGATATGACAAGAAGATTGGTGACAAAGTTTTCTTAGTTTTGCTTCCACTTTACATAAAGAAAATATATTTTTTGTAATTTTCTTGAAAAGGCCTCTAATGTTTTTCTTTTATTTTTTACAAGAGGTGCTTATACCAAAGTTACAGTTTGTTTAGAAATATTTTCTAAGTTTCAGAGTTTCCTCTGTAATTCAGTTGCTATTTACTTTGATCTTGTTTTGTCTCATTCTGTCTGGAAAAATAAAAACAGAGTAAGCAGTGAGAAAATTCAGTGACCATAGCTAAATTTTCCTTAATATTTTATGTAAATTATCAAATCAAACACCAAAATTGAATTGACTCTTACAGTACATCCAGTAAGCTACATTCCAAGCTGATTAGTTTGTCTTACATTTCTGCTTTACTCTTGCAAGGGAACTGTACAGATGTTCATGTCGAAACCTGCCCTCAAATTGAGCACATCGGTAGGTCATCATTGGAGATAGACATATGCCAAAAATTAGCTGCTCATATGAACTTTTAGTGGGTGAAAATTAATTGCGAAATATTGAGTAGCCTCGCACAGCATGTCGGCAGGAAGGGGTTGGGACCTTCTCTCCTAGCAAGCATGCCAGTGTGTCAGCTGGTGATAGTATTGCAGAGCAGGAATCCTACTCCTCGTATAGGTGTATGTTTAGTTAGCCTTTCCTTATCATCATGAAAAGCTGATAATTTTAAAATAATGAATAATATCCTCCTCGAATACACTTGTTTGTATTCCAGTAGGTCGAGGATTAGCAGAGTTAATCTTTGTGAGCTGTTTAAATTAGTTCAATTATTTGTTTTCTTTTCTTTATTACTTTGACCTATAATAACGAGCACAATACATAGTATGATAGTCCGTGTTCTTAATACTTAAAGAGTTTTGTATAGACCATAAATGTTAACATTGAGAACAAGTAGATTGAAGCCCTAGTATTGTGATTCACTGCACATGGCAGAAAACCTTTGTTTTAACCAATCAAATTGAGTGGTCACACTTCTATAACACCTACACACACACTAGCCCCTCAGTGTGTATACAAATTATGTACAGTGAAATCTCGATACAACGATTTCGCAGGGACCAGAAAAATATGTTGTTGTAGAGAGATATATTGTTATATCGAGAATTTACAAAAATGTTCAAATTTTGGCAGTAGGCTATATAGGAAACAACTTCAATAGCTGAAATTCTTTAAGTATTTAGAGGAATAAAGAATTTTATCACAAGAACTGCTATACTGTACTGTATTCACTCCACCCTTAAATTATTACACTATGAGCAAATACATTTTACATTGCATTATAGCACAGCACCATGAACATGATGACTCATTTTTGCCCCGTTTGTAAAAGTCAGAAATGACAGTCTGTTTAGCTTTTTTTATGAACAGGGATACACACAATGCACTTATTTGATTCGAGATTCACTAAATGACATTCTGGCACCGATGGAACACTCGACAGAAAATTCTGCAGAGTCTCGCAAGCACAGAACACATACATAGAGGCAATGGCTTCGAGTGCGGTTAAGGTTGGTAGATGCACACTTTGTTTTACCTCCTCTTCTTCATCTTCCGCCTGCTTGTTTTGGATTTCCTCAATGTTTTCTTCCGTTAGCTCCGGGGAGTTCATGATTTGCACTTTCACGATCTATTTTTATCCTTGTACCGAGGAAAAGGTATTTTACGGGGATTCTAAATGTAATCGTAATGGAGAGGTTTATCGTTATTAAGAGTATCGTAAAACCGAGGGGAATTTTACATTATTTTAATGGAAAGAATGCCGGGACCAACATATTTTAACGTTATAAAGAGTATTATCGTTATATCGGTAATCGTTGTACGGAGATTTCACTGTAGTTTCAAAATGTGCAAATGATTAACTAGTGAGACGCATTCAATGATTAACAAGTAGCTCTTCCCCTTTATACCGCACACCCCCTGTTATTCCCAGGATGCAGGCTACTCAAGTTAGCTTTATAAGTGCCCGCTGTTGATTCTTTATGGAATATAAACACGTTATCATTAGACCTGGGATTTTAGGCCCTAAAAAAATTAGTTTTAGGCACCTAAAATAGGCTTTTAAAACAAGTAATTAAGCTTTTAAAAGAGAAAATAGGCACTTAAAATATGCTTTAAAAATGTGTAAATAGATAGAAAATAGACTTTAAAATATTACAATATGCACTTAAACTGTAACATGGTCTTTTTTTTTTACTGCAAGAAACATAGTATACCTATTCTTAATAGAATTAACTGCAAAATTAGGCATCATGAACTATATTCATTTAAGCAGATTTTCCTTCACCGGTGACTTAACACAGTAGTCCTTCCCCCTTAATCCTCCCCCTCCCTCGTCAGTCAGCATTCCTTTAGCGACAATTGTTTGGAATAATCAAATTTCTGTGAAAAACTCACCTCCGCTATTCTGCTTTTCATTGAGGGATGTCCATTATGAGATTGTAAAAATTACAGAAGTTGAAATTTATTTTAAATGTACAAAATAGGCATTTTAGGCACTAAAATAGTAAAATAGGCTCTAAAGATCCAAATAGGCATTTTAGGGCACTATAAAACTCTATAAATGTAAGTGATTTATCATGAAACATCCACATATTTAAAAATTTTCATGTTATTTCATAAGGAACAAAATAGGCATTTGCCTTAAAATCCCAGGTCTAGTTATCATCCACTTACAGTTCTTATGAGCAGCTAATATTTTGCATGTCTTTATCTGTAATGAAGACTTATCACTATGCAAAATTTGAGGGTAAGTTTCGACATGACAACCCATACGGTTTTCTTGTTAGATGTAACTTACAATAACGGTGGTATCAAATTTAATAAAATTTCTGAAGTGAACGGTACTGTATAACTTCTGCTGGCAAGGAATTATGACCATGTGAAATGATAGTGTTATGCTCTATATGCTGTAGTATGAGAGTTGATTTGTTATTCACAAAATTATGTTCTTGCACATTATGGCAAGAAAGAATTCATTTTTAGCATGATGGTCTCATATTGCATTTCATACAACACATTCTCAAATTAATTTATGGGATTCATAAACATTTCCATAGGGAATGAAAAATGTCGCTGCTCATTTCAGTTGATTACCATATTTATTCTTCTTAATATAAATGTTATTTATAAATATGTTATCTGATGGGCAGGTTCAAAATATGTTCTATGTAGGCTACTATTTATATTCATTTTGTATTTGATATCTCTTTACAAACGCACATTGTGTCAATGTTTTCTTAATAATTACTGAAAATTCTGCATTTGTATGTTTTATTCATATCTAAAATGTACGAATTGTGCATTCTATTTATTCCGTCCAAAGTAGTCAGTATGTGTTGACATAAGACTAGACAGTCAAATAAGATATTTTTATACATTTCTTACTGTCAGTTGACATATGTGAAAGCAAATGTTTATAATTTATGAATAAACAGGAGTGTAAATTGTATTCTGTGGTTGTGTATTGTTCAGTGATGAAAAATGAAGTTATCCGAAAAATCATCTTTCCTTTCATACAGATTTATTTTTAACTTTTAACTGTATTTTGTAGCTATATAGGGTGTTCGCACTACCTAAATAACTTTTGTGATTCAGTGACATGAAACTCAGTGTGTTTACACTTGAATTCAGGGTAGGAACATAGTGTAGGAGATGTACCTGCAACTCAACGTTGCAATACACAACCGCTGTCTCACTCACTCCCTTTCATTCTGTAGACATGGAATGGGGAAAGCCGGCAACGCAGGTGCACCTGCGTTGCCGGCTTTCCCCATTCCATGTCTACAGAATGAAAGGGAGTGAGTGAGACAGCGGTTGTGTATTGCAACGTTGAGTTGCAGGTACATCTCCTACACTATGTTCCTACCCTGAATCCAAGTATAGATAGCCTTATATGGAGAAATAAAAAATGTTATTAAACTGGAAGTCACTCCAACTATATTATTTTATATTTTCGAATAGTCCTTACTGAGCGCTTTTCAGAAAGTACTCACATGAGATACTTTTGTGCAAATTCATTGCCTGGTTTCTATAAACTCGTGAAATACCTATGGGTAAAATATCCAATGGACAGAATTTACACAAAGATACGGCTTATTCCCTTGTCAAAGGCTTATGAAACGATGGAACTGAAATGATTAGATTTAACCAGTCAGAAACATAGGTGTTTCAGATTACTATATTGATATAGATATAAAAATATAAAATGAAACTATGTTTACATTCATCATTAATATTATTACTCCTTATCAGTGAACTTCATGTATTTCATCCTGATCTCAATCTAACAAGTATTTGATTATTTTCTACAGACTACAATTTCCTCTTGTTAAAGTTGTGATTTTATCTTCAGTAGAGATTTGAAGGGCTCACTACAAACCGTCCGTATTACTACAAGTAACTGTCAAGAATTGTATGATACTGCAATGTTACAAGTATTTTATAACTTCAGCTGTATTATATTTTGTAGTGTTACTATTTATAATAAATAAAATTCTAATCTTTAAACAATACTCTTTTTTTATTCTCCAAGGAGAGTCCAGAAAAAATTGGGATGGCAACACTGGTTCACCGGCTTCATTGCAATTCGCAAAGCCATTTGGATACTTGGTATGAGTACGACCATGCTTAGTCGTGTCAGTTGATTTTGTTGTATTTAAGAACCCATGCTGTAATTTCATCTCTGTTGCTCTAGTGATTGAATTAGAAAATGCCAAAACGGATATCTGAATTTACTGATGCATTAATAGTTCAGTTTACATTATTCAAAGATAAAAATGAAGAAGCTGAATGTTAAGTTTGTGGTGCGTTGTTTAGTGTCAAGCAAGGAGGGAAGTCTGACATTACTCCACATGTTGCCACGACACACAAATCTGCGTCTGTGACAAGTAATGAAATTAAAGATGAGCCTATTATATTTGAAAGAAACTAGGACATATTCACATAATACCATTTGAATGTATTTGTGCATTGTTTTCCAATATGGATCTAAGTGTCCTGTATTTTCTTATATCTCTGGAAACCCTAGATATGAGGAAAAATTATAACTGGCAGATTGATCTCCTGGCAGGTTCGATTGTAAATACTACAACTTTAGCAATATTTATGTCTTGAAAATTTAATATTGTGTGATTGCCATTCCATGTACACTACATTCGATTTAAAAAAAATATATATATATATATATATATTGATGGTTCCTTCAGTGGTGTAAAATAGTGAAGGGGATCAGGGGTAGTAATCAACATGAGGGCCTACCCAGTATTCACAATTTATACCATTCACATAGTCTACACAAAGTAAGCTGCCTAATTCATTTTATTTCTGTTGACCCGAATAAATTATTTTAATAATGGTTTATGTGTTTTCATTTGGAATTCACATGTTTATTATTCATTAGGTAACTACATTTTTACCATAAGTTTGTTGCAAGTGAATAAACCATTTTCTCAATTAAAATATACAAAATGGATAAGATTGGTTAAAAAAGCATTAAAATGCTAGAGAATCTTTAAGATTGCAATTTCCAACAAAATACCGGTATGCAAAACAATGCACCAACAGATTAGCTCTTCTTGTGAAAGACATTTATAATGTATATAACAGTTCAATGCATTGGCCTTAACATGTACTGAAATATTGAAAGATGCATTGAAATTCTAGCCCTCATTACAGTGGGTCTACGGTACTTCCGATGTGGTTGTTTGTAACCTGTTTTTCTTTTAATTAATTCTTTCAAAAATTAATAATGCACATAATCATATCAAGAATTTTGCATGAAAAGAAGAAATGGCACCTAAATGGAGTTTTGAGATGCATAAACTATTGTGTTAAAATAACCTTTTTATAAATAATGTAAAAGTCAAATATTTTCAGGAAAACACCCAGCTTTACATATAACTTCTTTTCCAATTAAGAATTCCCCACCCCTTCTTCAACTTGTCGCAGTCATTATCACCAGTCCCTTCCCCCTTATCAGATTTGCTATTGTGATCTTCCCATTCAATATTTTCGTCACTTTCTCAGACTCTACAAAATCTTTATAATTTATTTCATCACTTTATTCTTATAGTTTGCATATTTTTTCTGTTGACCATTTATCTCACGATTCAATGACCAATCCGTTATAAGTATGTGTGGGATTTCAGCCAATGGCAAGTGTCTATCAAGGAGGGTACAAACTGTACTTTATATATAGGCCTATCTTTAGTGAACAGTATGGTTTATCATCTCTACCTTTTGGCTGTCCATGTTGTCAGATGGGTTATAAATGAGAAGGTTGCCACTCTGAGGATTACCAACTGCAGGAGGGAACAAAACATTACCAAACTTATTTCATCAGCGGGAGAACAGTGTGTACAGGAAGTGAATCTCTGCGTTTGGTAGGCGGATAGAGGCGCATGTTTTCTGCATTGGCTGTGCCATTTAACAGTACCACTGTTCTGAACCTCTTTATAGTTAGAGTGGGTGTTTAATTTATAAACATTTATAACATAGGTACCAAGTCCAAGTCCATATGTAACATGTTTATTGGCCTTCATGTAGGTTAAATAATAATAAAAATTAAATAATAAAAATAATAATAAACATAATAAATGGCCTTTCAAAAAAGAAGTTTTTTACATAATTCTGGCAGTGTAACCTTTTAATTTCTGTTAGTATATTATTAATAGTCTTATTTTAAATTTTTTTATTATTTTGTTCATATTGTAGGTAATATTATTATTATAATATTTAAAAGTGATAAGGCCGCCGGCGTGGTCTTGTGGTTAGCGTCGTTGACTACAGATCCGTCGGCCCGGGTTCGATTCCCGGTACCTCCTCGGATTTTTCTGAGGTAGGGAGGTCTGGTAGGGGTGCACTCAGCCTCGTGATTCCAAATTGAGGAGCTACTTGATAGAGAAGTAGCGGCTCCGGTCCTGAAAACCACCATTAACGGCCGTGGGTGTCGGCATGCTGACCACATGCCCCCCAATCCTGCCATCTGCCTACGGGAGATGATGCAGCGGTCGGGTGGTAGGCCAAGTCCCTCCAGGGATGTAGCGCCACGGAGTTTAGTTTAGTTTAGTTTAAAAGTGATAAAGAAGGAGAGAATCAAAATAATATTATTCAAGAGCTTTATCGTGAACTTACTTATGCGTCGCTTTGTTAATAATACCGCTACTAACACGTACGTGTAATATCATGTTACAGCTGACAGCATTCATTTTGAGTAAAGCATTGCTAGAAACACAACTTTCTCTCTAAAGATATATAAGAGTTATTAAAATAGGCCTATACAGGGTGTTAATGAATAACACCAAAATATTTTACCCGTATGTAGAGGGGACATAGACAAGCAACTTTTATTAGGAGATTTTTGCTCTATGACGTTAAATATGTGAGCTACAGGACATTAAAGTAATTATAATTTGGTGTTCATAAGTCAATAATTACGTGAAATAGGGTTACAATTTTCATTAAATCGACTTCATGCCTTCCTAGTGATCGATAAAAACCTGATTCTTAATCATTCATCCACAGCTGTATCATGATTTGGAGATTTCATAATCTACAAAACTTACAGACTAATCACATGACTGGCCACCACTGCATTAGTCTTCTTTTATTCATAACTACTGACTACAGTGTTAACAATGAAGTTCCTTTGTTTTGCATTTTTTCTAATGTTAGAAGCCAGTGGTGGCCATGCCCTGGGAGATCATATGCTGTAATAGGAAAAAATGAATCCATAGAGCAAAAATCTCCTAATAAAAGTTGCTTGTCTATGTCCCTTCTATACACAGGTAAAATATTTCGGTGTTATTCATTAACACCCTGTATACACAATTGTTAGTTCCGATCTGATAGCACAAGTGATTGCAGGTTAAATGCCAACAGCATAAGCAACCTATTCCTATTTCATTTTGTTTAATAATGTTAAAAACATATGTAAGTGTTAATTAGATATCTAGATTAGTATGAGTACAGGACACCCATTCATTCATTAATGTTAAGTTATCTAAGTGGAAAGATGAATCTAGTTTACAATTTAATCACATCAAGTACAGCTCTTATAGTTTAAAATGTGTAAATAAAGTTCCTCAATCCTTAGAGTTCACAGAGTTTTAAAAGGTTCTGCGCTATGGTTTATTTGTGGTTGACATTGTGCCGCAGTACTGTCTCATTTACATAATTGTGAAATTGGAGGAGTCGTGACCCATACATAAAGAAAATAATCAAAGTGTTTCAGTAAGAAGCTGGCCAAAGAAATTTATTATATTGGACATACAAAAGAAAAACAATTTGAACAGTAATACATAGCGCTGGTTTGAAGTGATATTTAAGAACAAGTAAGATTCAATATGTTAGGCTGAAGGTCAAATTAAATATTCAGATAGTCACACATATGTGCTGTGTGATGAGGTGGTCTTTCCATCTTTATGTTTCATTCAGAACCAAAAAAGTTATGTCATAGTCATAGTCATAGAAAATAGTCATAAGTAACCCACCAGGAACAAATAACTGCAACATAAATCAAAGCATACCTGCAAAGCTAGACTATGGGCACATTGGTTCCAATCCCCGAACCAGTAACACAAACAGATGTTGATTTTCCAAGTATCCGGCAATGACTACCACGGGAAACGCCCTCACTAAACACACCTCGGCAACACAGATGGTGTGGCGGAAAAATAAATTAACAAGAAAATAAAACGGAAGCTTTAGAGGGCAAGATTAAAGAAACCAATGGGAAAAATGAGCATACTACAGGGTGCGGCATTTATAGTTTCCCATTTTCAAAACCGTGTAACACATTTATTTAACAAAGAAATAATCTTAATTGATAATTTTAAATGTCTTACAGTCTTGGATTTGCAATTCTGGCCATACTTTATGAATATGATGTCTTTGAGATGCCCTCCATTGTCGCAAGATGGTACCGCCTCTGAGCAATACGTGCTATGACCTCGAAAGTCATTCAGGAACACTGGCAAATCGCTGCGAATATTGCAGCAGAAACGTTAAAAATGGAGTAATATGTGGAATATGCAGCGGCTGTTACCACTTTCGCTGCGGGAAGATTGACCCAGCTCTACAAAAAGAAGACCTGAAAGAATGGTGCTGCACAACCTGCAAAGACACCAGTAGCGTCACTCCAGGAGTAACCTCAAAGTTGACAATGCTCATAGCCGAAAACAAAACTCTGTACACAATAATTGAAGAACTGAAACAACAATTAACCCAACTTGAAGAAAAAGTGAGAAATAAATGCTATTCCTGCGCCTCCCAAAATGCAACAACAAGCGCGGGAACCTGGAGGATGCCCACGCCTAGACAGACAGCAACCTCAAAAACATCATTATGCAATTCTCCTAAAACTGTAAGTACAGAAAACCGCTATAACATACTACAAGAGGTAAATGAAAATGAGGAAGAAACCAACCCAAGAAATAATAACCATGTAAATGACGAAAAAACATCAAAACATCCGGTTAACCTATCAAAGAAAAAGAAGACTCTCGGACGAATCCGAATCTATGCAGACAGCCACGGAAGAGGACTAGCCAAGGAAATCATCAACAACCAAGTAGACAACGCCCACAGTGTGAGTGCTATAGTGAAACCGGGGGCACAAATCTATGCAGTCGCAAAGGACATAGGCACGGAACTCACAACTAACGACCATGTGATCCTCATTGGAGGCACTAATGATATTGCAAATGGAGCACCGGAGAAAGCAGTGCCAGCTCTTGAAAATGCCATAAAAACTTTAAGCGATACAAATATCATCATAGTGAAACTGCCCCGTAGAAATGACCAGAATCTGAACTCATGGGAGAATAAACAAACTGCCCTGGAGAACATGAACATAACCTCAATGTGCAGAAAATATAGAAACGTAAAAATAATAAATACCTTTAATATCAACCGGAACCTCCACACAAAGCACGGCCTACATTTCAACAACAGAGGGAAAAGGCCACTATGTGAAGCCATATCCGGGTCTATTTCAGATACCGTGTCACAAACTACTTCACACACGGAAAACAGCCCACACACTGAAAACAGTCCAACACCAAAAAACTAGTCGGGCCCACAAGTAACGATACAAATTGGCATGACCATAAGACATCCGCACCTGCTTCTAACTGTGTAAGCATCTTACACATAAATCTACAATCCATCCGCAACAAACTACATGAACTTGATCTCTTCCTCGAGGACCTAAACTACAACATACTATGTGTAAATGAACACTGGCTCACAAATGAAGAAATCAACCTATATGTCCCCAGGAACTATCAGATTGGTGACTTTTTTTGCAGATCCAAGAAACAATATGGTGGAGTAGCTATATACAACAAAAACAATTTTAAGGTACCATACAAAAAACTAGACCTAACATCTTTCTGTACAGAAGAAATCTTTGAGATAGTCGGCCTGCTCTTTACCCAAATTAAAGTAATTGTTTTTTCCCTATATCGAACACCCCAATCTAATATAGGCCTAGAGTCCTTTTTGTACCAATGGGAAAAGCTGAACCTATACCTGAGTAGATATAAAAACTACAAAATACTATACCTTGGTGACATAAATGTAAACACGTGCTAAATACAACCAATGAAAAAACTATCTTGCACAACACATTGCGATCTTATGACCTCTACTGTCTAAACAACAAACCAACTAGAAATAATGCATGCCTTGACAACATAATCACAAACGTGCATAAAAATAGCCTTTCCTATGATATCTTAGATCCAATGCTTTCAGACCATCTTGCAATATGGGTGCAATTCCCCATACCTCCATTCCACAATCAACACGAGACTACAACAATTAATTACAGAGAAATGAAGGAATACAACCTATTAAAACTTAGACAAAATCTCTGCATTTTAGACTGGGAGCAAATAGTTTTGAACATTGACACTGCAACCGAGGCCTGTAACCTTTTTCTTCTTAATTTAGCCCAAGAAATTAACACCTGCTGTCCCAAGAAAAAAAAGACTATAAACAAACATAAACTACAACAACACGCACAAAACCACAAAAGCTGGTACACCCCATACTTGCATCAACTCAGGAAGACTGTAAATACATTATACAAGGTAGCCAAAACCGGCTCAGCTGAAGATAAGACAACTATAAATACATAAGAAATGCATACAGAAAGGATATTATTAAAGCAAAAACTAACTACAATGATTCTCTTATACAAAACTCTAGAAATACATGCAAAACAGCATGGAAAATAGTTAAATCTGAAACCGGTAGGACACAACAAACCATGAACATCCCTATAGCACCTGATGATCTAAATAATTTTCTCGTAAATGGAATCCAGACCATGGTCAACCAGATGGGCGACAATCCTAAAGGAAATCCTCCTCCTAATGAATCACTATAGAACCACTCTACAGCTAGGAAAAGTGCCTTAACCAGTCTTAGCTGGAAATACGTTGAACCTCTCACCATACTTAAAATAGTGCGCAAGATGAAAAATTCTAAAAGCGAAGACTACTATGGCCTATCTAACACATTAACAAAACAACTTATTGATATAATTCTCTTACCCATAACCCACATTACAAATAGAGTAATAGCTGAAGGAGTGTACCCGGACTGTCTAAAAATCTCTATCATTGTACCAATATACAAAAAAGGGGAAAAAACAAACCCTGGTAGCTACAGACCAGTTGCACTTGTCCCCATATTATCGAAAATTATTGAACAAGAAATAAAAGACCAACTAACACAATACCTTGCAAAATATAATCTAATTAATGACTCTCAATTTGGCTTCAGACCAGGACTCTCCACCACAAAAGCTGTTGAATCAGCCATCACAGAAATTCTAAATGGTTTCGAGTCACATAATTATGTAAGTGCAACACTCTTAGATCTGAGCAAAGCCTTTGATACTGTTCCACATAACTTATTGATAACAAAACTAAAACATTACGGAATTAGTAGTAGGCCTACTGAACTAAACCTTCTTGAATCATACCTTTCCAACAGACACCAGATGGTACAGATAAACAATAAACATTCCAACATGCTAGAAATCAACATAGGCGTCCCCCAGAGCTCAGTCTTAGGACCCCTTCTGTTCATTATTTTTATAAATGACTTAACCCCTAATCTATCCTGTAGATCGGTTATATATGCAGATGACACAACCCTAATTACAACTGACTCAGACATTTAATTAAACTAATAAAAAAAACGAGAAAGTCTTTAATGCCCTAGTAGCACACTTCGTTGGCCCAACGGAGGGATTTGGTTGGCATGGAAGGGATATGTTGGGAAAAGGTTGGTTGTAATTTCCTCGGTTTTGCCAACGGATTTATTCGTTGGCTAAGCCTCCGTTGGCGTTACCAACCAACAGGATAGTTGGCCCAGCAATACATTCCGTTGGAATATAATCGCATTTATGTTAAAATTAAAAAGTGTTGAAATAACATTATAAGCGTTAAATTTTCATTTCCTATAAAATAAAACAGTGTTAATTCATTAATTATTCGAGCTCTTTGTGCGCGTTACATGCTAAAAATTTACTTCTCCACCTCTTCCTGCCAGTCTTCGGCAATTTCCGGCTTAGTTCGTAGGTCCTCACGTAGAGACGATGAAGATACAACGGTTATTCGCCATCTTGATATGTTGAAGAATCCGAATGGTGTTTTTACTTCTATTAATATTAGGGCCCTTTATTTGTTCTCTGAAAATAACGTTATCATATATTCACATCAAATATTCAAAATACGAGATGTACATCCTTCTTACTATTTATCATGTATTACACATCTCTGTAGTAAATAGGCTAGAAGAATTCTCGATTTTATTGCAACGATCACTAATGGCGTAGTGGTTAAATCGATAGACTATAACACTAGCGGTCCTAGGATCGAATCCCCATAGGTGCGAATTTTATACGATAGGAATAGGTAGGTAGGGTGAAGGAGAGAAGGGAGGTAATAGGGAAAAGAGGAGGAAGAGAGGAGAAAACGGATGAAAGGGAAAATAAAAAATTAAATTTTCTGTGCTTCTAGTATTTCCGCCAGATGTCTCTGCGCTGCTAGTAGTTCCACCGTTACCTAATAGATGTCTCCCAACTGTTGGGATTTTGTTGTATATTGGTTGGCTACAGTTGGCAATTGGTTGGATAAAACGCTCCTTGGCAACGGAACCCCGACGGACATTCATAACTGTTGACCAACGAAACATGGCGATCATTTCCCAACATTGGCCCAACGATCTGTGCTACTAGGGTGAGACATCCCAGTGGCTTGCACATAACAGACTATTGTTGAACCAAGACAAAACTGAAATAATCACCTTTTATCTCAACAACTCATTGACAGACATAAATCCGAAGAGGCATATACATAGATGAAAAGTTGACCTGGAATGCACATACAGAACAACTCTGTAAAAAACTCTCTAGAGTTCTTTATCTCCTTCGTAAACTTAAATCTGTGCTCAGCGAGAAACATTTACTGACCGTATACCATGCTCTTTTTCACTCACATCTACAATATGGGATCCTTTTTTGGGGCAATTCTGCTGGAGCAAAAACCGTATTCAAATGGCAGAAAAAGGCCATTAGATGTATATATGAAATAGATAACCAAAAAACGTGTAGAACTGCTTTTAGGAACAGCAACATCATGACACAACCATATCTCTATATATCTCATGCTCTGTCCTACACAAAGGAGAACCAACATCTTTTTAGTGAACGCAGTCAGATCCATACCCACAGCACAAGGCAAAAAACAGACCTAGACACCCCATATTTAAGACTATCAAAAACACACAATAGCTATAAGCACATAGGTCCCAAACTATATAATAACCTCCCACACAAAATTAGAAATCTCAAAACAAAACACTTCATGACCTACATCAAAAAATTCTTAACAAAGAATGCCATATACAGTGTAGAGGAATTTGAAGAAAAATGCCACAATGCTGAATTATTTTCATTGTAAATAAATGTAAATAACATTTAATGTTTTCTCTCTCTGTTCTATATGCAAACTGTAACACAACTCTGTCTGATCTTGTATAGTTAACATATCCCATAACATGTAAATGTTCCGAGGATGAATAAACATTATTATTATTATTATTATTATTATTATTAACTTCAACACATTGCTGCAATCTAACGCGTACACTGGCCATTACACATTGGGTGGTGTCTTGCGTAACATTTGCAATTTCCTGCAAATCCACGCATAATCCACAAGCGCCCACTTTACAGTCCTAAGGTCGTGGTGTGGTGTGCCATAGCAGCACAGGGTATTATTGGCCCTTATTTCTTTGAGAGCGATAATGGTGCTTCGGTGACTGTCAACTCTAAACGTTACAATCACATGCTGCAAACTTTCTTGCTACTAAAATTTACACATCATAACCTGGATGTTGAGAGATTGTGGTTTCAACAGGATGGTGTTGTAGCACATACTGCACATCTTTCAATGGATACCCTTCATGCTGCTTTCCCCAGCCGAATTCTTTCCAGTTTGGTGATATCCAATGGCCCTCCAAATCTCCCAACCTAACTGCACCAGATTTTTTGTTTCTGTGGGACTATCTGAAGTCTAAAATTTTTGCTCATGCCCTCCCTGACGTTAATAGTCTTAAAAATGCAATTCAGCAGGAAATTGCAAATGTTACGCAAGAAATGGCCAGTGTACGAGGGAGATTGCAGCAATGTGTTAAAGTTAATAGAGGGCACCTCAAGGAAATCATATTCAAAAAGTAAGACCAGCATTGTAAATCCAAGATCGTGGGAGATTTAAAAATGTTCAATGTATCTTATTTCTTTGATAAATAAATATGTTACATGGTATTGAAAATGAGAAACTTTAAATGCCACACCCTGTATATATAAACAAGAAACAAAAGAGAAACAGAATGGTGGAAAGATCACTGATGGGTAAGTACTAAAACAATAATCTTCAATTAAAAGTAATGCGTGGTAGAGTATAAATAGTGCTGAGAAATACGAGCAGCATGCTTGAAATTCCATCAGAAATATTGCAAACATTTTTTCCCCTCTAAAAATTGTTTAAATTCAGCAAACTTATATGGGTGATTCTTCAAATACGGGAAAATTTGGAGTGTGTAAAATCCAAATTTTTTACTTTGTTTAAAAAATCTCAAAAAAATCACAAAAATGCTTCAGGGGTTACTTGATTATAATATGACACCAGCAGAGCTTAAATGTTTATATTTTTATTTATTTTAATTTCTTTATTTTTTTAAAGCCATGTGGATGACATCCGTGTACATGTGGATGGCAGAAGGCCACATTAATGACTAATTTTGGCAACAATCTGCTTTTCTTTATGTGATTTCATATTTTTCTCAGCATACTTCAGTTGATTTTGCATCAAATTTGCAAATTTGTGTGCATACTCCGGAATTAATGTAATTTTAATGTGACTGTGTTTTTATGGCTTTGGGGGGAGGGGGGAATTAAGCAGAAATTCATTTAATCAGTTTTAAGATCTTAAGTACAGGTCACAGACAACGCAAACACAATAGTATCCTACATTTATCATCTACATGACTTGAGAGTCATCCACATACCCCTCCATGAGACATGTGGATGACACAAAAATCAGGCATGTGGATGACAAAAAAGGAGTTTAAGTGGTCTCAGCAAGCCATTTCTAAACCTCTGTAGGCTCAACTTCAGTCAGGTACTTTGAATTGGAAGGTTTATCATAGTGCATAATCAAAATTAATTAATATTCACTTTCTGCCTACTTTCTAGAAGCCATGTTAATGACGGGGAATAAAAACGTTTTCCTTGAAAATGATACAAAGTCCTTTGTTAATCCCAAACTGTTTGTAAGCAAGCAAAATTCAACCTTACAATTCAACCACAAGCTGCCCTGTTGGCTTTCTAACACTGTTGCCAGTTTTACAAATTTCTCATTTCTGCAGAAAAAATTCCATTCTTTTCAGCCATGTGGATGACCAAAAACCCTTGGGACATTCTTTATGTTCATTAGGTGGGGTGACAATTTTATTTCATTTTATTTTTTAGGGGTTAATATTCTTCACCCATTCATACTCATTGACAGGAAAAAAGTTGAAAAGGAAATAACATTTTGTTTTGTGGAAAAATGCATTAGAATATACAAAACCGAGGTTTGGGACAGGGCATGTGGATGACATTTCATTGAATTAAATTCGATTTTGGAATATCAGAATTTAAAGTTAGTGACATTTCAAACTGATAGTTGTAGTATGGAAGTAGTAGAAACAAACTTTTATTTTAATTTTTTTTTTAAGTTGAATGTGAAGGGAAATATCACTCCGGAACGCAAATTTTCCCGTATTTGAAGAATCACCCATATACTCCTAGAAGCATTCATACATTACCAACCAACACACAAGAGTCAATATATCCACAAGGACAGGGGTGAAAAAGACATTCACTTTGTAATTCCGTCACAACTGGAGTGGCCAAGTTCTCAGGAGATTAATAAATAAATGAAGAACTTCTTATTTCAAAATTCATTCGTATCTAATCCAATTGCAAGCTTTGTTTGTCTGCTTCTTAATGAAAAGAAAAATATGAAAAATCTCAAATTAATGTATTTTTACTAGATAAAAAACCTCCTTATATCCTCAATATATTCTTTTACTTTGATACTCTTAAAGAAAAAACTAGTAGCTGCCAATATTACAGGTTGTATTTTCTTTTTATAGGGATACAGTTTACTATTACAATATAGGCTAAGTTATTATTTTTTGCTAATAGGCCTATGTTGTTTGTTATGTTTTTTATATCTAAGTGTAAAACTTTATGAGAGTTAAAAGTTAAAAAAAACACTGTTGTTAATGGGTCTACAAATATACACAAAATATTATTTACCAAAGTTAAAAAACAGCCTTAAAAGCTCTGCGGTTCATATGATGGTAGACCTAAATGTCTTTTCCCCTTTTTTAAAATCTTTGTTAGGTTTGTCATATATATATATAATTTCTAGAGTTTTATTCGCACACATTCCCTAAAAAACAGCTTGTCATTGTGATAAAAATATTGTTAAAAATGCTGTGTTACTCACAGTTCACCCACACCACCGTGTATTTAATTTTACAGGAGTTGGTCGTCTATGGTTTCGTTGGTGAATCTTCTTTTTGTAGATAGTTGGGTGTTCGGAATGTACATGTAACTGTTCACATTTATTGGCAGCTGTTCCTCAGCCTTTGTTTTTTGAGCACCAGAACTTATGTTGGTACAGGTCATACTGAACCAATATAAGTTCTGGTGCTCAAAAAAAAAGGGCTGAGGATGACCTTTTTAAGGTTGAAATGCATCCCCATGATACTGTAACAAGGGCTCGTCGGGGTTCGAAATCAGAACACTTACTTTCTAATTGAAGGATGGAGGTTCCTTAATTTCCTATAACAGTGCTCAATACAGCCAGAAAACTCCTGAATGTTCTCCAGTTCACCCTTCTGTTCGGTGTTCACTTCCACTGAGCTGGCTCAACGTCACAGCACTGTCTCCGTTCGCACACACTGTGCGGACTCCCAAGTCGAGGTAGTTCCCCATTGCGTCGGTCAACTCCGCAGTCCTCGCTGCCGCTGCACGATTCACCCATCGCGCAGAGTTCCCCAGAATGGCACTGTCTCAGTCCAGTTCACCAGCTCTTCCGTACACTAGTCCCTCTGGTCACTAGTTCCCCATTGACTAGGTCTTCCGTTCACTAGTTCCTCCGTTGACTAGTCCCTCCAGTCACTGGCTCCTCAGCTCCTCAAGTCACAGTTACTTGAGGCCGCGCTGATCGGTTCACTCCGTCCAGGTCCTCAGCTTCTCAAGTCACACTTACATGAGGTCGCGCTGATCGGTTTCCTCTGTCCAGTTTACACGGTTCGCTCTCTGTCCACACACTACTGCCTCTCTGATTCTCTGTTGACTACATTGACTGACTGACTGTTACTGACTGACTCTCACTACTCACGGACTGACTGACTCTGCTCGCTCGCTGCCCTATATATAGGCCCAACGAGTGTTCTGGAGCAGATGTCGCGATCTTTCTGTCCGTGTATGATCTAGAACGCCTGTTGCGGCACGCGGTCACACCCCTTAGCACGTGGCCCCTCCTCCGGCCTCTCCCACGAGTGCGCACAGTCCACTCATTGTGACATGTCCTCTGTAGGCCGCGCCCATCTGCTCGCCGCTGCAATCGGCAATAAGAAAGTCGCCCCTTTTTTAGACGTCTGTCGAATTCTGGCAATTTCTGGGCGAATCATGGCTTTATGACAATACTCTAAAGAAGAAAACAGTTGTCAATAAATGTGAACAGTTACATGTACATTCCAAACACCCAACTATCTACAAAAAGAAGATTCACCAACGAAACCATAGACGACCAACTCCTGGAAAATTAAATCCACGGTGGTGTGGGTGAACTGTAACACAGCATTTTTAACAATATTTTTACCACAATGACAAGCTGTTTTTTAGGGAATGTGTGTGAATAAAACTCTAGACATTTATATATATATGACAAACCTAACAAAGATTTTAAAAAAGGGAATAAGACATTTAGGCCTACCATCATATGAACTGCAGGACTTTTAAGGTTGTATTTTTAACTTTGGTAAATAAGAATTTGTGTATTTTTATAGATCCATTAACAACAGTGTTTTTTTAAACGTTTAACTCTCATAAAGTTTTATACTTAGATCAGTGGCGTACCAAGGGGTGTGTAAAATAATTTTTTCAGGCTAAGGTTTTATTGGTCAAATTTTCTTTATTACTTTGTTAAATTAAATGAAATAAACATTTCATTTTAAACTATTTATAGACAATACGAAATAGGTCGTGGCGCTGAGCACACAGGGTACAGGCGAAAGAAAGACTAAGTAATTTAGCAATTTTATCAATTGAACGTGTTGTGGCTGCTACTATAGACTTCAAATAAGTTTTTCATCCATCAAGGCTAGGAAGGCACATTTTAAAAATTTTGTTATGACTCTAAACTTCTTTTCTCTTTATTTTTTTTCAAACAAGCTAACCTTATAATACTTATAGTTTTATTTCATTCATATTTTTCTCTTTATGATGTGTTGAAGTAACATACTACTTATTAAAAATAAATCATTTTGAACATTAAACTGTGTTTAAATTAAACTCATTGAACCTTGAACCATTTAGTGTTAGGGGGCGACTACCATCTAATTAGCCCCGGGCGCCAAGTAGCCTTGGTACGCCACTGACTTAGATATAAAAAATATAACAAACAACATAGGCCTATTAGCAAAAAATAATAACATACATTGCAATTGTAAACTGTAACTTATCTCTAAAAAAGAAAATACAACCTGTAATATTGGCAGCTACTAGTTTTTTCTTTAAGAGTATCAAAGCAAAAGAATATATTGAGGATATAAGGAGTTTTTTTATCTAGTAAAAATACATTAAGCTTCCCTCAATGGTATAAAAATGAAGTTTGTGAATATCTCAAATGAATATTTCTATCATAAACATTCTATCACTTCTCGTAGTACAAGGCCAACCTGTTATAGTCTGCAATAGTTGAATAGCCTCACACAGGACAAAGGTTCAGTGCACACATTACATTAGGAAAGATTGTTCCTCTCATGAGTAAGCAGATGTCTATTGAGGTGCCTACTTTGTGAAAATTTCTTGGCACATATATCACATGAGAACGGCTTATCTCCAGTGTGACTAAGCACATGTGTTTTGAGCTGCCCACTTCGCGAAAATTTCTTGGCACATATATCACATGAGAATTGCTTGTGTCCAGTATGAGTACACATATGATTTTGGAGAACCACTTTTTGGTAAAATTTCTTGGCACATATATTACATGAGAACGGCTTATCTCCAGTGTGTGTAAGCAGATGTTTTTTGAGGTTCCCTCTTTCTGAAAATGTCTTGGTACATATATCACATGAGAATAGCTTTAGTCCACTGTGTGTACGCAAATGTCTTTTGAGATGCCCACTTCCTGGAAATTTCTTGGCACATATATCACATGAGAACGGCTTCTCTCCAGAATGAGTAAACAAATGAATTTGGTGATCACTTTCTCGGTAAAATTTCTTGGCACATATATCACATGAGAATGGCTTATCTCCAGTGTGTGTAACCAGATGTCTTTTGAGGTGCCCACTTTGAGAAAATTGCTTGGCACATATATCACATGAGAATTGCTTGTGTCCAGTGTGCGTAAGCAGATGTCTTTTGAGGTTCCCGCTTTCTGAAAATTTCTTGGCACATATATCACATGAGATATGTTTGACTCTAGTAGAGGTGAGCTGTTTACTACTTCTAGCAGAGGATGTGCTTGTACATACAGCAGTTGAGTGTGATTGTATTAGCTGATCATTATTTCCTCGAGAAACTCCAAGTTCCTTGTTGTCTGCATTTTCACATTTGATTACTTGCGTCTGTATTGTGTCAAATCTGGAAGGCACAGGTTCAGTATTTTGTTCTATTTCAGAAATCTCTTCTTTAATTTCAATCTGTTCAGTTTTTTGTTCTATTTCAGAAATCTCTTCTTTAATTTCAATCTTAATAAACTCAAATTTAAGTACAGGCTCCATTCTGTATCAATAAGTTCACGGTGTCTGTTTACGTATTGAATTGAAATTAAATCACTGCTATGTATTATCTGAGAGGCAATGACTCCTTCAAATACAACAGTTTCTGGACAGGCAGGAGTGTGCTCCCAGGAAGTCACAGCCATTGACCTCCATATATATATACCTCATATATATATATATATAGCTCAATTGTCACAGCTAAGGAATGACTGTTCCTACTTTCTTGCTCAATAACAATGACAATGATGATTACAACAACAATAATAATAATATAATAATAATAATTTCATGTCATTTATTTATTTATCGATGCCACAGACAATTTTTACAAATTTTGGCAAAATCGCATTGTATGGGGGTAGGGTTGCCACCTTTTGGTAAGGCTAAGGAGGGACACTTATCGAATATAAGCATATCGCCGATCTTCATACCTAAATTTGTACATGGAACAATTTATTAATAAGAGAAAGATTGTATATATTCGTTACAAAGCCAAAACTGAATAGGCTATATAACAGTAACACTAACATTAGAAAAGAAAAGGCTAACAAAATAATAAAAAATGTATATATAATGTGTCCCTCTTAGTCATAATTCGGGATTCTGAAAATGTTCTTAAAATGTGGGATGTCCCGCCAAATTCGGGACAGCTGCCAACGCTATCTGGGGGCCCATGGCTAGTATATGTAAGGTTGTCTCGTTCGATGCGCATGCGTATTGAGCACGATGATTTGACGTCACGTATTGGGCACGAGGATGTGACGTCACCCGTAGCCCTGTACGAGAATTTAAACAGATACATACAATGGCAATGTGATGGGAATAAAGCATATTTTTAACTACAATAATACATGTTTCCGTAAAGATAGACTACACATGGAGACCACTACTGAGTGCTCAGGCCTAAAATGAATAGGCTATAACAAAATATGAGACATTTGAAACGAATTAAAATATTTAAACTGCTAGTTTCTGTGAATGACAAAATAAAGAAAATACAAACACCCTACATTTCTCTGGCAAGGCTTCTCTCTTTAAATTTATTGGGGTACTTTACAACTCTGACTCAGAAAATGGAAAGTAGTCCAATACATTTTTTTTTTTTTTTTTTTTTTTTTTTTTTTTTTTTTTAATTGGTCTAACGCTATTAACAGCTTATAGACAGGCAGCAAGTTTTCCTTGTTGAACTGACCACCTACACTACATTTGACAAAATATATTCTATTCAAAACTTCCTACCCCAAAAAGATGGGTTAAGTGTTAGAAAATGTGGTTTTACCCTCCAGATGTAAAAAATGTACATTGTGAAGTAAGACTCCCTTTTTAAAATCTTTAAAACACCAGTTCACAGTGCTGAGTTAATATTGATTCAAAGTTCTGATTAGCTACGTCATATAATATGTACTATATTATTATTGCCTTGCGCACATTTTATTTGGCTACATCTTCCAGTTTTCTGCCTCTGGAAAGCATTAGTCCATGTTGTTAACTTTTAAAACTTCTATTTACTATTCTTCTTTGATTTTAATAATTGTTTAGTATCCATGATTACACGCTCTGTAATTAAATTGTGACAAATACATTGCAATCAGAAGTTCATCTTATGGACTTTTACTTTAACATAATTTCATGGAAAATAAATATGGAAAATACACAACTGCATATCGATGTAATTGAGAAATTTATTTTTCTAAGTCAAGACCATGCGGGTGCGCAACTGGTGCACATCGTGTCACTGTGAGGTAGGGGAATTTCTCCCACTACCGTCGCCCTTGACGTCAGCATAAAGCAGTTTCGACGTGACACTGAACATGAAGAACAGGTTTCTTACGTCACAGAATAGATGGGGGACTAAAACGTTTCCCCTCAGTTGCTCACCTATGGTCAAGACGAATATCGCAAAGTATACTAAAGCCTATTCTTTTCAAGCCTTCTTTCATAATTTAGAATAATTTACCTAAAGTAAGTAAACACACCTAGAAATGTAAACTTAAAAAACCGTTCAAGCATAATCTAAGCTTTATCTACTACAATACTTTACTCTTAGTCAGACAAACTTTTTTCCTAACTGCACTATTCTTATTTGTACCTGTATTTTTCTTTTCATTAAGAAGCAGACAAACAAAGCCTGCAATTGGATTAGATACGAATGAATTTTGAAATAAGAAGTGCTTCATTTATTTATTAATCTCCTGAGAACTTGGCCACTCCAGTTGTGACGGAATTACAATACTAAACAAGTTTGTTTGTTTATGTGTACGTCACAGGCACACCTTAATCTAATTAAGGTGAAGTCATTAAAGCTGTTGAGCCATGGAACAAAATTAAGGTTTCTTGCTATCTCTTTCTTTCTTTCTTTCTTTATCGTAGTTTCACCTCTCCCTTTTAGGATTTAAGCGACCCAAGCCGCCCGGGCTTCTTGCTATCTCACTATTGGAAAATTTATCAAGCACCTTATCAAGCACTGCTCGATTTGCCTCTATAATCTACCCGAGGTGCAGTACTGCCAGCTTGATGCGTTGGTATTAATAAAGCGAGTGTGTGTTGCTTTAATGCCAGCTTGAGCCGCTTAGGTAAAAATTCGATGTTAGTCTGAATTTTGTACATAGTTAGACAAATCAGTACCGGAATTTCTATTTCATGATTCACCATTCACATTTCATGAGTCAGGATGTGTAATTAAACTGTCTACTATCTGAAAAATTAAAATGTCATTATGTGAAATATATTGACATGACAATGGAAGAGCTTTTTTTTTCATAACTAAACATGTCCAACAGACTAAATTTGTCATTAGAAGCTTATATAGGCCTATCCTATTTTTTTGGGAGGGAGCTGTAGCCCTCCCATCCCCAACCAAATTCTGTGTGAATAGACGAGTGAAGCATCAGGATTGCAAGAATATAGTGTGAGTGCGGTTTGCTAATATTACTTTGGTTATAATGGCAGGGGCGTATACTCTATTGGTGCTATGCGTGCGCCGCACGCCCTAATTTTAGATAGAATATATTCATTCATAATATTTGATTTTTTCAGTAAATTGTGGAAAAATCAGTGTCATTTTCATTGCTGAAATGAGAAAACAAGGGCCCCGCTGCGAGGCTGTCACCCGTGTGCTACGATTCCGTAATGAGAATGAGTTTCTGAGCTGTACGTTAGGCGTGGACTTGCCTCGAGGCTAGAACTTGTGTGCTATGAGTTTTGAAGAAGGGCGATATCCTGACCGCGGGGTGAAGAAGGGAATAGGTTACGCACGGTGGAGATTTGGCAGTATCTTGAGTGCCTTGCGTGCTATTGAAGTTCCGCACGCAGCTGAGTTTTAGCGAAGTATATTGCGATTTTAAGATGTTCCAAAGTAAATTATTCTAAATATAATTTTATTTAATGTTATCAAAAGTGTTTAATTAATTTTTGGTCTTTTATTTTAAGAATTTCAATAGTAAATAATTGTAAATACAGTATTACTTTATTTACTGTTATTTACTGTTATTCTGAGCGCGGCGGGAGATTTGCCGGTAGTTTGCGTGCTACTGAAGTTTCGCAAGCAATTGTGTAGTAGCTAAGTATATTACAATTTTAATAATTTCAAGGCACATATTGTAAATATTATTTTATTTAGTGGTTAAAAAATCTGTTAAATTAATTTTTAGTTAATGTAGTCTATTTCATTCTGAAAACATTATGAAAGAGCACAGCTGTATTTTGGAAGATCTTCTGATAAATACATTTTTATCCAAAACTTTTCAAGATAAATTGCAAATTGTGACAAATGTACGGCCTTGCTCTGAGTTAACAAGTCTTTCTACAATACATAAAGGCAAGAATGTAGAATATACAGAACATTTTTCAGTCTCACATTCCTGAGGAAGGCCACAGAGTGAAAATTGCCGTAAGCTCGAGCCTAATAATTTTGACACGGCTGATAACCCGAGAAAACTTCAAATCTTATAAGTACAAATCCTTCATGTTTTAAAAGAAAGAATAAGCCTACTTTAATAAAGTAAGCTATTTTTAACTGTTCAGTTAAAGTTAATCTATATTCTCAATTAACTCAGGAATCAAGTACATTTTCTGTGTAGGACGATAGCATAGCACACCCTTTATCAGAGATCAGGATACGCCACTGGTGGTGATAAGAAAAACGAAGTTTTGTCTCGCAATATCGGAAATGAAAATTATAAAGCAAAACGGTGCAAAGAAAGATTGAAAAGGCAGCCAACTTGCTTGTAGGCAGCCAGTGGCCTAGGGAAGGGGGAGGTCCAGGTAGTCCGGACCCTCCCGAAATCAAAACCTAAGATTCTATTTAATTTATATAGGGTAAGCTCCATTTTGTCAATTATTTAATTTAATATTAAAATACCCAACTTCTAAACGTAGGCCTATTATTTCCACTGTTTCATGTATTATTTTATGTTTCTTATAAATACTGTAGTAGTAAGTATTATAACTTAGGTAACGATTTCTTGTTTAAGTTATGTCTTAGAGCAGCGTTTCTCAACCTATGGTCCGCGAAGATGGTGCAGATGGTCCGCAGACATAATTAAGATTACTTATGTATCTGCTGATCTTCGACTAAATTTGACTAATATTGAGCCAGATATCCAGGAACTCTGCAAGTAGGGTTGCCATCTTTTGGTAAGGCTAAGGAGGGACACTTATCGATAATATGCATATCGCCGATCTTCATACCTAAATTTGTACATGAAATAATTTATTAAGAAGAGAAAGATGGTATATATTCGTTACAAAGCCAAAACTGAATAGGCTATGTAACAGTAACACCAACATTAGAAAAGAAAAGGCTAGCAAAATAATAAAAAATATATAACGCGTCCATCTTAGGCATAATTCGCGACGCTGAAAATGTTCTTAAAATGCGGGATGTCCCGCAAAATTCGGGACAGGTGGCAACACTATCTGCAAGAGGCGACAAGCTCAACTGTCTCATTAAAAGTGAGTAATAACATAATTCCTAATTATATTATCAAATTGGTATTAAATATTAAACTGTCAATAGTTTACTTCCAATTCAATAACTGTGTTTCCGTTGAATTAAAAAAAGTATTTCGATATTAATACCCAAAATATTAAGAATATAGAATACATATAGCCTACTTTTAAAAATGGGGTGTAAAATTAGGGGTCCGTAACATTTTTTAGACATTTTAGAGGTCCTCGGGTTCAAAAAGGTTGAGAAAGGCTGCCTTAGAGTATAGTAAACAAATTTGCTACTGGTTTTTCAGTGCTAAAATAGTGTAAAACGTCATTTTCATTGGTTCAATATTCTAAAATTTTCCGGGTGTGGCCCCCGTACCGCTCTTTCTTGGAGCGTATTCCATACCTCCCAAATCCTCCAGCACTTTCGACCCTCCCCGAATTTTTTTTCTCTGGCTACGCCACTGTAGGAAGCAGATTTTCAGTCTCATCTCACTGAAGATACTAAAAATCTATCATTAATATTTAATTACATATTCATAGGCGTATGTATTTACACATAGGAAAAACGAAAACTCCAGGCGATGAGTAAGTTATGCGGGTCAAATATGCAGTTAACGCATTCACGATTACCGTTTACTATGATTGAAGATAAGACACTGACAATGGAGAGAGTGACACTAGCTTGCTGCACATTACGCATGCCTTCTTAAGTGGTCTGTAATTGCACCATTGACGTTTGACCTCTACACAACTTAACACAATAATGAGAAAATCTAGGAGAAAGTTAGTTATTTGTAAGTGAGTGACAGAGTGAGTTGGCCGAGGTAGTAATGATACGGACTCTCCTTCGGGAGTTCGAAGGCTCTTATCCCGGACCGGTCAATCTGATTAGGGGTTCTTCTTATTCCTTGTTCATTAGTAGTAGTAATAGGATACTTATTACTAAGGTTCGGATGTTTATGACATATTTTTATCCTGATCTCCATTCTTGCCGCTAACACAAATTAAACATGAATTGCATATTTGTTATGCTAATCGGACCGTTTTAGTTTGCATATAAAGTCGTATTTTGGTCATTCTTGTGGTCTTGGTCATATTTCCGCCATATTTGTAATTTAACGTCATATTTCAGTTATGCAGTATATGCACTAAATTGTCGAGTTAATTTTTTCCGAAAAGGAGCCACGAATATTTTGGTTTTACTGTAACTGAAATATGAAGGGACAATAACAAGTAATAGCACAATTACCTTTTCCTCCTTGTTGTTAACAACTACCAATAGACACTTTTTAAAAATATTTTCAGTTCACATTTGCAGTGGTATCTGGAAACATTAACAAATTGGAAGTTCTTTACAAGTAAAACTGTAGATCTCCTGTAAAGTTGTTAAAAAGGGATTATCTGATTGAAGTGATGTAATAATTTAGTATCATTAAACGTTTTAAATTGGAAGATTTATTTTTAAAAAATACGTTCTTTTATGAGGTCATATTTAGGATTTTTGGGTCATATTTAATCATTTTAAGGCAATATTTGCAGTGATATTTTCCACCTTTTTAGGTCTTAAACACCCGAACCCTACTTACTACGGTGTGTGCAACAAACACAAACATAGCTAAAAATAGTGGTATGGATGCTCTCTACACCGTGCCATCCATAATATCACAAAATATACTTTTCCCGCACAGTCATCAAGCAACATACAATGCTCCGTTATGACAACTAAAATTTTATCTATTACCTATAGGCCTATACATATACCATCAGATGGAATACAGAATAAGGGAACACTACAAGTACTAGGACAGACATGAATCACATACACAACCAATAATATTTACGATTAGTGCCCGCATTTCGAGCTACTGCCCCGTAACTCCTCTTAACCAACCCTTATGGATGTCGAGATTAAATCTTTATTCTCATCTCCACTTTAATCAACTGCAATTCTTTTACCACCCTTCCACTTCCATTAAGTACGCTAAGGGAATAATTCATATATAATATATTATAGGCCTATATATAGGCCTATATATATTGTGGGTGCCACTTTTTAAAGACTTTTTTCCCCAAGAACTGCCTCTACCTCATGCCACCCTAATCCTCTTCGACCTGACAATCAGTGAATAGAAAGGTAATTAGGCGTATTCATATTCATACTTGTCTGCAGTCCAGTACAATGTTGTCAAATACGTACCACAGCACGTTTACTTCACTTGAGAAGTGGTGAATGACGGCGGCAACACTGGGGAAACCCATGCGACTACAAGAGCACCTGTTCTTTGTCGGTGTCGGCGTCGGGGCATATTTTTGGATTAGGGAACAACACTATTATATTTTTTGTAGATAGACGATATATCCGAAACTTCTGCCTCTAAATGCGCCCTGAATGCAGAGGGACGGAAAATCTGTGGCAATACGAACAAAAGGCAGCAAAAATGGTCTTTGGGTAGGATGTAGGCCTACATAGTGATATAGGGATTTTACATCGTCTCATCCAACAATCCTCTAAAATATAGTGTAGCGTGCATTAGGACACCCGTACTTTTCGAATTGGAATCTGAGGCAATACCGAATTTAATTTTTTTTTTTAAGGTCTTGTTCCAAGAGTCTTACAATCATATACCGTTATTTTAATATTGTTTGTTGTGAACAAAGTTTATGGAACATGGCACATGAAACCTAGTTGAGTTATTCGCAGTTTATTTTCATCTAGTATAGATTTGCTGGCTTTTAAACTACCCCTCTAAAGGAGAATTAATGGAAGCACGAAAATTTATACCTGATGAAAATAATCGGAATTGCATGTTCCGCGGTGGAGGAATGTTCGTCGACTTTGGTAGGGGGAGAAAGGTATTTTTTGCCCCCCCCCCCCAATATTTAAAACCTTGATGCTATATGTGATGACTTCGTATGCAAGAACGAACTTAGGAGGTGCGTGTTTGCTAGCAAAAATTAAGGTAAACGTCTTCAAGTTTTTTTTTTCATTTAGGGTAAATCCGGGTGAGATGGCCACGCTTTTTTAAATGCTCAATAACTTGAAGGATTTTCAAGATAATTCGTGTGCAAAATGTTCAGTCAGGTCCCTGGATGTCACATTTTCATAACATAATGTTTTATGGAGAAAAAAAGTAATTTAAGGCGAGAAATCCCAACATTTTAAAAAACGGTACGTTGGCCATCTCACCCGAGGTGTCAGGGGGAGATTGCCATAGGGCATAGAGACAGTCGGTCGCACCATTTTCGAAGAGTAACAAAGTAGAAAGACTAGGTAGCTGTACTTCTATAAATACATACAAAAAAATAACTTAAGTGCTAAAATAAGTTATTACAACGTAAAAATAAACATATTTTGGAAAACAGAATCAATTCTGAGTAACTGAAGAGTTCTGATACATTTCTGAAAAGATAATTAAACTCTACTGCATGCTATTACATCCGATGGAGGGGAAGGGCACACCATCTAACCTCTACATCATTTATCTGCATCTTTCGACTTCCTTAGTTGATGACAGGACCGAGAGCACCTGGTCGGCATGCCGACTTCCATGACCGCTTTTAAGTAAATAAATAAATAAATAAATAAATAATTTTGACAATGAATTGAAGAATTTATTTAATTAGGGGTACACTGTCAAAGTCGTATCTATTTACATACATCTTTCTGGATTGGATTTTCAAAATTGTTTCATTAAGGTGTAGGCCTACGTATTAATATGTTCGTTTATGTCATTTCCCTAGCAATAAAAATAAATAAGTAATTGAGAATCGATAGAAATTAGTCTTAAGTGAAAATTTTTACATTTCGTGTTAGAAAATATCAGAAGATCTTGAAAATATGGCTCTTAAGTTGTTGGCCAACTCTCCCGGAAAAACAGTGGGCCATCTCTCCTATTTGTAAAGGTGAGATGACCATAGTCAGTAGTTAAAAATGGAAATGTTTAGAACAGAACACGCAATGCAAGTGAAATATATAAGGTTCGCTCACCTCACACAGTAAGTATCGTTTAACTGTTAGTAATATTGTCGGACTTCTGCTTATTTCTTTCAATATACAAAAAATAAATGGCCAGTTAGAAAACAATAATGTTATATAAATCGCGAATTTCTAAATATAAACAGCGCAGGTGTTCAACAATCGACTCTTAGTGTCAAAAGATTGCCGCCTACCAAGTTACGTTCAAATATGTTTTTCGGCCTTGAAATCAGAGCGATTGGTCGTCTCCCCCGCGTGGCCGTCTCTCCCGGAATTACCCTATTGATAGTATTTTATTTTTGGATTATTTGTAGGCTATGTTTGTAGGCTGCTAACAATCCTATATTAAAATAATTTTCACTCCCCCTAAGAATATTTTCACGTCGGCACCTAACGGAATATTTTGAAATTCCAGATATACAACCAATCCAAGATGATCATAAGAATAAGAATAAAAGCATGAAACCGTCAAATATAACGGGACTATTTATAGCATCCATGGGCCCGGGTGAAATTCTCAATGCTACAAAGTAGTTTCGAGAACTTTTGTTTTGATGTAGATCCATGTAGGCTATACAATGCATCTATCAGCATAAACATTCGGCTCGTAATCGCAAATGGAAAGTGGGATAAGAGATAAATGGGTTTCATGGAAAGTATGTAATAATGAAACAATAACAAACCTGCTCTTATACGCAATACATGAGAACTTGTACAAAACTTATGTTTATTGCATCCAAGTTTACAAGGCTGACGATTACCCTTGAAATAACCTACTTAAGTTATCTCTATTTCTTTACGGTTTATTTTGGATGTCCGGTCATGGAAACCACTATTAACGGCCGTGGGTGTCGGCATGCTGACCACATGCCCCCAATCCTGCCATCTGCCTATGGTAGATGACGCAGCGGTCGGGTGGTAGGCCTTGTCCCTTCAGGGATGTAGAGCCACGGAGTTTAGTTTTTAGTTTATTTTGGATGACCTAACCTTTGTCGTTATGTCATTATTTTATTAAATCTCCAAGCATAATTAACCCTAGGGTTTTACCGCAGTTACAGTAATAATTAATGCAATTCATGTTTAATTACAGTTTGCTTAATTTCTATGCTTGCATATTAACAATTATATATTAAATACTAGATCGAAGTTTCTTAAAAATAGAATTTAAATAGTTTCATAACTTCTTGAAGCAGCATTTCTTATGCAAAACATTTGTTAAAGGTTGTTGAAATCTACTTTGGCAATAATCTAATTTAGTAATAATTTCTTGTCTTTGGACTTCCAAAGCAAAGCATTCAAATATAAGATATGATACAGATATTGCTTTTTATTTTGAATTGTTCCATACAGTGCCCAAATTTGGGTTCTATGTACTTGCACTTTAACCGGTCAAACACTGAAGGAAAAAAATAATGCTCTTGTCAGGGAGCCATTGCTAACATTTAACCACGATGGCCGAGTGCACGATTCTCCGGTTTTCTCAGCCGTTTCGTTACCGCGGTAAACGTAATACCGGGGTATTCTCAAAATCTCTGTGCACCATTGCGAAAATACCGCGGTTTGCTAATGCTTGGAAATATTGCTGTTACTCTGCTCCGAATCCATTTTTCTTTGATGGTGTCTTCCATGGCCGCTAGGTTCTCTCTCTCTCTCTCTGCACGTCTGCCAGTCACGGTGGCTCTGGTAGGCTATTGGGGTCCCGAATTCAATGTATTTGTTCCCTTATTATTCAATAAAAAGATGTTCATAAGGATAAAAGGGAATATTATATTGCGTATATATGTCGTCTGGATTCATACTTCGAATTCAAGCACCATAGATACTGTACCAATCGTTTAATGAGTTCGTTTCGCCTACTACTGGTTTGGTTGAGGTGAGAAAGGAAGGTCATTTCAATCGATGTTACAGCACAGTATTTGCAAAGATATGTACCATCGTTCATTCTTCAAATAGATCCCACCTGTCTGTACATTTCAATAAAATAACATTCATGTTTTAAAGAATAATTCTCACACGTGTGCAATCCAAGGCAAAGCAACACCACGAAATCTCTGCTCGCTTTTATTCCCGTACAACTAGTAGAAATTTTAGGTGCAAAATCATGTGCATAGCCAAGAAAGGGCTGTTATAATTATGTTCGTATATGTGTAGGTGTGATAAATTGCTTACATATACCGATACACGGGCTATATCGTAATGCATGCAGCCATTCACTTAAATTTGGCCTAGGACCACTGGTATTCCATATTTCATTTAATTTTTGCCTTATTGTTCAGTAATAAATCTTCATATGGATACAATGGTATATTATATTGCGTATATATGTCGTTTGAGTCCAACCTTTGAATTAAAACACCATAAATACTGTACTAATCGTAATAATCGTGGATACGCCCACTAGCCTACTCGATGGACCTGGTTTGGTTGAGGTAAGAAAGGAAGGTCATTTCAATCGATGTTACAGCACAGTATTTGCAAAGATATGCACCATCGTTCATTCTTCAAATAAATCCCACCTGTCTCTAATTATTCTTTATGTTCAATTAGCTTTTGGCCTAGATATCATAAATATGATACATTACGCTGATCTCCATCTTGGAAAGAAAACCGCTGTTTTCTCACTTTACAGCTCCTTCACGGGCGGTTTTCATCTTACCGCGGTAAAAGTCGAAACCGAGCACGATGCAACGAAAGTATGACTTTACCGGGGTAAACTAAGGAACTTTACCGCGGTATTCTGAATACCGAGGTCGGTGCACTCGGCCATAGTGTTCTTACTTAGTATTAGTACTTTCCTTAATACTGTTCTTTTATGTATGATAGTTTACAGAGAGAGAGACAGAGAGGGGGAGAGGGGAGAGAGAGGGTAGAAATTATTCATTCTTGACTTAGTAGCTGTTTTTGCAAGATGGTATGCACGTTCATTTCCCCTAGTTCCAGCAAATTGTTTTATGTTGTAAAAGAAATATTTATCTACTACCAATAGAATTTTCACAAAATATCTTTCAATATTTCATTATTGAATGAATATATACAAAGTAAGCGAAGGAAATTTTGTTGTATTAATTCCATCAAGATTTAATTGAGGTCGTATAGCTTTAATACGGAAAACTCAATTTCGCTTATCATTGAAAGAGAATGTAGCTTTCTGCGTTCATGAAGAAGTAGCCAAGGCAAGAACTCCAGAGAAGGTGAAATATGATCATGTCGATGTATGTTACAGACAAGTCATAGTAATCGAAATGTGGCAATACGAGCGATCTAACAAGAGTGTTTTTTATTTTTTTAATTATTTTTTTTATTACTAAGTTAGGCCTATCAGTGGCAGGAAATTTTTAAAGCGCATAAACGAATAGATTAACTTATAGGAGAGATTTTAGGTTACCTATTGGGATCGGTACCATGTCATGACTTTCGAAAAATTCTATCATATCTTTACGTTGCTTGTCTCCCTAAGTACAAACCACCGCCCGTTCAAATTATATAGGCCTATATATATATCTTTACACGCTAGCGGCCGAAATTTGGAAGATATTTGAACAAAATTTTATGATGTTATTTTTAGGCCCAATAGTTCGGACAAGTTCGTTAATGAGCATAATTGGACAAGGGGGGATCGGGGGAGGGGGTTGAAATTTTGAAAAATGTATATCTCGGTCCCTATGAAGTATAGAGGGGAACTTTGTTTGAATAAATTAGAGTACTCCCTATGGAGTTCACAGTGACACCTACGATTCGGGGGGTTTGGGGGTACGAGTGGGGTTGGGGGGATGGAAATTCAAAATTTTTGAAACCACGTCATGCGGGGTATCGTTGAAAAGCTCTTAATGCGTACTCTATAAATCAATAACTAGTTTCTCGATAGCTCTCATATAAGGCGAGATTTGAATGTTTGAAAAAGTGCTCTTTCCTCTTTGTTGCAGTTATTTAGGATTTGTCATGTCAAGGCTAAAGAAGAAGAGTGCTGTGCAGCGACAATAAATTAAACCAAAAGCACTTCGAAATCTACCTCAGCCTGTAGGCCTGCCTAAAGGGATTTTTTGTTTGTTTGTTTTACATAGCGTTGTAACAAGAAAATTCCAGCTAAGATTCTTAACTGTGTATACAGTATTGTAAATGTATAGTTTAGCTTGACGGAAGGGATGTCGTTTCGATCGATGGTGTTTAGTCGTCGGTGGCCAATGATGATTGTCTGTGTCTTATCTGCAATAGAAAACCTTGAGAACTCACTTTATTTAAGATTTTATTTTGTACGGCTTTGGGTTACAACCATGGCCGTCCGGAAGGGGGGGCAGGGTAGGGCCGTTGCCCCACTCTGGAAATTTTGTTTACACATAAATCTAAAAAAAAAAAAAAATTATAAAGAACTAATATGAAGCCAGGCTTAATTCCCACTTAATATAATTTGAGATGTTTGGCCAAAAGCCAATTGTAACATCTGACTACCTTAGATATGAGTATGTAGGAATAGTCACTTCCTCCAATCTTGATTTTTTTCCAGCCAAACATTTGATTGCAATGAAAGTAAAGCACTGGGAGCATTGCATTTTATATGAATAGTACCTGTAAAATTGCAAGGGGGTAAAGAATGTAATGTGAGTGTACTACAACACATTTTTTTCTTTGTATTCATAGCCATAGGTCCAGCTACAGTAAATCGAGGGTGTGGATGATGACGATGACGATGACGATGATGTTGATAATAATAATAATAATAATAATAATAATAATAATAATAATAATAATAATAATTAATAATTATGCTGAAAATTATGATTATGATGAAAATAATGATAATAATAGTAATAATAATAATAATAATAATAATAATAATAACAATGATAATAATAATAATAATAATAATAATAATAATGATAATGACGATGATAATAATAATAATAATAATAATTAAGTGGATATAGAAGTAGTAGCAAAATGATTGGATAGTAGCAATTTCTTCATTTGCCCCACCTTGACAAAATTTCTGCGGACGCCCATGGTTACAACCACCTCAAAGCGGATATACTGGCACTGATAAGGTCGTTACATCGTAACACTCTACAGTGCCATAAAATAGCGGTTGTAAAGTAAACGACTTCCGCTAAATCCGAATATGGAACCATGTTTATTATCTCTTTGTGCTATTTGCTTAATAACTTACTTACTCAATGGCAATAGATAATTCCTCAGCAAGCTAAAGGAATATTATCTATTTTATGGAACCCGAAGGTTCATTGCCGCGCTTACCTGAGCCCGCCATTCAACCCTATTCTGTGCTAACTCCATCCAATTATCCCTCGCAAATCCTACTTCCTTTAAATCTATCCTAATATTGTCCTCCCACCTACGTCTAGGTCTTCCACGTGGTCTCTTCCCTTCGGGTCTCCCAGTTAATACTTTTGAGATATATCTTTTCTCCCCATGCGTGCAACATGTCCAGCCCATTTCATCCTTCGCGATTTAATTACCCTTACTATAACCGGTGAAGAGTACAGGTCCTGAAGCTCATCGTTATGCAATTTTATCCAGTCCCCATTTTCATCTCTCTTGGACCCAAATATTTTTCTAAACTCCCTGCTTTTGATCACTCTCACACTATGTTCTTCCCGATCAGTAAGAGGCCAAGTATCGCATCGATATAATACAACCGGCAGGATAATAGTCTTATAAATCTTTCTTTTTATATTTCTGGACAGAAGACGAGAAGATAAGAGTTTCTGAGCTGTATAAAAACAAGCATTTCCTGATTTGAGTCTGTAACTCTATATAAAAAGCAAATATATACGTATTTATATGTAAAAATAGTATGTATTATAAATTGCACTTAAAGAAATTATATGTTTGGACCCACATTTAATTCCTCCCCTCGTCAAAGTGTTTGATTCGAACCCTGAGTGTGCTTGTACCAGATTTTGGAGGTAAGCGGTATAACTTAGAATGCAGGTATAATAATAAATAAATAAATAAATTAATAATAATAATAATAATAATAATAATAATAATAATAATACATTTTACCAGTAATAACAATAAAGGCAAATTTTAATGCCTCCGAGGTCCGATAAACCCAAGGCTTGCGGTCAACCTGTCGAGTTTCATATTTCCAGCGCTCGAAGACGTGTTGTTGTTGTAACTGAACATGAAGGGCTACAAAGGAGGGGACAAGAGGGGCGGTCAACCCAGGCCCAGCGTCATAGAAAAAGAGTTGACCCTTGAGCAAAAACAGTACGTTTACTTTTAATAGTTCAGTTTTGGGTTTTAAAATATTTAGAGATAATGAACTATCATTTTATAAGACATCAATAGGCCTACTACTATATTAATGTCACTCATAACTAGACTTCGGACTTTTAGGTCGCTAAAAATGCTGTTTTAGGTACCTAAAATAGGCTCTAAAAATTGGAAAATAGGTTCTAAACATCGTAAAATAGTCTCTTGTAAAATCATTAAGTTGCCAATTTTCTGAAATATCTCAATTGCAATGCAGAATATTATATGTATTTAAATAAGCCCCGTGATTTAAATTGAGGAGCTACTTGATAGAGAAGTAGCGGCTCCGGTCATGGAAACCACCATTAACGGCCGTGGGTGTCGGCATGCTGACCACATGCCCCCCAATCCTGCCATCTGCCTGTAGGTAGATGACGCAGCGGTCGGGTGGTAGGCCTTGTCCCTTCGGGGATATAGCGCAACGGAGGGAGGATATTGAATTTTCACCTACAGTACATCACTGGTCCCGCATCTCGACTGGATGGACCCTGTGAACATGTTTCGTTTTGTTAGGGGGCCCAAATTAAACTTTGCAGAGGGGTTCAACCTTACTCCGTTATGCCACTGCTCGTGTAGGCCCGGTATTGTTCACTCAGAACAAAGTAACACATACTTGTGGCCTTGCTTTTAATTATGAGAAAACGTCAAGGACAAACGTTATTTTTCAAAAGAATTGCATGATTCCAATTGTGTAAATGTTCCCATTCCCAAGCAAACGTGCCTCCTTCGTTCTGCAGGCATTGGTGACAACAGCGCTCGTTTTATCGTGGCGGCAAGGATGTCTAGGGGAAAGAAATCTTCGCAGACACAAAGTGTTGGTAGCAATGCTGACACAAAATTGGACTGTGGACGCACCTTAGATATGAATACCACCTGCTATTGAATCTGGGCGTGGACTTAGAAGGTAAATAAAACTGAATACACATTCATGAATTATTCCGACATTCATATTAATATATTATTTATTTAAACTGCTGTTTAAGTGACCATTTGGTTGAGGTGTGCATGTTTCGTAATCGCCATAATGACCATAATAAACGGTAGTTACGTAGTGCAAGTGAATCACGAATGTCGCTCGTTGAAACAAATTACTAATCAGTAATCACTTTTCCAGATTTTTATTTTATTGCAATTATTAAGTTGACATGGATAATCGACATTGAATGACGGAGGGATTCTTATAGACTGTTTATTTTTATCATCACCTACTTTTGTTTACTAACCACAGCTAATCACTTCCTACTTCATTATCGCACAAAGTTGGAGTTAACGCCTACCTTAGTGTGATAAGAATAACAGGAGCTAATTTTCAGCACGATGGCACAAGAACGCACTAGGAAGGTTTATATTTTCGAAGGAACTGAAAAACACTCCAAACCTGCACTGTAAGACACCTGTTACATGTTAACTTATTTCTCAAGTTACTTATGTCTGCAAAATATGTAGGCTAATTGAAAGATATAGGTTACTGTAAGTGAATTCATTTACTGCAAGGTATATTTATCATGTGATTTAAATTAATCATCAGCGTTTTTAATTTGCTTTCATTCCATATTTTCAGTGGAAAGGAACATCAGACTTCAGCTGTCAGAATGAAGAAACGAACCTTGGCTGGAAATTTTGCAGTCGGCACATATGTGTTAGTGCTAGTGTGTATTTTTGTGTCATTTTGTGCACCTGCTTGGCTAGTCAGTGATCCTCGTATCACAGGTGCCAATCTTGATCGCCTCGGACTGTGGTCACACTGCTTTCGTTCTCTCCCAGATCCACAAGATGATTATCAGAGAAGATTTTTTGTTGGCTGTAGATGGGTCTATGACCCTTTTACCACTGGATATGATGAAATAAGAGGTTTTCTTATACCACGTAAGTAATTCCATTATGTGAACTTAACTAAACTTTTAACTTAATTGACACTCACTACTATGATTAGGTAATGTGAATACCTCGGAGCACTTTAAACTGCACAGGCAGCTATAAACAAACAGATGTTATACCCTCATGTTCGTCATATTATTATTTTATCAACCTATCATTACATTTGAAAATTCCATCAATTATACATCATCCATAAATTTTTTAGGTATAAACATAGATGAACATTTGACATGGAAACCCCACACTGAAGAAATTAATAGGAAGCTAGGAAAATTTACTTATGCAATGTTTCACATTAAAAAATTCACAAACTTACCCACAATCAAGACGCTCTACTTTGCGCATGTACAGAGCATCTTAAGATACGGAATCATCTTTTGGGGAAGCAGCACCTACAGCACATCAGTCTTTAGATTGCAAAAGAAAATTGTTAGAATAATTACGGAGCAAACAGAAATGATTCGTGCAGACCAATATTTAAGGATCTACATATCATGCCTCTGCCATCTCTTTACATGTATAAACTTCTGTTACATGTCAAAAAACACATGGAGGACTTTAAAAAAATTCAAACTATCCATAATTACAATACTAGGCACAAAACCAACCTGTCTATTCCTTCTCATAGCACATCCTTATTCTAGAAAGGAGTAATATATACGGTACTGGAATCAATCTATTCAACAAACTACCTCACCATTTGAAAAATATAGGCTACATTGTGCAAATAAATATAAGAGATCACTAAAAAGTTTTTTTAATAATGCATGTTTTTATAGTATTGAGGAATACTGCAATCATGTCCAGTGGCGAAGCGTGACCATTGAAGTAAGGGAAGCTCCAATGTATTTTTATCTTGTATAAATTCTGAAGAAGGCATAGTGACAAGGGCGCTTTGGCATAAGCCTCCGAAACACGATAAACAATTAAGCCTAAATTAAGGCAAGTAGCCGAAAGATAATATTATTGATATGAGTTACTAAATTAAGTATGATCATACGTTATTGTTTGTATAACAGTTCAACTCTTCTGTTTTTCTTGGCAAATATGTCAATCACGTCATCATAGAAGGACACTACCTTTATCATTTGAGAAAGTATTCTTCTGTTCCTTTTAACATCCTCATTATGTTTGTCTATTGACAGACGGAATTGTTGACTTAAACAGGATTCAATGCGTGTTAACTGTGTAAACTGTTTTGTGTGACCTGATGCCTTTTTACAGATTTGTGCAAATTATTTAAGTCATCAAAACCACTATGATTCCAAGCACTTCTTTCCTACGAAAATAACAAGCATGGCCAACAGAATAATTTTCGCAGTCTATGACATCCACATAACCAAGGAACAGTGTCATACATGTTTTCGTTGAAATGACGCATAAACGCCTTAACCCCTTTACTCTGCATACCGATGTCATTATTAAGCAGTTTCTTAGGTTTGCCACTCTTAATAACAGACAGTTTCTCCTCATAAGGGAATGAGCTGAATCTACTTTTCAAAAGCCTTTCAATTTCACAGTCACACGTAGGTCCTTCTTGCACTGGATTGCCGGTAGTGTGACTGCAAGCATCAGGACTGGCCATGGTCTTAGGACGTCCCAAAATCTCCCGGAGCTGGCACTCGCCCCTACACTTCGTAACCCTAGAAGCGAACAAGTTAGTTATGAACTACATTCATCTTCGCTGATGATTTAAACTAACAAGATAAGCCCATTTCTATATTCTAAATACTAGTCCATACAAGATAAGATAATCCATTACTTAAAAATATACTTACAGTTCCTTTTTTTATGGTAAACTAAATAAAAATGATCTCTTTTCTCTAAAAACACAATTTTCTGCGAGTGACTAAATATTGCACAGCTTACCGAGGAATTCCGAGTGTTTCCGATCAGCCGGCTATCGTTGGCCTGCACACCTGCTTTCACCCCACCACTCTGCTCAGTAAATAATGCGCAGTCACTCATCTCCGTGCAGCGTTACCGTTGACATCCAGTTTGACATCCAGTTCGAATGGTTCTGTATGAACGTAAAGCTTAATTTAAATCCAGGACGATTTAAATAATAATATTTCTCTTGGAAATTTAGGGGAAGCGGCGCTTCCAGCGCTTCATCGGACGCTTCGCCACTGATCATGTCTGTGTTAGTCACTAAGCTATACACACACAACTCCATCAAGGGCTCATCAACTAAATACCAAATGTTCTATATTTTATAATATGTATCATTTGGTGTATTATTTGTAGATTATTTTATATTGTATTATGTTGATTATCTAGATTTACACTGTCCCATATCAATGTATATTGATCTCGCAGGACGTAAATAAATTCAAATTCAAATTTATTACAGTTTAGAGCAGAGGTCGGCAAATAGCAACCTGCTAAGAGTTTTTTGAGGTCTGCTAAGACAGTCAGAAAAATAGGCCTACATTTTGAACCAAGATTTCCATCCCATGCACAATAAAAGATTTGCCTTGTATAATTTTCCACTAGGACGTCATGTCAGTACGAGCACAGTGAAGATACAATGTGCAGTGCTTTTTCGATTGGTCTGATTAATTTCAATTCTGTCTTTGCAAAGTAAATACCATACAGTTAGACTTCTGTATAACAAAGAACGATAGGCCTATAACGATAAAACCGCATTTAGTGATATTTTTCTTTGGTCCTGGCAAATTTCCAAGCTTAATGTTAATTTTCACTTACTAAACTTACAACAATGAAGCTATTTTGAAAACACCCTTTTATAACAATATTTGGCAAAACGGTACTTTAGGCCGCGCACAGGTTTTCCTTCCACTGAATAATAAAAGATCCTTGCACCAAACATAATTTGTCACAACTATAAACAACAAAATAATATTCCATAGTAAAAAGAAATACCCTTGCACCAAAAATCATATTTCACAATTATAGGAGTGGGAGTGAATACTCGTGCACGACCTGTTCTACCATTTTCCCCAATATTTTTATTCGGACATCTGGCTAATCCGGACAGGATTTAAAAAAATAAATAAATAATAAAAAAAAGCAGAAATGTAGCCTACAGTGGGGCTGAGTACAGTGGTTTCTTTTGTAGGCCTATTGAAGAATCAATAATTTGTTACTTTATTTTAATCACAAAGAGTGGTATTAAAACTAAAATTAAGTTGTGGGAAAAATTATATTTATGAAAAAGAACATCAGTTTTTATAGTTTTACTCATTTATAACTTGTATAACAGTACATTTTAAGGCAAATTCTGTTTGATCTGGACTTCTGGTGATCTGAACAGGGTCTGGGCCCCATCTAGTCCGAATTCATGTGACTCCACTCTACTACCTGAAAAAACCCTTGGTAACATAAGCTAGAGAGAGAAGAGAGAATAACTCAAATGAAAGAGAAGCAGACCATGCCCAATCAGGAATTGGATTGCCCCTTTATTGAGATTAGGCTATATGTTGCAGATGCAGGTATTTCCTGTGTGTTTCATTGTCTTAATGTAACAAACATGAAGAACTTCTTTGCTCTTCTAGAAGCCTCCATTAATGCCCATTCTTGCTGCCACTTGTTGATCAGAGTATTCCTTATTCTTTGTGTCTCAAGACTTCTTGTCCAAATAATTTCCTCAAATTTTCTCTCTGATTACGTATTTCTTAAACAGTTAATGAGATATAAACAGTGGAGGAAGTGGAGAAAAAAACCAGAGACAGTATGCCATCCCAAGATTTTTCCATATCATACAATTTGGATAAAGTAGGCCTAATCCCCCTCCTTTACAATGTAATTAACTTATGTGATATACAAGAAATTCTTCTATAAGCCTATATACTCGGTGGTGATTTTAATGACCTTCCTCCATGAGTAACCAACCCTGCTTTATAGGTGATCTCGAGGCGGGAATGCAAAAATCTCGAATATCTTGTACCTAATCATGATAAACCTTTATTTATTTATTTATTTATTTATTTCAATAAAGATATTTCAAACATAATTTAAAACCTATTTAGAAGTTAAAAATTGTTAGTTACTGAGAAATATTTTAAAACCTCACATGTAATTGTATAGTCAATAAGATGGCAACAAAGGCCATCACAAGTTACCAGTCACAACCTTCTGTACTGGCAATGCATACCAGTGGATGAATGATCATGAAAAGCAATTATATTATTTAACTCAAACAGATAATAGGGTCTGCTCTTTGCTATAAAGGAACGTTAACAATTTTTTTAACATCCGCCGCTGATTTTCAGAGAGGATATGCCAATGAGCCTTTGAAACCAATGTTGGGGTTCCATACAGGTGCATACCACCTCACTTCCCTCAGAGGATATAAAGAGATTGGAATATTTAATTGCACATGGAATGCACTGCTACATATGTGGCTACCAATCACCACACTGCTTATACAGTGAGTCCCATGCAAGAGTTGGCCAATGACGCAGGTTTCTGCATCGCGGCGGACACAGTTCCTACTCCCGAGCATTCGGGTGAAATATCTATGCAAATAAAGCTGCGATCAATGTAATGGTTCAGGTTCTCATAGTTCCAGTTGGAATTACAATGAAAATAACCATAAACCTCATCACAAGAGATGTTGGAAATGTCCTCCTCTTGCATCCACACCTTTTTAGGAAATTTTCTTTCACACGCATAAGTTCAGCTTCCGAGATAGAGTTCATATCTCTTGTGATGATGTCTGGGATGTATGGGAAATTGACCTATACACTTTATTTTTCAAGTTTCCCCACAAATAATAGTCTCATACTGTTAGAAGAACTTAAATACAATATCACAAGAGAAATTAACTCGGAAGTGGAAGCTATGCACGTGCAAGAAAATTTCGTAAAAAAGGTGCGCCAGGTGTGTGAATGCAAAAGGAGAACATTTCCAACAACTTTTGTGATGAGGTACGTGGTTATTTTTATTGTAATTCCAACTGTAACTGTGAGAACCTGAATCATTACATTGATCGCAGCTTTATTTGCATAGATATTTCACCCGATTGCATGCGAGTTGGAGCTGTGCCCGCCGCGAAGCAGAAACCCGCGTCGTTGGCCAACTCTTGCATGGGACTCACTGTAGATGTATTGAAGTATTACTTAAGGTGGGCAACACAGACAGAGGAGCCAATTGGCTCACTCACATGTGCCATGGTATTTTCCAACCCGTTTAGTTGCCATTATGAACGTTAGTTTTAATTCCCTTTCAGACATAAAAGTTATAGGGCTATTAAGCTACACAAAAATATCTTACTATAAGAATGGTAAAATAGTGTATTTCACATAAATTCCCATTTCACATGACTTTTTGTAGGATATTTTTTTTAAAAGCAGGATATTTATGAGATTTTTAAGCCTAATTTTTGGGACGCAGGGCAAGGTGTTAAAAAAAAGAGTATCCTGCTCAACCTATGTCAGCTAGAATGAAGTACTTTGTGATTTTTATTTCGTTTGCATGTGTTTCAAGTCTCTCATCACATTGTGATGACTATTCACCCCTGATTCTCATTCTATTGCTTGTTTCAGCTTTCATGATTGTAACACAGTTTTTCTTCACATTGTGTTTAATCTGTGTCCTGATATCTTTGATACTCGTATTGATCTTCTTCCTCTGTATGGGACCTGAGCAGAAACATTTTGTAACACTATCCTTACTCATCAGTGGTTTACTCATGACAGCAGGTAAGCAATATAAGACTATTGGGGCACAAAATAAACTTTTTTCTGATTGTCAAAATTTTCAGAAAATAATTTGGGTATTTTTAATTAGAGTGAACATAGGTAAACAGCGGAAGGCCTAGTTTAGAAACTCTTCATTCTTAAAAGTATTGACCTTAAAATTTAAAGATTGATTGAGTAGCAACAAACTTAACACAGCAAGGGCTGCATTTAGGAATTTTGTTGTCCAGCTCAGTCTGTATTTTGTTTCCAACCTACTTTTTTTTATTATGTATATATATATATATATATATATATATACGGTATATATATATATATATAAAGCACCACTTACTTCACTCACAGAATATAACATATTCATTCAAAACTTTTCATAATTGCTTAGAAATATTCTAAGTTGTGCAACAAGCATGCATATTCAGTGTTTCTAAGATCTGATGGGAAAACAAATTTCAAACCACCCTTAAGAATTTTATCATAATATTAAGTACACATTAAGTTCTGGGAAAACATGTGTAGTCTAGCAGGGTCCTCAGGAAAGCACTTACTGTTAAGGTTCTCTCATAACTAGTGTTGTTCAAGCAGAAAAAATATAATGTTTTGTTTGAAATTTACAGGTGTGATGGGTGGTATAGCGGTAATAGTATTTGCAAGTCTCGGTAACACTGATGGATGGATGCCAGGACATGCCAACAATTTCTTTGGCTGGGCGTTTGGATTAGCTGTAGCTGGAGTTGCAATGGCATTTATTTCTGGTACTCTTTTCCTTGTGGAATCAAGAACTCAGCGCCGGAAGAGGAAATATCTCAAAGAATCTCAACAGAGATTTGACATGGAACAAGAATCAAAAGCGTAAAAATGTATATGACACTGATACTTTCAAATGAGAATCTCATGGAATTCAACTAATTCTGTGTTCAAGTCCGTCCACTGCACATGAACACATACGTACAAAGAATGAATGCAGCTGATAGACCAAGTCTAGAGCACTTATTTGAAATGGATTCTTGTAATATAGAGCATGAGTGTCCTTTCAAGAACTGAAGATTCTCTTAACCTTTTGTGTTAATAATAAGGTTGCTCGTATTTTATAGATGTCTAACCTACACCCAACCACAGACATTTTTTAATGTGTTGCACTTTGAAATATATATCCAGAAGCATAAGATACCTAATACCTAGAGGTCTGTGAAAGTGGTTTTATTTTTAGGGAAAATTAGTTTTAAAATTCCAATATTTCAATGTTATTATTTATTTGGCGATGTTATTTTTTTAAATTATTTTTGTGCAAATTTTATTATTTATTCATTACCCATAGGCCTATGAGCTATTCAGTATTGAGGGTTTTAAAATATTTGCTGTAGTTTAATTCAACCTTCCCATAGCTTGTATTTTAGTTTATTTTTAAAAAGATTATATTGATTGCATATTTTTTGTAAATTCATAAGCATGTAAGTATTTAATTGGGTAAATTAAGAACAATTTGCGTTATCGCATCTTGCGAATTTCACAAACCTCTACTTATACATTATACTTTAAGGCATTCAACTTCACATAATTATTGTAAGTAAAATCTTACTAAATTAGAACATATATTTCAAAGGTTCTTTATCGCCTCGATCATCAGGTGGGATCTACTAACAAGTTTGTTTCTGTGTCGCCCAGACGTCCTCCAGGTTGTATGTCTATCTTTGTTCTTCTGGATGTGTTTTTCAGTTTAATCAAAAATAGGATGTGTTGTCAGTATTGAAAGCTACCCTTCCCATTTTTTTATTTTTACTGTGGTGAATAGTGAAAATGTGCAATTTATTTTACATATATGGAGGAAGTGAGGTATATAAAATACTGGTATTACCAGGGGTATGCACTAAATGAGTAGAAATTTGAGATTTGTATTTCCATATTAACACTTGAGGTTACCCATGTATGACAGATTATCCAACTCCTATTCCTTTTAGAAAGGAAGTAGGAACTTTCTTTGAGTGGTAAGGTTATCTGCTTGGAATTGTATCATCTGCACTTATATTAATTAACTAACTATTGCACTTATGTTGCTTCTGCATTCTGCCCAGGCTGAATGGGAATATATTTTGAGAATTCATTTAGATAGATTTGAGCAGTAATAGCTCATATTAATACATAGGCCTAGGTAGTATTAATCTTCATTCAGTATTGAGGGTTTTAAAATATTTGTTATAATAATTATAAATACCTAGGAGAAATCATAACCTATAACTTGGACAAGAAACCTGCGTGGCAAGCGAGGACTAATAAAATGATAAAAGCTCAAAAATTAACATCGTCTACATACAATAGAAAATGTCTATCGATCAAAACAAAATTAAAACATTACAAGATGGTGGTCCAACCAGAGGTGACATATGGAATCGAAACTCTTTTTAAAATCACCTAGAAAAATAGAATAGACAAAATCCTGAAAGTAGAGAGAAGAATAGCTAGAACATGCATAAATAAAATATACCAAAAAAATGGACAATGGCGGATAATACTGAATGAAGTGGTGTACAGAGAACTGGAGCCTATCACAGATACTGCACGGAAGAAAAGGATCTCTTTTTTTTTTTGGTCACATATGAGGACACCAGAAACTCGACTGACAAGAAAAATTATAGAGAAACTCTGGAATATGAAGCAATAAGTAGAATGGATTACAGAAATTAGAGAGGATATGACAGAATTAGAAATAACTTTGGATGATTCGAAAAAACAAAACAGGAAATTCAATGAAATTTAGAAATATTAAAATAAGATTTAAGCCAAAAATAGACAGACGCCAGACAATAAAGAGGGTATTTACAGATGAGGAACAACAGAAGATCGGAACGCATGAAAAACTACTGAGAAAATCTGAAAGGAAGAGGACTGAGAAATGATTGACTGAAGTGGTCCAATGAGGCCGAAAAAGCAGAAGAAGAAAAATTATAAATTCATGAAAAATTTCAGCTTCATAAATGGGGTGGCCTTAAGTTTGCTATCACAAAGAACAGTGAATTGACATTTTAACAAATAAGAAATTAAATTATGAGCAATATTGAGAAGTGACACTTAGCAAAACACCTCCCCCCCTCACATCAGAAATCAGTTGAAGAAACTGATTTCTCAGCTCTTCCAAGGCAGCTTAATTTTACTACCTACTTGCCAGCATTATGTAAAATGTTTCTGCTGTCTTCCAGATAGCAGTCCTGTTGTATGGTAGTACATGAGTTCAGTACTTATCTTCCGGGTAGGAACAAAAGCTTGTATCTGGAAGTTTATCTAGTGAACATGGTACAGGCCTTAGGCCGGTATTCATAGTCGGCAACTTAAGAACCGACTTTATAAAGCTGAACTTATTTGACAAGTCGACTTATATGTTTTTTGTATTCATAGTCTTCTTTAAGGTCGTACTTTATTAAGTCTGACTTCATAAAGCTCTACTTATTCTATATATTAAAGTCGAACATGATAATATGACAAATTGCACGTTCACTGCCGTAACAATTTAATTAGCCAATTGCATTCAAGATTTTCAGATTTCGTGTAATGCAAAGCCAACTGGTTACGTATTTCGCTATTGTGATATAAAAATACAGACGGCGCTGTACATTGTAAACAAAGAATTCACTTATTATGACAAATAAGTCGTACTTTAGTGACTTTGAATAGCAATAAGCTCAACTTTGTCAAGTCTGACTTTATAAAGTAACTACGTCATAAGTCCGACTTGTTTGTGTCAGAAACTCAACTTAAGACGAGATTAAAGTTCGACTTGGATATAAGTACGACTTATTGTGACTATGAATACCGGCCTTAGACTCTTATCTATCTTCATAGTTTCTAGGTTAAATTAGGCCCAAACAAAAATAAGATTTTGACTGCTCAATTCAAGTGCTGTTTTCTATTATTGTGCCTTTCTGCAGCAGATACTGTTCCACATTAATTTGTGTTGGAATGAGTTACTTGCAGTTATGATGAAAATAATAATCAGTGGTAATACTGATGGTTGTATGAAACATTATTGAATTGTATTACTGTTACTGTGTTATCATAAAGCTATATTGTTAAATGTACAGGTAGGGGGAAAAAAAGCAGACCGACTCTTGTAGCTGATTTCAGAGCCTTGGTCACACCAGTGTCCATGCGTATTCCTTAGACCTGTGCAGTTGGACGTATGTGATACGTAAATAAATGTAAGAGATGTAACGGAAACGTTTGTTTTTACAAGCAATGCAAATTACGTGAAATTATTTCTCAATTCAAGCAATTTATCGACTGTAGTCTCCTTGTCAATCACTTTTTTCATAACAGACTCTCAAGGAACGTTGGTTGTTAAGCGATTCCGTAGCACAATGACAGCACTTTCGACTAGTAAGTAACACGTTCTCAGTTTGAATCCTGCCAAGGAAGGAAATTTTTTGTTTCCTTAATGCATATTGTTTTCCCACTACTTTTCGATTGCCTCAATATTTAACTACTTAATTAACGGATTATTCCCAGAAAATGAATTTTACTAGCTTATTTTCTAATGGATTTCAAAATGGGCTAAGTCAACGGTAGAAACAAATTTCAGTCCGTCAGCATGGTCTTGTGGTTAGCGTTGCTGACTACAGATCCGTTGGCCCGGGTTCGATTCCTGGTACCTCCCCGGATTTTTCTGAGGTAGGGAGGTCTGGTAGGGGTGCACTCAGCCTCGTGATTCCAAACTGAGGAGCTACTTGATAGAGAAGTAGCGGCTCCGGTCCAGAAAACCACCATTAACGGCCGTGGGTGTCGGCATGCTGACCACATGCCCCCCAATCCTGCCATCTGCCTACGGGAGATGATGCAGTGGTCGGGTGGTAGGCCAAGTCCTTCCGGCGATGTAGCGCCACGGAGTTTAGTTTAGTTTTTAGAACAAATTTCAATACATTCCCTGCTATCCTGTGAATGCCGCTAGGCATGTGCAGTGGCTCATATCGGCAACTTAAATATTTTAGGCGGTCCTTTTTTTTCCCTACCTGTACATGATGGAAACGTATGAATCTATTTTTTATATCACTGTGAGATTTTGTTCTAGGAATGTTCTTACTCTAGATGGGTCTCTAGAACACAGCGAATCTTCCAAGCATTAGTTCTGACAGAGTAATATCAATATTTTAAAGAATTTCTTATAACTGTGGAAGATAATTTGCCAAAAATTATACTGCAAAGAAATCGGATATATTAGTTCATATCAATTGCCTGATCTTCCTAAATCTAAACTTCTAGAATTTTAGAAAACATAATTTACTGATAAAAAATAAACTCAGGTATGTTAAATGCCTTTGTTCTCTGGCTTATATATGAAAGACTTAAATTCAAGTTAAAACACATGAAGTCCAAGCTTTCCAACTGTGTCACTTATTTAAAAATTGCACACACACTAAAATCATAAGACAGTGGATAAAAACAGCACATACATAACCGCTACGTTTCGACCGGCACCAGCCGATCTTCCTCAGGCACTGGTAAGAAGGTTTGCTGGGTCACATGAAGAAACTCCCTCTACGTCTGCGTCATCAACAGAGAGGGGGGGTGCAGTTTCACCCGGAATGCGGGTTCCGGGTGAAACTGCACCCCCCCTCTCTGTTGATGACGCAGACGTAGAGGGAGTTTCTTCATGTGACCCAGCAAACCTTCTTACCAGTGCCTGAGGAAGATCGGCTGGTGCCGGTCGAAACGTAGCGGTTATGTATGTGCTGTTTTTATCCACTGTCTTATGATTTTAGTGTGTGTGCAATTTTTAAATTAAATTCAAGTATTACAAAAAATCTTTCTATTTGATTTTAGATTTATGTAATGTTACATCAAACTCCTGTTTGACTGAGATATATAATTAAAAAATGAACAATTTAATTTAAAAATATTTTTAAATGTAGTAAATAATTTGTTAGAACAAGTTCTGGCTTTCGTTAAAAAAATTAATTTTCTAGTAAGAGCACATTTATCACCTAGTATTATTATATGTGGTGCTATTCTCTTTTCAAGAGAATAGGATGGAGAAAAATTAACAGTCAGGAAGTTACTCCATTTATTGTTAAAAAAAATCTCAAATCCAAATAGGGTAAGGATGATCGAAACATATGGGAATATGGCCAAATAACCGGTTGAAAGACAGGGACCTTAAAAGAATAAGTATGTATTATATTTAAATCTTTGTATTTAATTTTTGATTTGTATAGTATATTTTATATTTCATGTCTTTTATATTTTGCACATCTTCTATGCTACACTGTAAGACTTAAAATATGTGTTAAAAGTTTGCAATAAGCATGTGAAAACAGTGAAAATGATCACAAATTTAATATGTGATGCTGAACAGATAACATTCCAGAGTGAAAATCATGTACTCATGCCACTGTTCACCGGATTTAGTGTTATTGTATTTTATTGAACACATTTCAGTCTAATTAAACTGAAGATTTCTTTCCTTTACAAAAATCTAGATTTTGCCTCTTAAATTCTTATATACAGTGGAACCTTGTTAGCATGTTTTTCTAGGGATAAAAAAAATAGACGTCTTGAATGGGAAAACATACTACTGAAATTTTTTTTTAAATCGTAGGAAGTATGTAGATAGGCCTAGGTTTTCTAAGTTGCTCAGAACCACCCGAAAGTGCATCCTAATGACTCAGAAATACCCACATTAACACAGGAGCTTCTATGAAGAGCCATTAGTTATGTGAGATTTATATTATGTAAACGAATACATAGGCCTAACAATTTTATTTGAAAAAATTTAACAAAACTTGCAAAAATTGAAGGAATGTATGGGAGCCATATTTAATGAAAAACCAGACGAAATTCACAAAAAAAGCATCTACTTTATTCTAAAACATCACACATGAAACAAGTTGCACTCCACAATCTATTAACAAACATAAAATAACTGGAAGTGTAATTGTTCAAAATTTCAGACGTGCCAAATGTTCAGCAAACAAAGTCAAATTGCTATTGAATTGCGATCCAATACCCACGTGAGAAGCATGATCTGCTTTTCTAGCCTACATTTCTTCAAACATTCTAATATTTTCTTCTCGACACCACACAAACCGTAAGAAATCTGAAACATATTTCACTACCTAGAGAACACAATCAAATTATCATGGTAAAAAATGGTGACTATACAGCTGATGCTGCAAAATCCGCACAAAGTCAAAATGACCAATGAGAAGAAACTACAATGGCTGTTGATTGGTCCCATAGAGCAAAGGTTGACACCAGAGAGTACAAGAATTCTGACATAGAGATTACACGATCGGATGCGCAAACAAGGCTTGTGTTTGGCGAGCCAAATATGAACATATTAAGCGTTAAACCAAAACGTGTTAAGAAGCATTTAAACATGCAGTTAGTAAGATTGAGACCAGGACTTCCAAGAACAAACGTACTATGCGGGAAATGTAGTAATGAGGTATGTGCTAACGAAGTTCCACTGTAATCCTTCTAAATATTGTAAGTTTAGACATGGATTTCATTTCTTCAGGTGAATATTTTTTCTTGTCTAGAAGTTAGATTTTGCTTCTGATTTCTCCTCTGCATGCCCCTAATTCCTGAGATTGCCCCCATAACTTTATATTTTATTTTATACGTTGTTTATGTGAAACAAAATTGTGAATAACTAAATCAAGTGTGAAAGATGTGAAATCAGTATTAGAGTAATGTGTATGAGTGAATATAAAAGCATCCAGAGGCATTATTCCCACTTGTGACTGTGATTGTTTTCTGTGAGGAGTATTGATCATTTTCACTGGTATGATTTCATCAATATAATTATTTCTCAAATCGAAATCATGCTACTGTAAGCCTATACATATTTTCTTTTACTCCGTCCAGTTGATAATGTTTTTATACAATGTACTACTTTCAGTAATAAAAATGTTGTTTCTAAGATTATGTTTACTCTTGTATCATCAGAATTAAGTCCACAACAAGTGCAACTAGAGAAACACATCTGTCCTCTGCCAACACATACCTGTTTAGGTACAGTTCTTTCGATCTGGCATTAATTCATATCAGATGCTAATTTGTCCTCCATTTTATGTTTAAAACCTAAGTAACTACACAAAATATACATGTAGCATGTAATAGTCTACAGAGAAGATGATTATTTTTGAAATGTCAGTAGTTTTCCTTGGATATTCTATATAATAACAGTTGTGTGTACAAAAGGCTTGGTATCCCCCTCGGATTCACTTAGATATTATTTTATTGAATATACAATTACTTAAACCCTATTCCACCCGGAGGTATATTAGGGTTATAGTTACAAGACAATATATTTGCAATATTACTACTTATCCATAGGCTGGATGCAGGCCTTACTACTCTAAGAAAACAAGATAACTAATATATTATATTATAAAAGAAAACTATAACATCTTAAAAATAGAACACAAAAACTTTTGGAATTCTCTATAACAGCATTTTTTCCTAAAAATATCAAAGAGTGGTTTATCTAATTTCTTTTTACAATAATCTAAGTGTGTGTCCAATATTCTTCTTTTATGCTCTAGGACTGGGCAATGAAAAATTAAATGTTCAACAGTTTGTTGTTCAGTACATATACATTGATAACCGTTCTGTCTTTGGATCATGAAACGTTGAAAGTAAAAACCAAATTTGCCATGCCCAGACAGAAACTGAGTGAATATGAAGTCCGGTTTTACACTCGTACAGCGTAGGCGACACTCAACTGTTGGAAAGAAGATTTCTCTCGTAGTGGTCCCTTTGGAGCTGGACACCCAATGCTCATTCCAAGCAGTCCTAATATAATCTCTAAGTTTATTCTTAGCATAAGATAGGGGACACAATTTGTAGCTAAAATTTAAATTCGAGGTCGCAGCATTTTTTGCCAATTCACTTAGATAGATTGGGCACATGCCTAAACTGTTCAGGACAAAAAAGGGAGCTTTCATTTTAAAAAAAGCCAAAACTGAGTTTATAACAAGCTTTGGAAAATGCTGTGATGTAGTATAATGCATGTGACATATAGGACACTGATATATACAGGCATTTTATATGAAAGGCTTGGTATTGTATAGACAGTGTTTAGCATTCCCAAAATCCTGTAGGATTAATAGCAAAGCACTGTTTGACATTATCTGGTAGATCTGAATAGAAAGATTCGATGAAGGCAAGCACCAATACATTTTTTCCAGTGCTTGCTGCAATGCTCACACTAATTTTTCTTTGGGCAACCTTAACATGAGTCAAGCATTTGGATGTGTTGTCACCACACATAAGCCTATTACAGCTTATGTCCATTTTCAAAATTTGGAAATGTCTACCCAATGCATTATTCTGAATGAGAAATCCCCCCTTGATATTCTCAATCATGTGACAGGCCTATAAATTTATAAGCATAAAAAAAAAAATTCTTGCAGGGCAAAATTCCAGCACATCATTGGCGATCACAGGCTTAAGTAGCAGTACACCCCATTCCTTAAATAACCTTATAACCAACCTATCCATTGATGCAGTCTTAAATTTCATCCTTCATTCATACAGTGAAGCAACTATAATAAATCTAATTTATCACACACGCTGAACTTCAACACACTTTTTGCTTCACTTACTAGTTTTTGTGGGAGAATATGTTTCAAATACAATATTGACTTCATCTTCAGCTATTTGTTAACCCTGCAGTGCTCGCGCACTGTTTCAGGACATAGAAGCTCCCGCGGCGTCTGAGAGACGCCGTGCATGTTTTACGTTGTTTCTACTGTTTTATGTTGTTTTGAGTGTTCATTTTGTTTATTGAGGTTTGTCGTAGTTTATTTAATATTATTGAACATGTTTTGCGTACATTGCTTTATTAAAAATATGTGTATTAAGTCAATTTACTGAAAATGAGCATTTAACCAATCATATTGGACACAAATCACTATTAGCACATTATGACTTTAATTAATTAACAATAAAACAATGTTGTTAGGCATGTAACAATTTTAAAATAATTTTCAAGTATTATTGTCCTAAGGCTGTGTAGGTATAACAACTTTTATTACTAGTTACTGATCTCTTCTTATTCCATTTAGAAACTTTGTCCCGCCCTACGAAATATTTAGGCCTATCACATTCACTACAATCATTATCATCATCTGCTTCTTGTCCAGTGTCCGTAGACTCGCTTCTATAGATCGTCCCAGCCTTAAAAGACAGTATTGAGTTAAATGTAGTATTCGCATCTCACTTGCACTCGTACGTTCTGCAATTAGCTTCGTCCTTTTCTATCCCGACAATGTTGCCATTTTCCAAAGTGATAAATGTAATAATGTGATTGCGTGGTCTGATAGGGAATTTTCCGCCCTTTCTAATGATGTCAATTGTAAAGCCATAAATAATTAATTTGAGGCCTATTTTTCATAATTACGTTATTTTGGCGGAAGTCAATATTTTTCCACATTAATAACTTATCACGCGATAGACAGAAAACTAATAATCAAAACAAGTACAGATTTTTTTCTTGGACTGCCTGATGGTGAAAGAAAGTACTCCCTTTCCGTCGGCAATAAATTTTACATAAGAAGAAAGCTATATATTTTTTTATTAAGTGCTACCTGAAAATTTTCGGATGGCAACACAGAAAAGTTAGGTAGTGAGTAACATACTTTGGTATTGACTTTACGTTGGTGACTAAGCGAGAAGAAATGTTTATAGATGTCTGAAAAAGTATTTAAAACAAACCAGAGCTCTCTATCATGTAGCATTAATAAATTATCACAGTTTTCCCGAGCTCAGCATTCTCGCGCTCATGACTTGGTTGCTTTGAGATTTTGTGTACTCAGATGTTTCTAAGACTATCGTGTCTTCTTCAGAGCTCATTGTTATATAGTAGCTGTGTAGTGAAGTTTAACTTTGATGTGAAGTGGTTCTTGTGTTTTTTAAAATTAAATGTTATATTAATTAATATTTTATATTAATTATGAATAGAGGAACTAGAAATCTTAGTGTTGACAAATTGCGCAGTAAAGAGCGAATTATAGTATTAAATATACTTAATTATTTCTTGAAGAAAATGAACGTTACCCAGGCAATTAAAGAGATAGCAGAAGCTACCGGGTGTCCAGAAAGTTTACTGTATAGAATAAGAAAAGAAAAAACGAAAGGCCCTCTGAGAAGGAATAATACTACTCCCTGAGGATAGTGAACAGGCCTAAAGGCATGTAATGTATTTTAACTATTACTTCCCTTTATAATTATATTCTTGAAAATTATAACACAATAATAGTAATAATAATACCAATAATAATAATAATAATAATAATAATGAAAAATAATATTATCGAAATGAAATTTAATATTAAATTTAACATTTATAAATTATTAGCTTAAAGGACCCGGCGTCACCTGGTTTTGTATTTTACTTGTACTTCAAAGTCAATTTTGGAGGAAGCCCCTTTAATTTTCAAAATTTAGGCCCTAGAGAAAGCACAACTTGTCACACTCAAGGACCCTATTACTTCTAAAGACCATGGAGGGTGGGGTTGAGGTAAGAAGAGACAGAAATTCCTATTAGTCTTTCTTTTCTGTGTGTCAAGTCGTAAAATGAGCCAAAAGAATGTAGATTTAAACGTCATTTAATAGGGATTAAAACATTTAAGGGACTTTTTTTCCCCAAATTTAGTTTTACCTAAGTTTTTCTCCTGGTTCTGTTAGCTCTGTGTAAAGTCTGGCAAAAATTCATCAGAGAATTTAGATTTAAATAACATTTATATAATAGGGGTTGCAACATTTAAGGAGTGGTTTCATCCAAATAAAGTTTGGTTAAAAATTTCTCTTGATTCAATAGGTTCTTGGTATAAAGTCTGATAAAATTGGTCAAAGGATGTAGATAAATATATATCACAAAATAGGGGTGAAAGATCTAAAATGTGGTTTGTTCCAAAATTAGTTTTCCTACCATTTTCTCCTGATTCTATACGTTCTGTGTACAAAGTCTGTTAAAAACACGTCAAGAATGTAGATCTAAATTTTGGTGGTGTAATAGGGGTAGAAACATTTAAAGGGTGGCTTCTTCCAAAATTAACTTCGCCTAATTTTTCTCTTGTTTTTATAGGGTCTGTGTGTAAAGTTTGGTAAAAATCGTTCAAACAATGTAGACTAGTAAAAAGATCACAAAGTAGGGATTGAAAATTTCGCAAGGGGTGTTTTTTTTCGAGAATGATTGTCTCGTAGAATTTTTACTTGATTTCACAGGGTACACGTGTAACATTTTGTAGACATTGGTCAGAAAATGTAGATTTGTGGGCCTATAGAGAAAATATTACTCATGGGGGTTGAAAATAAGGGAAGAAGGGTGTGCCGTCGTTCTATCTGCAGGGCATGATTTACATTAATTATTATGTACAAGAAACAAATTTCGATGTTTTCACGAGTTTAAGAGCTTTTTCACATCATGTGCCGGGCCTTGTAATGTGAGTAGATCTGGCATCAGTGCGCTGCATAAGAACAATACTGTCTTTTAAGGTTGGGACGGTCTATAGACTCCGCAATGTCTTCTTTAGGATAACTATCGGAATCAAGTTCAACATCATCATCATCTTCTTCTTCTAGCAACTTTACTCTTCCAATCATTTGGATCAGAAAGATTATGATATTTCTTCTCCTTTCCACTCATTGCCAAGCCTAAAGATAAATAATTTCCATCAGAAAAGATTGGTATTGTAGGTTTATGATCACTAGTTTCTGCAAGAAATTTGTTTTAAACCAGTAACTTACCTTGTGACAGTAAAGCTCGCGCGGCGTCTCACAGACGCCATCAACATTTTCGCAACAATAACTTCACCCCACCGTTGCTAGGCGAAAACTGGAGGCTTGCCATTTGGATGTGTTATTTAAGACTAGTTGACCGAAAGGTAGATGGCAGGTCAGCACAATGGCCTCATAGGTATTCTAGATATAGTGAAATGAATCTGGTCTGGCGTCTGTCAGACGCCACGCGAGCACTGCAGGGTTAATGCAGGTGGTGGTAATTTGACAGACATTTTGATCTAGTTTTCCTCTTTTGATAACTCAAAACTCAGTCTACTTCCAAATTTCCTTATATAAATTTCTTCCAGACCAATTGATCTGGAAATTTGGGGGAAGCTGAAGATATAAACGATGTTCCTTTCAAAATGTTTGTAATTGAAGCGAAAAGTGTGTCATGGTTCTACTCATGTGAATAGCTTTAGAGTAAAACCCCTTTTAATGAATTTCTTCTTAAAAGGGAGTTTGCACCAAATTTAAAAACAAAACAAAAAATCCACTGAATTTTAAAATGCATATAAATTAAAAGATCATATTCTGTGTTAATAATACTCATCAATAGGGCAAGGTATTTGATGATTTTGCATCTTTTTTAAATGAAGGTTAAAAGATAGCTCGGATATAAATAAATGTGTATCATGAAATAATTGATTAAATAAGAGCAATTTGTTTTTGCATTTTTTTACTTTATTTTACTTTTTTCGTCATTTTCAAGAGAAATGTCATTTTTGGGCAATTTTTAGGTCATTTTAGGCCATTTTCGGCATTTTAAAGCCATTTTCGGCATTTTAAAGCCATTTTCGGCATTTTAAAGCCATTTTCGGCATTTTTAGGCCATTTTCGGCATTTTAGGTCATGTTTCAGCAGAGGTAGACAGGAGTTTTTCCATGGAAAAATCGTTACTTTCAGACAACAGACAATCGTTTTTATTTGAGAATCTCCGTCAAGTGTTCATAGTTCATTTTAATTCACGACAATTTGTCTTGTAGCAATAAGGATTTTTTATTTATTTTTAAATGGCACATATTTGCTACGGCAATTTGATGGGCATTCCAGTTCAGAAAGAATTTCTTTTTCGCTAAAGGTGTCCAAGTAATAGGCCTATAAATTTACCTACTTCTTAGTAACAAAATAAGTGTGTTTTATATTGGAAATTCATATATAACGCACTGCCATCCACTAAAATGCTTTCAGCAATTCAGTACTAAAAAAACTATTATAAGTAATAATGGTAAATTTATTGGTAATTTTTTTTATTTTTGGTAATTTTTTCACTATTATTAGGTCATAAATGCATTTTTTATTTTGCATTTTTTCAATATTTTATGGTCATTAAATGCCTTGCCCTACTCATCAATATGAAATGGCCCTGTGGATTGGACTACTTGCATAATTACTAAAGCCCGGATTTTCATGCACTATCAAACTTAAAAATATGCATGCATTCATGCACTATCGTATCTCCAAATTTGCACAATGAAGGGCGAAACAAGCACTATCAAAAATCCGCACTGTACTGCAATATATTTCAATTTCTCTTAAAACAATATACGAGTTTTTCCAAATTCTCCTCACTTAAACTCGTGCGTTTATCAGTTTAGGACATTCTTGAACGCAGAAAAGGATCTTTCAACTTCACAAGAAGTAACAGGTGCATACTTAAGGGAAGAAATTTAACTGAGGGTGATATCGAATTCCATGTCTTTTACATTTTTTCCACATAATACGTCTTTCACTGTTTTCAGAAGTTTAAGATCAGGATTTGAACTAAGTACCTTCTTAAGTTTTTCCCTACTTAACTGTCACACCCATTTCTCCACAACACGATTCTAAAGATAATTATTCAACGTCTTCAATGGCTAGTGACTGACAAATTCAAGCAGTGAACATTCTTAATTCAGTTTTCCACTCAACTTCACTATATAAGTAATGACTTACACATAATGCATTTCACAGCTTCTTAGCTGCATCATCAGATGAGGTCAACTTTGAGTTGACCTCATCTGATGATGCAGCTAAGAAGCTGTGAAATGCATTATGTGTAAGTCATTACTTATATAGTGAAGTTGAGTGGAAAACTGAATTAAGTATGTATATTTGATTACTTCACTGTGAATCCCGGTTACAATTTTTATTTATTAGTGAACATTCTGTTTAGCAGTTTTCTTTCAATGGAAGATAGTGGGGGTCGAAGAGTCGGCATTTTATTTTGTAGCCTGGTGTATTATATTACTGTTTATTTAGGGTAAACAGTAGTTTGCACTCTCAAATTCATGCAGGTGGCAGACTGTTGCCAAGTCAATCAAATAACAATGGTAATACAATACAACATTTTTTACGTTTCTTTGAAAAGCCGAGATTTTAGGGAGGCACATTCATAATATGCACAGTTATGCATGGTAACTTGATATTATGCACTAAGACCAGAAAACGAGGGTTTATATGCATTAAAACGTCTGAATATGCTATATTAAACCAAAAAAGGTCAAAACACACATTATGCATGAATTTTGCCATAAAAAGGCCGAAATATGCAAACATGCACGGAAAAAATATGGTTATTTGGAATCCTTAAGTCATGTAATGAGTAACTACAAAGTTTGAGAAGTGTAGCCGAAGTATATAAAAACATGCATTTGCATGGAAATCCGGGCTCTAATAATTACTATCACAAAGTGAAGTCAATGCAGTGCTCATTTTTATTGCAGAAATTATCAGTTACTTTTGTGTTCTGTTCCAAAGCTATCAAAATTTGTATTTACAGTAGAACTTGGTTATAGGGGCATCCAAGAGACCACGAAATTTGTGTCTGTATAAACGAGTGTTGCAACCGAAATTCATATTTTCAGTCTAATGAGGTGGAAAATGAAAAAGAGCCTTCTTTATTTTATATACTCACTTTTAAGCCTACATGAGCACAGTAAAATACACTACAATAATTATATAATATGTAGTACTCACCAAACTTCTTTAATTAGGAGTGAAGTAATCAGTCAATTTACTCTGCTGTCTATTTGCCCTACACACTTTCGCACTGATTGATAATATCACAGCTGGTTTCTCGCAGCAATGCAGATAACAGCAAAGCATCACTGTCATTGAACGTATCTTCAGTTTCAGCAGCATTTATTTCTTCAGTTGATGTGATTCCCGCATTGCAGAAACAGTTCTTAATCATTTTGGTTGTGACCTGGCTTCAAGATTTGTATTGGATGTGATAGCATCCATCAGTGTAATAGAATAATACTGCTTTTTTTTTTAAATGTACCTATTCTATTCTATCGTATTCTATTATTCTCAATAATAATGAGCTTATGATAGTGGCATTTCAGACTTCTAATTACTCCTTGATCCATAGGCTGCAAAAATTGTTATGGAAAATGACTTCAGGTAGCGTACTGTTAATGCATTCTATGGTTATCATTGCCATAATGATTGTGCAAGGTTACAGTGACTTGAATAAGCTACCTGCATTCCAAAGACTAACAACAGAAGGGAAAGGTAAAGGGAGGGTAAAGGATTTGCCAAGTTGCCAGATTTCAACTACAGATTTCCTTAAATATGTTGATTTTTGGAAAATCTCATTGCAAACTAAGGCTGAAAGTTACATTATATGCAAGTAGGGTGGACAGACGTCCAGCTTTTGGCCGGACTCTAAGGCTTTTTGCTAAGCAGTCCTCCATTCGGTGCAGCTTTATGCTGGACGTTAATTTGTCCTCCTTTTCGAGACTGATGGATCGGTAAAGCGTAGTAATAAAATTTGTATTTTCCCGTATGTTCCTGCCCATCCTAAGGTTGGCACGCTTGTCGATACTATCATTTGTTTAGTTGGTGCCGTGGAAAAATCTGAATCTATTCTTAATGTTGGCACGCTTGTCCATACGATGATAGCGTACTATCATATTTTGTTTGGTGCAGTAAGTGGGGTTGGCCGTACTGTTGATTGTTGTTCAAGTCTCCATTTGTATTGTACATTCTTTGCAGTTTGCCGTGCTTTTCTTCAATTACCAGAATGCCAAAGCAAAATACTTCTTTTAATCCTCAGTGGGTCAAAGAATTTCAGTACATTTCATATAGCAGTAAAGCAGTGTATAATCATTTATTTTATATAAATGCAGTTATTAAGTAAAATTAGTCAGGGTTATACTATGTAATATCTGCTGTCCAGCCGTCCATGCCCGAAGTTTTATACTATGCTAGATTACCGAAGAAGTGTCCTCCTTTCTGACATATTAGAAATGGCCCCCCTATATGCAAGGTATATGTGTATATGTTTGTCGTACTAAGCAAGGCTGAGAAACACATTCCTTATCAGGGATACGTCCGCGCCACAGAAAACATGATGCTAAGTGTTTTCAAATGATTGTTGACTTATGTTTTCAACCATATTAACAGGTAACTGCAAGGAAAAATATATGTGACATTTTTATACTTTAGAGTAGGCCTACCATACTGTTAACAATAGAGTTATGTGACATTTTTTGTACTTATTTGAATACAGTAGAATTTATGTGACATTTTTGTAACTTTCAGTATTTATGTGACTTTTTATATAAGGTACTATATATCTTACTTGAATACAATTCACAGTAGAGATGGGCAAATCGTGATTGAGTCATTCACAATGAACAAATCATTATATTGAACGAAGGGACCAGGATTCAATTAAAGACATGAATTGAAGAAAAGGGTACCAGTATTGTGCATTCGAACACATGCAAGTGTGGGAGAATAGGTGCTCTTGAGCAAGTGGTTTGGGAATGCTCAAACACAGATCAGTTGATGGAGCCCAATCAGACAATACTTGCAGGTGGCAAACAACTTGGGCACTAATTACCCTATCTTCGAACACTTCTTCAATTAAATTTGCATTTTTCTAACAAGACTCTGCTACAGCGCACACTGCAGATCCCTTGTTAGATTTAATAATTTTGCATTGGTTATAGCTAGCAAGATCTTCACAACTTTCTGTATGTGATTTTTATTTTTGGGAGAACTTAGAAAATAAAGTGTACAAGAATAATCCTCATACAATTGTAGAATTGAAAGAGAACATAAGAAGAGGAATTGCAGCAATTTCACAAGAAGAATTAATGCATGTGAATGCAACTTTCTTAAAAGATGTCAGAAATGGGTGGCAGTAGACAGAGATCATTTAAAACATCTTCTATGACAAAGGTAGATGATTATTCTAACTGTAGGCCTAATTCAGAAATCTATGCGCTTAAAAGGGGTTATGTACATGAGCCTTGACTGGCCTATGACTTGCTTCCAGGCCACCGCACAGACTGAGCATTCTCAGCACATCGCAAAAATAATCTTTCTGTATATCTTTATAATAAGAAGTGTTTGTCTTTTTGTGTGCGATGCCTAGCTAAGTCTAGGGAACACAGAGAACTGAAATAATAGATGGACTGAAGGGTGTCTGAATGCACCTCGAAACCAGATTTAAATTTTCGTCAGTTCACAAGTTACGAGTGAAAAAGTGGCAGAAAACGTGATTTTTTCCCCTGTCGAATTACGAGTATTCACTAAAATATTTCAATATTGTAAAATGAATTGCAGGTGGGCTTACTTTGCTGCCATAATCACCGGGAAAGGCGAGCATTGCCAAACTATATTTTTCAACGTAGTGCATCAATTTGTTGATCGCTTTGATTTTGTTAGCCTGCTCAGCTTGATTCATTTGTTTATAACATAACGGCACGCAGAGATCTACATAGATGGATGGATGAAAGGGGGATAATGAATGTAGGCCTAAATGGGAAAACATTCAATGAATCGGACGGGGGTTTTCTGGCTAGGGAATTCTAATCTGGTGTCTTTTCTTTCCCATGTGGCTCAAATCGTCAAATACAGATCGAAGCTGGATTTTTGGCTTATTAATTGAAGGGCTTCTTTCCAAAGTGACGTATCTCCAATTTAAAAAAATTTGGAGCTGAGCGTACCGAAGCATTAAGAATACCTTCTGTGAAGGTGTAAGCTGTATTGAATGTTCAAAACAATGTAAACGCCAGCTTCAGGAGCCTTTGATAGTTTGTGTTATTTCCAATGTGATGCATCTCCCAGCTGTGTTTATTTCCAACCGTCGCATTACCTTATAGCCAATAGGAACGCACCAAGCTGTCATGTGACTGAGAATGTGTAATTTTTGGCAGGGTTGAAGAAATGTTAAGAAAAACTGAACTGCTGCTTTTGCCTGAAGATTATTACAAAATATTTTCAAACGTAGGTAACGTGTTAGTTCTTGGCAAGGACTGGCACATTTCAAACTGGAAACATGCTGTCAAATCGCGTATCAAATCAAAAATGGATTTTAAAATTTCTGAAATGAAATGTTTTCAAATCAGCTCAAAAGCTGTTACTTGTAGAGTTACATACGCAAATGTAATGCCTATGTGTTCCCATACATTGTTAAAGAGAGGAAAGAAATGGTCTTCTCTAAAAACCGAACCAATGCCTCTAGGTAATAACGTAAAAAAAGAAAAACTGGATGATGTGAAGATACTTATACAGAAACTAGGACATCCGCAATGTCATTCTATAAGCAGGTATTTTCTTGTAGTCAGGAGGTTAGTGACATTGACAGTGATGATTAGGCCCATACTATTATTTCCAGTGAAAGTAAAAATACCTCCTATGGTACTGCATTAACATTTTTTATGTTTGTTTTTAAGGTTTAGAAACTAAATACTTGAATATTAAAGTACAGACACTCAGTAACAATGACAGTGTTTATTAGCTAGTTATATTATTTCCAGTTGAAATAAGACTATTTTTACAGAGTGTGAGGTTAAAAATGTAACCAAATTTCTCAGGGTTATGGTTTGGATTTTTTAAACTTAATAAACATAAGATTTATAGCTATAACACTTTTATTTGATCAATAACACATTCAATTCAAGTATAGCAGAATACACGTATATGAAACCTTAGTTTACTGCCAAAATGACTTAAATCCCTGTCGTGTGACCCCAGTTCTGCCATTCCTATGACTCTGTGATTTTTCTCACATATATAGGTAAATTTGCAAGTATTACAGGATTGCAAATGCCAAAAATTAGGCTTCTATCTCAATGTGACAAGGATTTATATGAAATTTGTCTTTTGTGAAAAATTTCATGGAGAAACGTCACTCTGGAAATAAGCCCTTCAATTATCAATAGTTTTAATTGTTTATGCATGATTTGCATGTAAGGGTAAGGTTCATTAATTTACAATCATTTTAGTCGTTCCATTTCATATCTGTATGCCCACATGGCAGCAAAAGTTTCGTTTTAGTTTTAATTATTAATATACTGCATCTAACAATATAATTTATAATTAATAGTCGTATTTTTAGCTTATCAATCGTTTTAATTTGTTATGTGTGATTTGCATGTAAGGGCAAGGTTCATGAATCTGGGTTCATTTTAATCGTTTCATTTCGAATCTGTATGTCCATACGACAGTGCAAGATTTGTTTTTGTTGTCTTTATTATTTATTTACTAAGCCTAACAATATAATTGAAAATGAAATTAAATGATTACATACAGAATATATTCTAAGACAAATTTAAGAAGAACTGAACGTCTTCTTAACAGTTAACCACAATGCAGGCGACAGCCTACCATGGCAGAGCTCGTACTGAAACATACAACTCGATTTCGTCAGTGCGGCACTTGGTTTCAAGCAAATGCGTTTCGCTTATGGTGATACAACTTTAGGCATACTAGCTGAACAGTGCATTAATTATTTTATTCACATCTAAAGAATTAGAATTTTTTTTTTTAATTATTTTTTGAAATTATAAAACTTGACCATTTTTATTTTTAACATATAGAATGCTAATTTTGCTACAATTTTCAATCTCCCCACTAGAAATTTCAATGACGCAGTCTGTGTCTTAACCTCCTCTGTGGGCACCCAAGATTACCTACCCCTGATTCATGTATTTATTATTATTTTTTCCGAGCCCCTGGGCATTTGCCCCTGCTGTACCCCCTATAGTGGCCATGCTCCTGGATAAAAATAGACAAACTTCAATGAATATAATGCAGTTACCTTTCATAATCTTGTCACATACCCGGGAGATACGGTAAGTTACTTCCGAAAATAAATCTAATTTGTATAAGGTTTTTCATTTTCAACTCTAATTTGCACTTCCGCAAAGCAGTCACTTATTCTAGGTCGGATTTCGTCGGAATATGAAGCGAAAAAAATTGCACGGTGGAGAAAGCCATACGTGTCGTCACAGATTTAAAATATATATCCCGCGTTTTCTAAGAAACTCACTTTCAGAGCTACCAATAGTGGCAACATATATCTAGGAAGTGAGAGTTAAGTGTCCGTGTGACTGGTCCTTCACATAAGAACTGGAGAAAGATGACACTTTGAATTTTTGAAGGATAATACTAATAATCGTAAATAAAAATTCCACCACCTTTCGCAAAACAATTTATAGCATACTTTGTTTTGAGGCGTGGCTGCTTCCCCCTCCCCCTGGCATCGCAGCAAGGTGTCAATGCGTGACAAACAAAATGGTGAAGTGCTAATGTTTATTGTCTTAACTTTTGTTATTTTTACGCCGTTTTATGATCAAATAAACCACACCAGCATACTATCGACTCAATAATGGCAAATAAACAAGATTACCCTAAGGCCACCAGTAAGTAATGAAGCGTTTGTTTTGATCAAAGGTCATTTACCACTGTGTACCCTCACTTATGAAGAGACAAAATAATGATCTTGTTGACGTAATACATTACTATTATTTGTACAGTGTACAAAAATGTAAATGGAACTAAAATAGCAATTGATTTCTCAATCTGGGAATTCGTAAAATACACATTCAGAATAAGCTATACTGTAGCATCGCACCTAACCTTAATTAATAGTCGACCGTATGTTGACTCGTTTTTAGCATTGTCAGTCTCTAATCCATAATTAGTTTATCTTACGGTGTAAATCCGCAATTAGAACTAGTGGCGGACGCAGAATATTTTTCAGGGGGGAGGATTTGAATAGGTAGAAAGAATACTAAAAAAAAAAAAAAAATAATTCCGTACAATTAGTTTATAAAACTGGCCACGGTACATGTAGGGCTCTTGGGTCTGCGTATATTTCACAAGTTTTCAGTCAATATTGTGATCTAGGTAGCAATGAACTAACCAGCATAGCCAACCAAACAGAATACATTACACTAGAAACGCATTCCCTAGCGTAATAAAGGATAAATTGAGTAATTCCCGTTCTACATACAGGTGACAATTTAATTTAGAATAGGCACTTGTAGTTAAAGGTTTAATATCAAAACTAGCGCAACAGCCCGTTCTACTCACGGGTGACAGTTTAATTTGGAATAGGGACATGTAGTTAAAGGTTTAATATCAAAACTAGCGCAACAGCCCGATCTACTCACGGGTGACAGTTAAATAACCCCGTTCTACTCACAGGAGACAGTTTAATTTGGAATAGGGACATGTAGTTAAAGGTTTAATATCAAAACTAGCGCAACAGCCCGATCTACTCACGGGTGACAGTTAAATAACCCCGTTCTACTCACAGGTGACAGTTTAATTTGGAATAGGGACATGTAGTTAAAGGTGTAATATCAAAACTAGCGCAACAGCCCGTTCTACTCCCAGGTGGCAGTTTAATTTGGAATAGGGACATGTAGTTAAAGGTTTAATACCAAAACTAGCGCAACAGCCCGTTCTACACACAGGTGACAGTTTAATTTGGAATAGGGACGTGTAGTTAAAGGATTGATATCAAAACTAGCGCAACAGCCCGTTCTACTTACAGGTGATGGTTAAAAAATCCCGTTATGCTCACAGGTGAAAATTTAATTTGGCATAGGCACTTGAACATGACGGTAATAATTAGCTCCTTCCGTATTTCGAGAAATTTCCGATTTTCAAACAGTTTATGCAGAAAACGAGGCAACGATAAAAAAAAAAAAAGTATTTATGTAGAGGAAGAATTTTGTTCTGACTTGACATACACGTGTTACCCACAATTCCATCCTTCTGAACACGAATATAACAATAATAATAACCAGTTCCTTCGACACTTTGAGGAAATTTCGATTTTCCATTCGTGTCACACAGTTTACGCAAAAGAAGTAGGGATGTTCCAAACAAAAATTCATTACATGGAGGAAAAGTTTTTTTTCGACGTAAAATACGCATGTAACCTATAATTGGATCCTTCTAAACATGAATATAACAATAATAATAACCAGTTCCTACCGCACTTCGAAAAAATTCCCATTTTCCATTACTGTCACAGAGTTTACGCTAGAAAAGTAGGACCGTTTCAAAACAAAAATTCATTAAGGAGGAAAAATTTTTTTCCGTCATGCCTTATATGTGTTATCTATAATTCGACCCTTCTGAACACGAATATAACAATAATAATAACCAGTTCCCTTCCCACTTCGGGAAAATTGCGATTTTCCAATCGTGTCACACAGTTTACGCAAAGAAAGTAGGAATATTCCAAAAAAAAATTCATTACGCGGAGGAAAATTTTTTTTCCCACCTAAAATACGTATGTAACCTGTAATGCGACCCTTCTGAACACGAATATAACAATAATAATAACCAGTTCCTCGACACTTTGAGGAAATTCCGATTTTCCATTAGTGTCACACAGCTTAAGCAGAAAAAGTATCACCGTTTCAAAACAAAAATTCATTACATGGAGGGAAATTTTTTTTCCGACCTAAGTTACATGTGTTATCTATAATTCCACCCTTCTGAACACGAATATAACAATAATAATAACCAGTTTCTTCCGCACTTCGAGAAAATTCCGGTTTTCCATTAAAATCACACATTTTTCGCAGAAAAAGTAGAACTATTTAAATAAAAATTGATTACAAAGAGTAAAATTTTTTTCCCGACATGACTTACATGTGTTATCTATAATTCAACCCTTCTGAACACGAATATAACAATAATAATAACCAGTTTCTTCCGCACTTCGAGAAAATTCCGATTTCCCATTAGTGTCACAGAGTTTATGTGTAAACTCTGTGACACTAATGGGAAATCGGAATTTTCTCGAAGTACGTAGGGAACTGGTTATTATTATTGTTATATTCGTGTTCAGAAGGATCCAATTATAGGTTACATGCGTATTTTACGTCGAAAAAAAACTTTTCCTCCATGTAATGAATTTTTGTTTGGAACATCCCTACTTCTTTTGCGTAAACTGTGTGACACGAATGGAAAATCGAAATTTCCTCAAAGTGTCGAAGGAACTGGTTATTATTATTGTTATATTCGTGTTCAGAAGGATGGAATTGTGGGTAACACGTGTATGTCAAGTCAGAACAAAATTCTTCCTCTACATAAATACTTTTTTTTTTTTTATCGTTGCCTCGTTTTCTGCATAAACTGTTTGAAAATCGGAAATTTCTCGAAATACGGAAGGAGCTAATTATTACCGTCATGTTCAAGTGCCTATGCCAAATTAAATTTTCACCTGTGAGCATAACGGGATTTTTTAACCATCATCTGTAAGTAGAACGGGCTGTTGCGCTAGTTTTGATATCAATCCTTTAACTACACGTCCCTATTCCAAATTAAACTGTCACCTGTGTGTAGAACGGGCTGTTGCGCTAGTTTTGGTATTAAACCTTTAACTACATGTCCCTATTCCAAATTAAACTGTCACCTGGGAGTAGAGCGGGCTGTTGCGCTAGTTTTGGTATTAAACCTTTAACTAGATGTCCCTGTTCCAAATTAAACTGTCACCCGTGAGTAGAACGGACTGTTGCACTACTTTTGATATCAATCCTTTAACTACACGTCCCTATTCCAATTTAAACCGTCACCTGTGAGTAGAACGTGTTTTTTTTAAGCGTTTTCCATTCTGATAGGTTGGCTGTATAGTGGCATTTAATTTGTTTTGTTGGCTGTTGTGTTTCACTGCCTCTCGGATGAACATTGACTGATGCACGGTGGAAATAGCGGAGACCAGCTGCTTTCCTGCGTAGACCCAAGAGCCCTACATGTACATGTAGGGCTCTTGGGTCTGCGTATATTTCACAAGTTTTCAGTCAATATTGTGATCTAGGTAGCAATGAACTAACCAGCATAGCCAACCAAACAGAATACATTACACTAGAAACGCATTCCCTAGCGTAATAAAGGATAAATTGAGTAATTCCCGTTCTACATACAGGTGACAATTTAATTTAGAATAGGCACTTGTAGTTAAAGGTTTAATATCAAAACTAGCGCAACAGCCCGTTCTACTCACGGGTGACAGTTTAATTTGGAATAGGGACATGTAGTTAAAGGTTTAATATCAAAACTAGCGCAACAGCCCGATCTACTCACGGGTGACAGTTAAATAACCCCGTTCTACTCACAGGAGACAGTTTAATTTGGAATAGGGACATGTAGTTAAAGGTTTAATATCAAAACTAGCGCAACAGCCCGATCTACTCACGGGTGACAGTTAAATAACCCCGTTCTACTCACAGGTGACAGTTTAATTTGGAATAGGGACATGTAGTTAAAGGTGTAATATCAAAACTAGCGCAACAGCCCGTTCTACTCCCAGGTGGCAGTTTAATTTGGAATAGGGACATGTAGTTAAAGGTTTAATACCAAAACTAGCGCAACAGCCCGTTCTACACACAGGTGACAGTTTAATTTGGAATAGGGACGTGTAGTTAAAGGATTGATATCAAAACTAGCGCAACAGCCCGTTCTACTTACAGGTGATGGTTAAAAAATCCCGTTATGCTCACAGGTGAAAATTTAATTTGGCATAGGCACTTGAACATGACGGTAATAATTAGCTCCTTCCGTATTTCGAGAAATTTCCGATTTTCAAACAGTTTATGCAGAAAACGAGGCAACGATAAAAAAAAAAAAAGTATTTATGTAGAGGAAGAATTTTGTTCTGACTTGACATACACGTGTTACCCACAATTCCATCCTTCTGAACACGAATATAACAATAATAATAACCAGTTCCTTCGACACTTTGAGGAAATTTCGATTTTCCATTCGTGTCACACAGTTTACGCAAAAGAAGTAGGGATGTTCCAAACAAAAATTCATTACATGGAGGAAAAGTTTTTTTTCGACGTAAAATACGCATGTAACCTATAATTGGATCCTTCTAAACATGAATATAACAATAATAATAACCAGTTCCTACCGCACTTCGAAAAAATTCCCATTTTCCATTACTGTCACAGAGTTTACGCTAGAAAAGTAGGACCGTTTCAAAACAAAAATTCATTAAGGAGGAAAAATTTTTTTCCGTCATGCCTTATATGTGTTATCTATAATTCGACCCTTCTGAACACGAATATAACAATAATAATAACCAGTTCCCTTCCCACTTCGGGAAAATTGCGATTTTCCAATCGTGTCACACAGTTTACGCAAAGAAAGTAGGAATATTCCAAAAAAAAATTCATTACGCGGAGGAAAATTTTTTTTCCCACCTAAAATACGTATGTAACCTGTAATGCGACCCTTCTGAACACGAATATAACAATAATAATAACCAGTTCCTCGACACTTTGAGGAAATTCCGATTTTCCATTAGTGTCACACAGCTTAAGCAGAAAAAGTATCACCGTTTCAAAACAAAAATTCATTACATGGAGGGAAATTTTTTTTCCGACCTAAGTTACATGTGTTATCTATAATTCCACCCTTCTGAACACGAATATAACAATAATAATAACCAGTTTCTTCCGCACTTCGAGAAAATTCCGGTTTTCCATTAAAATCACACATTTTTCGCAGAAAAAGTAGAACTATTTAAATAAAAATTGATTACAAAGAGTAAAATTTTTTTCCCGACATGACTTACATGTGTTATCTATAATTCAACCCTTCTGAACACGAATATAACAATAATAATAACCAGTTTCTTCCGCACTTCGAGAAAATTCCGATTTCCCATTAGTGTCACAGAGTTTATGTGTAAACTCTGTGACACTAATGGGAAATCGGAATTTTCTCGAAGTACGTAGGGAACTGGTTATTATTATTGTTATATTCGTGTTCAGAAGGATCCAATTATAGGTTACATGCGTATTTTACGTCGAAAAAAAACTTTTCCTCCATGTAATGAATTTTTGTTTGGAACATCCCTACTTCTTTTGCGTAAACTGTGTGACACGAATGGAAAATCGAAATTTCCTCAAAGTGTCGAAGGAACTGGTTATTATTATTGTTATATTCGTGTTCAGAAGGATGGAATTGTGGGTAACACGTGTATGTCAAGTCAGAACAAAATTCTTCCTCTACATAAATACTTTTTTTTTTTTTATCGTTGCCTCGTTTTCTGCATAAACTGTTTGAAAATCGGAAATTTCTCGAAATACGGAAGGAGCTAATTATTACCGTCATGTTCAAGTGCCTATGCCAAATTAAATTTTCACCTGTGAGCATAACGGGATTTTTTAACCATCATCTGTAAGTAGAACGGGCTGTTGCGCTAGTTTTGATATCAATCCTTTAACTACACGTCCCTATTCCAAATTAAACTGTCACCTGTGTGTAGAACGGGCTGTTGCGCTAGTTTTGGTATTAAACCTTTAACTACATGTCCCTATTCCAAATTAAACTGTCACCTGGGAGTAGAGCGGGCTGTTGCGCTAGTTTTGGTATTAAACCTTTAACTAGATGTCCCTGTTCCAAATTAAACTGTCACCCGTGAGTAGAACGGACTGTTGCACTACTTTTGATATCAATCCTTTAACTACACGTCCCTATTCCAATTTAAACCGTCACCTGTGAGTAGAACGTGTTTTTTTTAAGCGTTTTCCATTCTGATAGGTTGGCTGTATAGTGGCATTTAATTTGTTTTGTTGGCTGTTGTGTTTCACTGCCTCTCGGATGAACATTGACTGATGCACGGTGGAAATAGCGGAGACCAGCTGCTTTCCTGCGTAGACCCAAGAGCCCTACATGTACCCTGGCCACTTAAGAGTACATTATATAGCCTTTTTTCAAATTTCGGGGGGGGGGGGGATATATCCCCCCTGCGTCCGCCACTGATTAGAACCCCATCGTAAGATCCAATCATGAACTGTTTTCTGAATAATGTACACACTGTAGGCCTAAGTTTACCTCGGAGGTAAACCAAATTGCAAGCTCATTTTTTGTATTTTTTTTCGGATTAGTAGACTAGCTGCCACAACTCACAAGATAACAATTGTTAGAGTTATTTTACATTGTGTAGCCTACCTAGAGTACAATATTCTGTAACAAAAGACTGTGAAAGAGGAAGTAAATATAGACCTATCTGATGCAGGCATCACCCCTAGCTTCATGACTCACCCCCATCCAGTTTCATGAAAAGTAACCCCCTCCAACTTTGTATCTCTCCTGCCTCGTGAAAAGTAGGCCTAAACCCCCTCACAACTACTGGAATAAC
>CAXKWD010000005.1:23333343-23510343 GCA_964059195.1 Ectobius pallidus
ATGTTGGATAATGGCCAGTATTTCTGAGTATAAAAAATTTGTAAAACTTCGATTGTATTTTTTCTATTGAATCAGAAAGTTTAATAGTCATTGGATTCCATATGACTGTACCATATTTGAGGTTTTGTCTGACCAATGAATTATAAAGTCTGATTAATGTATTTTTGCTAAATGTGCATGAATTCCTTATAATAAAACCTAGATTTCTTAACGCTTTTAAAACTATTGTTTCAATGTGGCTGTTAAACCTGAGATCCTTGGTAAATGTTATCCCTAAATCTCTAGTTTCCATTACTTCATCAAGTTTAACATTATTTATATTATAGGCATATGATATAGTCTTTTTACATCTATTGAATGTCATTTTAACACATTTCTTAATGTTAAATGGAAGTTTATATTTATTACTCCATGTATATAATTTATTTAAGTCGTTTTGGAGTTGAAAACAATCTGAAACTGAAGCAATAGATTTATATATTTTAATGTCATCATCAAATAATAAAATATTGGAGTTGTTCACCACGTTCGGTAAATCATTTATGAAACATAGAAACAATAAAGGGCCTAAGTTTGATCCTTGAGGAATTCCAGAATTAACCACAAACTGATCAGATAAGTGATTTTGATAACTCACTACCTGTGTTCTATTTCTTAAGTATGAGCACATAATTTTCATAAAGTGAGTGGGAAAAGAAAGTTTAGCTAATTTGTTAAGTAAGAAGTCATGATCAACTTTATCGAATGCCTTTTTAAAATCTGTATATATTACGTCAACCTGTTTATGTTGGTCTAATTCCAATGATACGTATTCAGTGAAGTTCCATAAGTTTGTAACAGTTGATCTTTTTGGCATGAAGCCATGTTGAGGTGGAGAAATCGCTAACTTAATATGATTGAAAATGTGTATGTAAAAAATACTTTCCAGAATTTTAGCTGGTGTAGATAGAATAGCAATGGGTCTATAATTTTGTACCATTTTCGAACTCCCCTATTTATGTATGGGGACTATTTTTGTCATTTTCCAAACATCCGAAAAAACGCCTTGTTTAATTATTTGGTTAAAAATTATAGTTAATGGATACACTAAGAGTTCACCACATCCTTTGAAAATATATGTTGGTATTTTATCCAGTCCAGTAGAACGTTTAGATTTTAATTTTTTAATTGCTAATTCAACTTCTTTTGTCTCTATTACAGATATGTTGAAGGAATCTAGTATGTTTATACTGTTATCGGTTTCATAATCGTATTTTGATTGATCCCTTGTATAAACAGATTTAAAATAATTAGCGTATGTGTTTATAATGTCCATGGGAAGAAACCTATTGATATTTGACCACATCGGTTGACCGGTATCGGAGTAATGCCCAATTTAGTGCCTATTTTATGATACTATCGGTTATCCTGACAACTTATTGTTTTACACTGATCATATATGGCTTTGGAATTTGCAATACAGTTAGCCATGACATATTTCTATCAAACTAGTCAGATGTTTATTTCGTTGATCAAGTTGAATACTGTTTATATACAAAAGGTATACTACTGTGAAATAATGAGGCCTACGTAAATTAAGTGGAGTTCTTCGCCAGTGTATTTTGTGCAATCTTGACATATTTTAAGAATTTCTTATATCAAGCTCTATCCACAATGTGCAGTCGGCAGTTGCAGTCGGCCGCTTGGGAGCAGCAATCGATCTGTCCACAATATGCAGTCGACACTGAGGTTAGGGAAACATATTACAGAATAAAAAATGTAGAGGAATAGCTTTATAATTGCATAATATATGTAATAAACACCTCTTGCTTTCTCGTAGTATGCTAATATGTTTATTTGCACTAGTAAATAATTTTCAATCTCTTAATATGTTACTTGCAGTCGTGCAGTCGATAGTCGAAGATGAATTTCTCAACTGCTGACTACAACTGCACATTGTGAATGGCATCCATTACTCACCACACGTTATACTTTGACTACCGACTACCAACTACCAACTGCACATTGTGGATGGAGCTTCAGTGTTTGGATTAAGGTTAAGTATGTTCTTCCACAAGCCCTGCTTAATGAATTGATCTGGAGCTTAACTCAGAGATAGATTACAAAAATAACTTATTTTGTTCATGTCATAATTGCAATTAACTTATCACTTATTGAATAAAAGCATTCTGGCACTTTGTTATATCAGTTTACCTCATTTTATTTTCGTTGTAATTTTAACTGTAAATGTGTTAACCTGAATCATTGTACAGTTAGCAGCTTTATTTGCATAGATATTTCACCCAATTGCTCGGGAGTTAGAGCTGTTGCCACCATGATGCAGAAACCTGTATGATTGGCCAACTCTTACGTGAAACACACAGTAGTTCATGATTAATTCTTTTCCTTAAATATTTTTCAACTGTTTTCACATAGTGATTTGTTTTCAACATTTGTTCCAACCAAAAGAGCCTGAATTCCACTACAATATGAAATTACCAAAAGGTTTTTTTATTACTAACTTATTTAATCATAAGTGAAATGATTTTACTGTATTTTAGTTCTAAGATTTAAGATTAAAAATAACATAAAGTCACAGAATGTTCAAAAACTTTCAATGAAAGAACTACTGTAACTTATTTTATTCAGGTACCGAATGCTATTACTTACTGAATACCGGTACCTTGTAACAGCAGAATGAGTCTATTGCTTGATCACACCAAAAACAGCTTTCCCTCCAAAAGTCAATTATGAGTCATCACATGACATGACTTGCAACTACACAACTAAAACTGTTTAATGTTTTCTTAAAAGAGTCTGCAATATTTCCATACTCTTACAATGAATGTTTTCATAAATAGCCTTAGTTATGTAATTCCATTACTTCAGTTCAGTAATTCCGCTGTAAGATGTAATTCTGTTTCCAAATTTAATACATATGAAAAAACTACAGAAAAATTATTTTAAAATTCGAGGTCGTTTCTTATCGGTAAGAAACAGAGAAAAATAAGTTTCAACCAACTACAGTGGAACCTCGTTAGCACGTTCCTCATTACTACGTTTTCCTGCATAGTACGTCGGTTTTTTGAAGTCCCGGTCCCAATCTTACTAACTACATGTTTAAATGTTTCTTAATACGTTTTAGTTTAACGCTTAGTACCGGTACGTTCGTATTTGGCTCGCCAACCACACTTTGCCAAACACAAGCTTTGTTTGCGCATCCGATTGTGTAATCTCTGTCAGAATTCTTGTACTCTTTGCTCTATGGGACCAATCGTCAGCCATTGTAGTTGATTCTCATTGGTCATTTGGACACCAATCGTCAGCCATTGTAGTTGCTTCTCATTGGTCATTTTGTTTTGCGCGGATTTTGCAGCATCAGCTGTATAGCTGCCATATTTTTTTTCATGATAATTTTATTGTGTTCTCTAATGAATTATGTTTCAAATTTCTTACGGTTCGTGTGGTGTCAAGAAGAAAATATTAGAATGTTTGAAGAAATGTAGGCTAAAAAAGCAGATCATGCTTCTCACGTGGGTATTGGATCGCATTTCATTAGCAATTTGACTTTGTTCGCAGAACATTTTGGCACGCCTGAAATTTTGAACAAAAACACTTCCAGTTATTTTATGTTTGTTCATAGCTTGTGGAGTGCAACTTGTTTCATGTGTGATGTTTTAGAATAAAGTGGATGCTTTTTTTGTGAATTTCGTATGGTTTTTCATTAAATATGGCTCCCATACATTCCTTAACAATTTTTGAACTTTTGTTTAATTTTTTTCAAATAAAATTGTTAGGCCTATGTATTTGTCTACATAATATAAATCTCGCATAACTAAGGGCTTCGCATAGAAGCTCCTGTGTGTCAATATGGGTATTTCTGAGTCATTAGGATGCACTTTGGGTGGTTCTGAGCAACTTAGAAAACATAGGCCTATCTACATACTCCCTACGATTTCTTTTTTTTTTTTTCAGTAGTACGTTTTCCCGTTTAAGACGTCTATTTTTTTCGTTCCCTAGAGAAACGTGTTAACGAGTTTCCACTGTATTTTGATTTTTTAAATCAAGTAGAAGCTAATTTATGTTGGTTTTTGGTAACAGAATTACAGAAGCTGCATTGCTTTGAAAAACTGTAGTAAATCCGATTTCAATTAATATTAGACCCATGATTACATCTAGATCCATAGACATGGAAACTGTGTATAAAGTGTCTTAGCTATTTGCTATCTTCAATTAATTTAATTAATAATTTAGTGAATTCAGCACTATGATGACACTATATTGGCAGCTCTGAATAATATTTTAAATAGGTGGAAAAATATCTTTAATCAGTTATTAAATGTACAAGGAGATGTCCAAAGTGTAGAAAGTGAAATAGGCCTATTCAAACCTGAACATAGTCTAACAGCTATTAAAAAACTCGATCTCCAGGTGTTGACCAAATTTCAGCAGAATTAATTAAGGCAGGTGGGGATGATTAAATTCCGAGATTTATAACTCAAGAACTTATGATTTGGAGAAAGGAAGAATTGCCAAGGAAATAGAAAGAATCTATTATTACACCGATCCATAAAAAGAGAGATCATGGCCGAATGTAATAACTATTGAGGAATTTCTCTCTTATCAACATCATTACACAAAATATGCTTCTGTCAAGATTAACCCTACATGCGGATGAAATCATCGGAGATCACCACTATGGATTTCTAGGTGAAATAAATTAACCATTGATCAAATATTTTGTATTTGCCAAATCTTGGAGAAAAAGTGGGAACAAGCCTATAATAATCTGTTCATCCAGCTATATACAGACTTAAAAAAAAAAGCATCTGATTCAGTTAGGTGAGACAAATTGTACAATACTAGGAAATAGCCCGTGGCTTTGCTACGGTTAAAATGATGCTTAAATACGAAACTTACAGGTCTACAATCCTGAAGGCACTGACAATACATTTACAAAAGTCAGCGCTGGCTTCATCACTTTTTATTTAAAATATATCATCATATACTACATTTTTTGTGAAAATTGCATCAGAATAGTCGAGTAACTTCCCCTGTTCTGATGTGTTTTCCACCTTAACTCTTACATCCTCTGAACGCCTCACTCTTGAAAATGCTACATATAGTTGTCCGTGCATAAACACTGGTTCAGGCAAATAAATCCCGACCTTATCTAAAGTCTGTCCTTGGGACTTATTAATTGTCATTGCTAAGGCTACCCCTACAGGAAACTGCCTTCTTGTAAGTTTAAATGGCAGGCCAGTATCTGCAGCTCTTTTCTGTTCCTCTTTTTCATTCTGTTCTATAATCGATTCCCCAATATTTAATCTTGGCCTCTTGGAAGGAACGCAGGTATTATGGTCAACCATGTTTTAATGCTTCCTTATCTGGATATCTTACGCTTTTTCCTTCAAAATACGTTCCTATCAGTATGTAGATTACAGAAATTAATTATATCGTAAGTTTTATGCAGTCCCAAAGCCACCTAAACACTGATAATACGTATTGTTTCTCAACTGTTTGTTGACAGATGAATATGATGAGAATTTTATTTTATAAATTCTGTGCAATTTTAAGAAATTATGTAATGTTTCAAGGGAAGGAATGGCTTGTTTTTTTATTTTTATTATCACCGATATTTCAAGCGTTAAACCATCAATATTTTACAGTATGTGCTCGCGGTTTCGCCTGCCATTATTAATTGACTCCAGGATTTTTAAGAAATTTATACTGACAGCGTATTAAAAATGTTTGTGGTTCATAGCTATGAAAATTGTAAGTACTGTAAAAATAAAATTAGAATATTTGTTTATTGTGTTCATTTCACTTAGGCCTTATAAAATAAAGAAATGGTTTTCCTAATTTTGTTCTCGTCGTGAAAGTTTAGAATGCGAGAGACGAACATCGCCGAGTATACCCGATGTCTCACGAAGCGGGCGAGCGAGCAAGCACGCTATTTAGGGCCGTTGAATTGTATAAGAGTAGATCCTCATTGAGTTTGGGATGCCACAGAAGTCAGGCTGATCAAAATGTTTAAATGAAACCCAAAGCACAGTCAGGGTAGGGAAATTTATATCACATAGGTTTGTCATTGAAAATGGCTTGAAGCAACGAGATGCACTATCGTCTTTACTTTTTAATTTTCCTCTGGGATATGGCATTACGAAATATTGGTTAAAAAAAAAAAAAAAAAAAAAAAAAGAGGGGGGGAAAACCATTTTAGGTTGTGCACTAAGCTCCTCTCACCAACTCTTTAACGGGACCCGCCTGGGAAGGAAGGGTTTAGGGTGGGTTCAAGTAACTTCAAACGTCACCTGGTAGATGTCTCTCTATTTGAACTACTACCAACACCATCTAAGTTATTGTGCAAAAGGTGAAACTGGGAAAAAATTAAATAACTTAATTCATTTCTTCTTTATTCTCTTCTTCTCTACCTTTTCCACCCTCTTCCTCCTTTTCTCACCTTCTCCTTGCCCTACCTACCTATTTGGGACCTATTCCTAACCGTAAAGTTTGGATCGACCGGTATGAGAACCCGTGACCACTAGCACTGTTACCAGCAGCCTTAACCACTACACCATGAGTGATTGCTGACTGCTGAAGGCGAAATTCATCTATCTAAGTTTAGAGAGCTTTAATACATGAGTAATAGCAGTTTTCGTGCAAGGGTCATTTTTTATAAATTGTTCTGTGAAATATTATGTTGGTGCAATTGCCTTAATTAAGTAATTTTGTGGTTTTGTAATTTTAATATGGTGCAACGGATTTTTTATTTATTGTATTTTTTATATGGTGCAAAGGTCCTTTTCGTAACACTGTGGTTTGTATATTTTGATGTGTAACTTATATGATGAAGGGTACAATAGTGAGCTGAGCAACTTCATAGTCGAGATAGGGGAAGTAGGAAGGTGCGTGCACAAGGCTCGGAAGCAAGGGGAAGCAGTTGGTGGATGAAAGCGGATGGAGCTTGTTTGGTGCGCGACCTAAAGTTGTCTTTTGCCAAAACATGATGACTTCATTGATGCACAAAAAGACCCTTACACCAAAACGGCTCTTTCAAGCCAACATAATTAGTACGTTTACATGCAGGAATGAAATCTATCTGAATCCGATCCCAACTCAATACGTTCCCTGTTTACACGTTAAGTTCTAGGAGTGTATTGAGATTTGATGTACTATTGGCTACCTTGGTTATGTATGGTTATTTGTGTGGCTAACCTGTGTAAACAATTGCCGTGTTTATTCTGTGATTAAAAATAATAAAAAGTATGTGTTCTAGTAATAATTTCCAGCCCGCTTAAACAAATTATAGCTTAAAAGAGTAACATAACAATATTAATATTATAGTATAAGTAAATATTTTTTATTAAATTGACGATCAGCTGATGGAACAAATGACGAACGCCATACAAGTGTATGCGCGCGCACCAGGATTGAGTTTACTAGCGTTTACATGGAATTGACTTGAATCCGATCCGTTCCTCCATTTGCAGAGGATTGGATCTAAAATTCATTCCGGACTGAGTCCGCGTTTACATGACGGTCTCAATACGGGGATAGGACTCAGATCGATCTGAATCCTGCATGTAAATGTACTAAATATTTCACAATTATAAAAAACCCTTGCACCAAAACTGCTAGCCTATTTCTCAAGTAGCCTACCAGTATTAAACCTGTCTAAACTTAATAGATGAATTTTCCTTTCACCGCTCAGGAAAAAGGTAGAATCGGCCTCACACGAGTTCCCCACTCCACTCTCTAACGGGACCCGCGTGGAAAGTAGGGATTTTGGGTGGGGAGACATCTAGCGGCAGCATTTGCACTACTAGCAGAGTAGCGACAGTAGCGCGATCTAGTAATGAACTGGTGAAACAGAAAAATAATTTATTTCTACTTTCTTCTCTTCCTTTTCCATCTCCTTCCTCTCTTCCTCTCATCTCCTCTTCACCCTACCTACCTGTTCGAGACCTATTCCTAACCATAAATTTTGGATCGACCGGGATTTGAACGGGGGTTACCTAAGAATTATAGCTACGAGTCTTAACGCATTACGCCACGAGTGATTGTTGAGGAGTGAAGGAAGCTTTCGTATATTTGAGTTATTATAGGGGTGATTTCATGCGTTCATGAGTGTTAACGCAAGATTCGGTTTTTCTAACTTTGAGATGGTTTGTTCGTTATGAAAAGAGTAGTGTTGGTGCAAGGGAATTTTTCTGCATCAATTAAGCCATGTTTTATGTTATAATACGGCGTATTTTAAAATTGTCATATATTATGTATGGTGCAATTAACTGTGAAATATTTTGTTTTATGAAATGTTCTGTTGGCATATGTACGGCGTTTTTTTATAATTGTGAAATATTATGTTTGGTGCAAGGGTATTTTTTTTATTGTGAAATAGCCTATTTTGTTGCAAGTGTCGTTATAGTTCCGTGAAATGTTATGCTTGGTGCAAGGGTATTTTTTTATTTTAAAATAGGCTATTTTGTTTTTTTTATAATCGCTTTTAATAATAGTGAAATATAATGCTTGGTGCAAGGGTCTTCTTTATTTTAAAATATAATTTTTTTTTATAATCGTTCGCCATCGTTTTTTGTAATTGTGAAAGATTATGTTGGCGTTGGTGCAAGGGAAAATCTTTTTAAATGTGAAATATTATGTTGGCTCTGAAAAGAGCCGTTTTGGTGCAAGGGTATTTTAATTGTGAATTAAAACTGGCCACTCTGGTGATTGCAATTGCATTGAATATAATTTGCATGCGTATAACACAGTGAGCTGCATTACTGGCGTTGAGTAGCGGCTGGCTAGGAGTGGCTGGCGGGAGAAGGGAAGCGGTCAGGCGGGGAAGGACAGGTGGGGAAGAAGCCGGCGGGTGAGTATGGAGTGGAAAGGGTGAGACTGATTCTACTCTTATGCCCACCGCTCAGCAATCACTCATGGCGTAGTGGTGAAGGCTGCTAGTTACGGTGCTAATGGTCCCATGTTCAAATGCTGGTCAATGTGAAAAATGTATGGTTAGGAATAGGTCCCAAATAGGTAAGTAGGGTGAAGAGTAGGTGAGAGAAAGGGAGAAAGAAGGAGGAACAGGAAGACAAGGAGAAAAGAAAGGAGGGCAAATGATAGATATATGCTGTGCCCTGGCGAAGCTCCACCCGCTCGTTTCCCCTGCTGACCCTCGCTTCCGAGCCAATGCGCATGCTACTGCTTGCTTCCCCTACATCTCCTATCACGGCTATGTACGTGCTCAGTTATGAAAATTACGAAAATTACAATTGTACCATAGTAAAATTACTTTATTAATTTAGTAGGGCATTCTGAATTCTCCCGGAATTCTAGTTCAGTGGCAGTTAGGTTATGAACGGTGATATTAATTTAGGAGGGCATTCTGAATTTGGTATTAGACTTAAATAGCCCGCCAGTTCCTTGTACCATGGATTCCTTGCTAGTCGTAACGCTGTTTTATGAAAGGTGTGGAAGGGTAAAAAGCTTCTGCATTTAGTTAAATAATGATAGGTACATTCTAGGTCAGTGACAGGTTTTGTTAGGTTAGCAACGTTATGTTAGTTTAGGAGCAATATACTGAATAGCGTGAGGTTTATTATGCCTCACATTGAATGTCTTCTGCGATGAAACCCTAAACCCCGCCTTCCGAGGCATTAAGACTGTTCGTGGGAGAAGTCTAGAGCGCAGCATAAAACTAATTTTTCCCGAAAGGAGAAATTAATTATTTAATTTTTTCCCCATTTCACCTGCTCGATGGTGTAGATAGTTCAAATTGCACTGCTAGGCAGGTCACATTAGTAAGTAGGAGTAGACTGTGTCAAAACTTCTTTGAGTGATGCTGAATTGGTTTTTATTCGGATAAACGTTATCTCTATTTCGAGTTAAATAATTATGCGTATAAAGATTAGCAGTGGAAGTGCAAACATTATTTTTCATATACAGCAGGGAGCTCAAGACATACATTGATGGCAAACTCAAGATCCCTAATTTAGAGAACAAAGGTTTACAATGAGATCCTAAGGGAGCTCCGCTGATAATTCTCACAGCTTTCTTCTGCAAAATAAATATTTTTTTAGCAGCAGAATGATTGCACCATAACAGAATTCCGTAACTTAGGTGGCTGTGAACAAAACCATAGTAAACAGTTAATAAGGAAGCAGGACCTAGGCTGTGACTTAGTAGCCTTAAGATAAATAAACTTTTGCTAATTTTGCTACCAACGTAGTTTGTATGAGATGTCCAGCCCAAGCCAGGTTCAATGTGAATGCCTAAGAATCTAAAGTATTTGTCTCGATCATACTCTTGAGGTCTAATATTAAATTTCAAATCAACTGTTTTAGCATAGTTTAATTTAAGCTTATTTGCATTACACCATTCAAGAACCTTAGTAGACATTTGATCGACTGTGTTAGTTAAAAAGTCATAATTCTTATAGACTACATTGAGTGCCAAGTCGTCAGCAAATAAATAAGTTTCCAGACATTCATTTTGAACACTTACAGACAAATCGTTTATGTACCTAATAGAACAGGCCCAAGAACGGAGCCCTGAGGGACACCATTCATAATTTGTGTGTCACAGATTCTTCCATTTTCCCCTGCAATTAAATGTTCCATCTGTTTGCATACTAAAGAGGTGAGACCAGTGAGGGAAGGGAGGCGGTATGCACCAGTATGGAATACCATCTCTGGTTTTAAAGGACCAATGGCATACCGGTACTGGTTTCAATAGTGAAACAGCATACCGTCACTGAAAATCAATGGCTATTTAATACAAATTGTTAATGTTCCTTTGAGTCAAATAATAATTACTTTTCATGACTATTCACCAACTTGTACGCTTTTATCGGCAGCCATTGTCACTATAACTTGTCATGGTTTTCGTTTCTATCGTATTGACCACACCACTAGATCCTACATTTTAAAAATATTTCTCGGTAAAAAGGAATGTTGTGACTTTTATATTGTTTAAATAGGTCTTAAATGCTTTAAAAATATCTTTATTGAAGTAAATAAACTAAACTCAATGGCTCTACATCCCTGGCCTACCACCCGACCACTGCTCATCTACCTTAGATGGCAGGTTTGGGGGCATATGGTCAGCATGCCGACACCTACTGCTGTTATTGATGGTTTCCGTGATGTGAAATAAATAAAGGTCTGTCAGTTGACAGTACAAGAAGTTCTTGTCTTCTATTGTGCTCCTACTTGGCAATCATCTATAAAACAGGGTTGGTTACTCATGAAGGAAGTTAATTAAAAACACCACCCAGTGTAAATCACATATCCTGCTTTCACAAAATTATTATTTGTAAAGGAGGGAATGTGCTTTTTTAAATTGAGGTATGTTAGGGAAAAATTTTAGGATAGCATACCACCTCTGGATTTTTCTCACTTCCTTCACTGGGTGAGACTAACTGGTGTGTTTTTGTATCTGATCAGGACCCTGACTTGTAAATAGGCACAACAATAACCTCCTTCCAATCATTGTGCCATAAAGACATAATACGAATCGTGACATTAAAAGAAGAGATAAATATTAATGTAAAACCTCTGTATCTTGTGAAAAGCTGCTCCAATTTTTTCTTGTCGACAGATATCTTGGGTTCCCTGAAGTAGACATCAGGATTCTGAAAATAGTTGTCTGAAGCTAAGTCCAATTTCCAGTCGTTCTGGGAAAGGCAAAATATAGCAGTATTCTCTCCTGTTTGGGTAAATGCTATGAATTTCTTGACCTTGTCTCTCTGCGACGATTTCAACTTATGCTGAAAGAAATCATGCACATCATAGAATGTGTATGTAAACAATACAACTTAAACAAAAAGTACATAAAAATTACAAAAAAATTAAATCATGACTTGTGTTTCGTGTATAACAGCTGTTGTATTTAATTGTACACTCACCATTTTCGTTTCTTTTACGGTCGACAAGGACCAAAACACTTCACACTGCCCTTGACATGAAAGTGCGCATGTTCAGGTATTCCAAAATACCGACATCCCGAAACGAAAACACAGATATTGAAGACTATAGGTTTGTTCGCAAAGCAGTCAGAAACCAGGAACAAATCGTTCGCGCATGCGCTCTTTCTCCACACGCGTTCGCAAAGCGAGAATCCGTGATTCTGATTTCAATCTTCTGTTCGCAAAGCTCTCGCGGACAGTTTCTGTACTATAAGAAAAGTTTGCAGGCTCTAGCATGAATTGTTATCACAGACTTGCGCAGTAACCTATTTTCACGCGCCTGACTCCTCCCTCCTATAACATTGCGCCAGATTTATAAACATAGGCTACTTATTGTATGAATAATGGAAGATAATTAAAAGTTTCCCAAAATATAGATTATATTGTCGATGTATATTGCATTTATAACATGTCAAAGGGAAATATATATTTTATTTGCATATCATATCGATTAAACGCAGAAACTATCGATTCCAAATTCCTGTAACCGTTCGCAAAGTGCAAATCACGGGTAAGTTACAGACTGGACATGCGCAGTACAACAAATTCTCAAGCGGTCACTGATTTGCTTTGCGAACAAACCTCATAGTATCTCTAGTAGTCTGTAGGTTTAGCCATAAAACCTGCCTTAGTTCCCTCACAGATGGCAATAGTGTACAGATGTAGATTCAATTCAATTCAATTTCACTATTTGAGCAAAATACAACTTTGCTAAAGGCTTCGTCAAATTTTACATATAAAGTGATGTATGTATACCTAGAATCTCGTTCTGTAGATCCTGTGTTGAGCAAAACACTAGGATATACAGTGAGTCCCATGCAAGAGTTGGCCAATGACGCGGGATTCTGTGTCGCGGCGGGGACAGCTCCAACTCCCGAGCGATCGGGTGAAAGATCTACGCTAATTAAGTCGCGATCGATGTAATGATTCAGGTTCTCACATTTACAGTTAAAATTACAATGAAAATAACCACGTACCTCATCTCAACAGATGTTAGAAATGTTCTCCTCGTGCATACACACAACACTGGCACCTTTTTTAGAAAATATTCTTTCACGCGCGTAAGTTCAGCTTCTGAGATAGAGTTAATTTCTCTTCTAATGTTCTAATGTGTGGGGAATTGATCCAATTTATTTTTCAAGTTCCCCATAAATAATAGTCACATAGGCTATTGTTAGAAGAACTTAAAGACAGTATCACAACAGAAATTAACTTTATCTTGGAAGCTGAACTTACGCGGGTGAAAGAAAATTCCCTAAAAAGGTGCCAGTGTTGTGTGTATTCAAGAGAAGAACATTTCTAACATCTCTTGTGATGAGGTACGTAGTTATTTTCATTATAATTTTAACTGTAAATGTAAGAACCTGAATCATTACACCGATCGCGGCTTCATTAGCGTAGATATTTAACCTGATCGCCCGGGAGTTGGAGCTGTGTCTGCCGCGATCCAGAAACCAGCGTCATTGGCCAACTCTTGCGTGGGACTCACTGTAGAATACGTCTGATCATAACATACAAACATGTTCCGTGTTCCGCTTACGAGTAAAATCAAATGATTAGTTATAATTTTAAAAATATGCATCCAAATAGCTTAAGCATTTTACCATTTTATAATAAGGAAGAAGTGAGCACAAATTGTGCGAAAATTAATATTAGTTTGTGTAATAGTCTATGGTTGATTTCATACGCTTTTCACTCCGCAATAGTAAGAAGTCTATATTTATTTTCCCCCCAAACTCCGCTCATTAAATTACATATTGACTCACCCTAATCAATAGATCTAGTAGGCCTACGGCTGCAGATAATGTAAATATTTTTCACTCCTACTTCAAGATTTAGTAATATGATTTTATGCGAGTTTCTAACATTTACTATAAGTAATCAAAATAAAACTTTTAATTCGAAGTTTAATTTGTAACTACTAAATTTAATTTGTAAATAAATAAGAAAGATTGTAGTGTAATATTCCTTGATATTACAAAGGCCTATGACAATGTGGGACACGATCATATTAAAAGGTCTTTGATGCATATTAGCATGCCAACAGCTTTAGTAGGATATCGATTAAGTTGCTTCTATTGACCTCCAATAATAAGTTCATTAATCTTTTGTCTGTAGTCCTCTTTGTTCATTACAAAAGGGTCAACAAACAGTGGTAAGTACTGTCCAATAATCTATTTGCAGTACATATTATTATTAACGTTAATGGGATATTCAGTTACTGATATATATTAATTATTTCATTAGAGTTTGTTGTGGTTTCTAGCACACTTTTAATAAGTTTCTGACCCAAATTCGTATTTTTGTATTTACTGTGATATTCAAAAGTAAAATAAGAAAATAGGTGAGATTGAATATTTTTAAGGACAGCCAATTATTGGTCACTCATTTATTTAGCACCTAAGTTTAATCGCCAGTCTACAAATCACTTAACTTGGCTATTTCTGTTTTTAAAAATAGCCAAGAATGTGAGAAATCGCCACACCTGGCAACCCATCTCCGACCTACTAGAAAACTACGACATAGAGGACATAGTATGTTTTAGTCTGAAAATATAAAAGGGGTTAGAGCAGGACGACAACTGGAAAAACAAGAGACGAGGGGCAAACGTTCACTGGTGAGCTACCGTTCTGAGAGAGAAATACTTTATTCAAGTCATCTGCCTGGCAATTCAGGTGACCATACAGATCCAGAACAAACAAAGACAAAGAATCATACATTACATAATAACTTGAACTGAATTGAAACGGAACATAAGAACTCTAAGTACCATATAAATGATTGTGCAATAAAAATAGCGAATCTTCTAAAACCCTAATACATATTTTAACAACAAGTGTCATTAGAAATATTGAGAGACTGAAGAAATCTATTAACAAAGATGAAACTTGCACCGCGTACACCAAAAAGCAGACCCTCCTCCCATGCATTGACAGGTATGTTATAGCTCTCACTAAGGTGAGGGATGCATGGTTGGTATATGGCCTCCTTTTCCGCACTCACACGCTTAGCTTATTCCCTATCCTCTTCCAAGCGAACTGTAGGATCCAAAATAAACCCTCATTTTACAGTTCTATTAATGGCTATTATGTCGGCTCTTCGATTACTGCAATCTTCAGCGATGCAATGCACCTCTGCATACACTTCCCAGTCTTTTTGTCGTCGAAGAGCTATGGCAATCGCTGAACGGACACGGTGGTGGCGAGAATTTCTCAATAACTTACCCTTTTTACATGTACCCAATACATGGCCCAAGGTTTCTGGATTATTGCAACCTGCATGCCGGCAGAGTGATGTAGTTTGACTCCTTCCAGGTACAGACCTCACCGCAGAGATATTACAACACATCTTCATTGCATTAGTCCACTGAGAACAAGAAAGACTTTTTCTATTGGATATCCATGAGTTGGTACTGGGATTTTCACTATAGACTGAAACGCCTTTACCTTTGTGAGGGAGTCCACACCATTTTTCAAACTATCTTTTTCTCATTTTCTCATTTTCTCATTTCATTTCTTAACCATTGGTTAGTGTTGTTTCGTCACACTGGATGCTGAAATGTGACAGTATGTCCTCCTTTTCTTGATCTAAATGTCTACAAAAGGGAAGGTGTTCATCACGTATTTTACTCAGGCATTGAGCGATGTTGAATTGTTGAATGTGAGCTTCCCATTCGGCATTAACGAGTCCCAGTCCCCTGAATTTTCTCGGAGAATAAAGCATGTCATTTGGACAATCATTATGCAGATTGATCGTAAGAGTTTGTCAATATCTTCTAAGAACTTGGTTGGAATTTTATTTAATGGAGTACTTTGGATAGGATATACAATACCGGTACATTTCTAAATATACTGATTGATTATGTTTGCTTTTTGGTCTGGATTGAGAAGATTTGAATTTGACAGATGTAATAAATTATCTTACAAATCTTTAATTATTTTATTCTGATCAAAAACAATTTCACCATAAAATGTAACTCCTAGGTACTTTACGGTTTCATCACTTTTTAAGCAATTTAGGTTGGCAGTTCCAAATTTAACAGTTGAATCTTGACTAAGTTTACCATTTTTAATATTAATCATTTTACATTTAGTTGAATTAAGACTGAATCCAATTTCAGTCAAATGGCTTGTTGCTAGATTCAGTAGTGACTGGGCAGATGTTTATTTCTTAGCAACTAGAACTATATCATCTGCAAATGCCAATGCTGATACATTTTTAGCAGAGTGATTTATATTGAAGCCGTGACTTTGTTCAATTTCATGATCTGTTAAATTTTTAATGGTATCATCTATGGCTAAGTTAAATAATGCGGGAGAAATAGGTGATCCTTGTGCAACTCCTTTTCTTAGTTCAATGTACGACGTTTTGTTTTTATTAGGAAGGAAGAAATCATTTATTATAAAAATGAGGCTGCTTGAATACACAAGTTGCCCTAAGACACAGCTTACCATTCAAGCCTTGAAGGCCAATGGATAACAATTCAAACACAATTTTTGTTTTTGTTTTGAGTTAAATTGACAAGTAGAGATAAGCAGAGATTCAATGCATGTTCCCATAAATATGATGATGTATTATTCCAACAGAGTCGGATATTATAGTTTCTGAGATAGTTATCAGATGGCGCTTATCAATTCCAAGTTGTTTTAGGAAGTCAGCTACAAACTGATAGACGGTACCCCGTGCTCCAAACTAATGGTCTAGCAATGGGGGTGTCTTAAGCCCCATTTTAAGCAATTTGTTTATGGATGATTTTGAAGAGGAGGTTCTGAAAAAGAGTCCCATAAAACCATGTCTCTGGCTCCGCTATGTTGATGATGTATTTTGTATCTGGGAAGGTTCTAAAAACGAGTTGTTATCATTTAAAGAACTTCTAAATACCCAGTGTGACTCAATTAAGTTCACACTTGAAATTGAAAAAGATAATAAATTACCATTATTTAATGTCATGATCAAAAGAACATCGGGAGTTTGGTCCACGACCGTTTATAGAAAACCAACCAACACTGGCCAATATTTGAATTTCAAATCTAATCATCCTGAACATGTTAAGTTAGGGGTAGCAATAGGCCTCATAAAACGAGCAAAAAAGATCTGCAGTGACGACACATCCTTCAAAGAGGAACTTGGGTTTATAAAAACCTGTCTAACCAAGAGTGGTTATCCAAATGAAACTATTAATAGAGCCATAAATAGGGCTTCCAAGTCACTTGAAGAGAATAGTATAGCAACCACTGTATGCATTCCATACATCAGAAATTTGTCTGAAAAGTTACGACGTATTAATAATAAATACAACATCAAAACTGTTTTCAAATCAAATAATACAATCAGAACTAAGGTTGTAAGAATCAAACCGGAAAATCTTGAACAGATACAAAAAAATGTCGTTTATAAAATACCATGCTCATGTGAAAGAAGTTATATAGGACAAACCTCGAGGCCGGTTAACATAAGAATAGAAGAACACATAAAAAAAGTACAAAACAAAGATCCCTACGGATCAAAATTATGTGAACATGTACTAGAAACAGGACATAGTATTAATTGGGACAAATCATGTATTGTTTATAAAGAAACGGATTGGAAAAAAGAAATATAGCAGAATCTCTGTTCATGGCCATGGAATCATCACCAATATCTAAACCGTCTATTGAAATAAATCAAGCTTATCTTAAACTAGTTGATGAAGAAATAAAAGAGGCTAATAGCAAAAGTAAAGTTGTATCAACAACCATAGAAAAGTATAAGAATAAGAACATCCGCCCCCTCCACTTTCAACTTCAAATGATCCACCAACAGTCTCATTACTCACAGTCAAGTTTAGACGTTCACAAGATTCACTTGAAAACGCGAGACGTTCTTGTTGTCTCCTGAAACGTTGTGATGTGATTCCTGTTGTGAAGTTGCCATTTTTAGTGTTTATGTTTTATTTTATGTGTGTGTTTTATTATGTTATTATCTTATTAAGAAGACGAAGGCTTCACGCAAGATTAAGCAACTATTGACAACGGCTTCACAAAAGGATCAACAAACAGTGGTGAGTGCTGCCCAATAATCTATTTACAGTTACATATTATTCCTCACCATAAGAAGACGAATGTCATTCAGGAATAGAGTTAATAATAATAATGTAACGCCTACCTAACATAAGCATGATATCAACCAATGAAAACATTACAAAAACTTCTTTTAAGATTGTACTAGGTTTTATCTAGTCCACCTGAATCCAAAATATGATGTAAGATAATATTCGAAATATTCAATATGTGTCACAGTCGACAAACGATATTATGAACATAAGTAGGAATGAAAAAGAGGTAGAGAATACTGTATTGACTGTTGCAAAGCAAGACAAAGTTTACTGTGATTTGTATTCTTTGAATAGGGTCATTCCAAAGTCACTTAAATAATTTCATTTATATTGTTTTTATTTTAATTTCAGAATATAAAAGCCTTATTTTACCATAATATGCTAGGGCTAAAGTTAAAACACAAATATAAATGTGATACGAAATTTTACACACCTTTAATGCCAAAATTTCTTTGGATTTCTTTGGATTTATTTTATGACGGTATTTTGACCACTTTTTGTTTTGCAATTGATCACAGCGGTGTACAAAAGCCTAGTAAGGCCTTCGAAGTGGCTAAATTTGGCCGTTTCGAATACTGATCTAGCAACAACTATTTCAAAATGTCATAGGTGACATCTCTATGTTCCATTTGTCCCATTCTGACCATTTTGAACATATTAGATACTTTCTTAATTTTAATATAGATGAATACATTGATCGACTTCTGACTTTTCACTCGTCAGCAGTTCCTGTAACAATGTAAACACGGCAATCAATGCTCCACCCCCTCAAGTTGTGGATAGTAGCTTCTCATTGACAAAAGAGATTGCCAGAAAATAACTTACAGATATCCTCCGAAATATGACATTACTAAGACTGACTGAAGCTTTGAAAACACTTAAACAACCTGTTACAAAATCTACGATGGAAAGTCAATAAGTATCCTCACTCCCTTTTTAAATTTATTGCAACAAAAATACAAAACTTTCAATTACCTCATTTTTCAACACAGATCCCTTGCTTCTCAATGCACTTGATCTATCGTTGCAGAAGCTTCCTGACGCCCTCAGAAAAACGTTTTTCAGTTGATTAGCAAGCCACGTAATCACCGCTTCCTTCAGTTCTTGGCCTGTGCCCATTAAGGCATCTTTAAGTGGGGCAAGAAAGATGGAAATCTGACGGGGTCAGCTCGGGACTACATTGTCATGCAACAAAACAACTCCTTTCGACAATAGTCCTCGATGTTTGGCTCGAATTGCAGGCTTCAGCTCGTTGATCAACATCTCATTCTAACGTGCATGTTTATTGCTGATCCCTTTTCCAAGTAATATTGCAGTATTGACCCTAGTAAGTAAAAAAAGAGTGAGCATCACTTTTCCTGCGGAGGGTTGACTCTTGAATTTCTTTTTGAAATTCCATTTGAAATTTGCAGAGTTTTGCCATTCCATAGCTTTAGCGTTTGCTTTCATCATCAAAGTGATGGTTCCCCGTTTCGTCACCAGTGACTCTACGTTTCAAAAACGCTTCAACTTCATTAGGATGGCAGCCCGGGAAGCGTTAGCAGATGGACACGATTTTGCTTGTGCTGTTCAGTGAATTTGTTTTGGTACCCACCTTGCACAGACTTTATGAAAGTCATATGCAGAACCATGGCTAATTTGCATATGGTTTGCCACTTCATCGACAGTCACTCTTCGGCATGTCTGAGTCATGATACGCACTTGCTCTATGTTGGCGTCACTAGTGGATGTGAATGGGCGTCCTGTTCTTTCCTCGTCCTTCACACTTGTCCTACCATTTTTTAACTTTTCAATCCATTTGTACACCCTTCGCCGTGGTAAAACAATGCACCATATTGTGCGGAAAGTATTCGTTAGATTTCGGCTACTGGTACACATTCAGAGGACAAAAAACGGATCACAGCACGCTGTACCTTTGCAATTTATGCATTTCAGTCTTCTACTGGGCATTCCCCCTGATGTGGTTTCTTGCCACAGTAAAGGCACTTAGGTGTCGATCTACAATTTTTCGCCCTATGATTTAATTTCCCGCAGTTGAGACATATTTGTGTGAGTTCAATATATGGATCTACATTACATTTTTGGTGGTAAAGTGTGACTGAACGTGGCAGCCGTTGACTGCGAAATGTGAGTTTTACAGTTTCATTTGGTATGTAGGAAGTATTTCCTTGGCCATCCTTCACACGTCGATTGAATCTATATACATCTATAATTTGATATCCTTCTGGTACAATAGTGTCCATCTTAATCTCTTCAGGAATGATACTTGATTCTACACCCCTGATGACACCAGAAGAAAATATATTACATGCCGGAATGAAAGAATTAGTTTGATGAGTTTTGTGAAATATTGATCCTTCTTTGGATTCAACAATTACAATATATGGACTAGCATTTTGGTACAAGTAAGTTAATTTTTGTTTTCCTCGTAGAGGACTGGCAGGAGATTTTGATGCAGTTTGGGTGTGATTTTTATTGGATGTGTTTTCAGTGTCCTTATCTGAGTTAGTGGTTATGCTAGTGATTGGTAATTCCACCTGAGTGGACACGTTAGTGTCTGCAGGATTCATAATGTATGTAAGTTATTTAACTAATGTGAAGTTTAATGAAAACTCCCACTTGGGGAAAGAACGACTGAGTCACAAATAGTTTAGCACTATACAGTTAACTCGCACTTAATAATGTACTAATTGATATTCTCGTAACAATCTATATCCTCCCCAGGGGACGTCGCCTTATCGAAGGACTGTCCGTGCAGGCGGGGAGGTTTGTGAGCTTCAATGAGGCTGAGAGGTATACCGACGGTAGCTGGCTACCAGAAGGGTCACCCATGCCGGGAAGGTCTCACGCGGAGAAGCCTGACGAAGGCGTCCTGCAACGGCCTATCTTCCATATCCTGTCCTGTTTCCTTCCCGTTTCTCTACCCAAGCTAAGGTGGGAGGCATCGTGCTGAGGGCTGAATGGCACTAGGGTTAGATGGTGTTGCGAACGATCCCCTTGGGGAACCAGGTCGAAGCCTATGGTATTCAGACCTTCTACTTCTGTGGGGGCTCCAGGAGTAGTGATAGATTTTCCCCCTAGCTCGTGGGACCATTATTGAGTCTAGCAAGCTTTTTCATCCAGAGTGCTCATTAGCAGGGGACTCAGATAGCATAAACCTTGATAGAACCCTGCTAATGGAACCCGGGGGACTAGAGCGCTCCACAGGTGACTCAGTTCCTATGGGGAAAATTTCCAGGGAACTTATAAAATCGGAGGGATCCTTAAAGGGGGACTCCAATGACGATCTAGAGCTCTCCTTAAATGGGGACTCGGAAAGGGTAAAGTTTGAGAGAAATCTGACTGTGGAACCCGGGGAACTAGAGCGCTTCTCTATAGGGGACTCTGTTTCTATGGGTTACTGTGCCGGGGAACTTAAGAGATCAGAGAGCTCCTTAACAGGGGACTCCAAAGATAAAGGGATCGAACCCGACATAGCCTCAGGGAGCTCACAACAGGAGGAACCTGAAGCTAGAAAGAAGCTCTATTTTTAAGTCATATGGTGAGTACCATTAGGGTTATTTACTGTCTGCAGGCTAACCTTCAACATAGTTTTGTGGCCTCTAGGGTTCTTACCCGACGGCTACAGACTGGAGGGATACATATCGCCCTGATACAGGAACCATGGACTCGTGAGGGTCGTATCATGGGGTTGACTGTGGTAGGCTTCTCTGCTTTTAGTGCTCGCACTACAGATAGGCCTAGAGTATGTATCCTAATTAAAGGTATGAATGCGTGGGTACTACCGTAGTTCTGTTCTCAGGACGTGGTGGCTGTTCTTGTGAGTTATAAGGAGGGAAATGCAGAGCGGCAATTAGTTGTCTGCTCTGCATATTTACCATGTGATTCTGAGGATCCTCCTCCCTCAAGGGAGTTTGAGGACATTGTTACTTAATTTGGACGGGGGGGGGCTTGACCTGGTGATTGACTGCGACTCTAATTCCCATCATGGGATTTGGGGTAGCACCAACGTTAAAGCCAGGGGCGAGGCTCTTGCGAACTACATAAGTACAACGGATTTGGAAATCTTGAATAACGACGAACCTACATACTGAAAAAACAGAAGGGAGGAAGCTGTAGACATAACACTAGGATCCATAGGAATCCTGGACAAGGTTAGTGGTTCGAGGGTCAGTAGTGAACCGTCCCTTTCCGACCACAGACACATAGAATTTCGTTTGGCATGCTCCCTTGATCCAAGGACCTTCAGGGACCCCAAGAGGACCAATTGGGACTCTTATAGGGAGGACCTGAGGGGCAGGATCGCTGGAGGAATGCCTAGAAATTCTTATAACAAGGAAAACTTGGGGGACTGCATTGATTGGATCAGTACGGCCGTCAGATCTTCCTTTGAGGATAACTGTCCACCTAGAGCAGTTAGGACAGTAAATGGGAGGTTCCGCTGGAACTCAATTTTGAGCATCCTTCAGAACTCCACGAGACGGCTTTTTAACGGAGCTAAAGGTAATCAAGACACTGAGAGCTGGAACCTGCATAGGGATTCACAGCGCAAATATAAGAAAGAACTGAAGAAGTCCTCCAGGGAAGCCTGGAGAGGCTTCTGTCAGAGTATCAACAACCTACCAAGTACGGCTAGATTGTATAAAATCCTAATGCGATACTCTAGAGCCAAATTGGGCTCATTAAGGACCCCCTCTGGGACATATACTGGCTCGAAGGAGGATAAGTTACTTTACGATTCTTGCTTGGGACGCACTTCCCTGAATCACAGGTAGTTAGTGAGGAGGCTGTATCTAGTCAGGCTTGCCGGTCTGCTATGCAGGACTGGCGGACTGCCAAAGATATTGTCACCTATAAGCGAATAAAGTGGGCAATTCAATCATATGCCCCCTTTAAAATCCCAGGGATGGATGGGATTTTCCCGGCCCTGCTTCAGCAGGGACAGGATTTACTCATTCCAAACCTGGTAAGAATTTTCAGATCTTGCTTGGTGATGGGTTATGTACACTCGTCGTGGAGGCAGGCAAGACTAGTTTTTATTCCAAAGCCCGATAGGAGCTCGTACCTTGGGCTTAAGGATTTTAGACCTATTAGTCTGACTTCCTTTCTTTTAAAGACTTTGGAAAGGCTAATAGATAGATATATCAGAGGACCTATTAATTGAAAGGCCTCTAAGTGCTGAAAAACATGCCTATCAGGCTGGCAAATCCGTGGAGACGGCGCTTCATCAGCTGATTTCAAGGGCTGAAGAAGTGCTTGACCAGGGAGAGCTAGCCATGGCAGTGTTTTTGGACATATGGCTCTATCTATAGAGGATTGATTAGACATGGAGTTAAATTGTTGTAACTCGATGGATTATGGCATCCCTGGAGGGCCGCCGGGCAATAGTGTCTCTTAATCAGTGCGAGCTGATGTGCACTATGCCCAGAGGCTGCCCCCAGGGAGGGGTTCTATCCCCACTTATTTGGTGCCTGGTGGTAGATGAATTACTTGCCAGGCTCAATGAAAGTGAATTATATGCCCAAGGCTACGCAGCTGATATCTGCATTGTGGTCAGGGGCAAATTCGCTGATACAGTTTCGGGCCTTATACAAGGTGCCCTTGAAACGTTTGAAAGATGGTGTCGTGAGGTAGAATTTTCTGCTAACCCTGATAAAACTAACCTCATTGTGTTCACGAGGAAGCGACGTCTTGATGGTTTACATGAACCTACCTTCTTCGGGAATAAGCTGCTTCGATCTACGTCGGTCAAGTATCTGGGAGTCATTCTTGATTCTAGGCTGACTTGGAAAGAGCACATTGAAAACAAGGTGACTAAGGCCTGCAGTACTTTGTGGGCCTGTCGTAGGGCCTTTGGTGTGAGCTGGAGACTTAAACCACGTGTGGTTTATTGGCTCTATGCCTCCATCATTAGGCCTTCCATCACCTATGTTTCGGTTGTGTGGTGGCCATGTGTTAAGACACAGGCCACCAAGAACAAATTAAATAAAATCCAACGCTTAGCGTGTTTGGGGATTATTGGAGACTTGCGCACCACTCTGCTCAGTGCCCTGGAGGTGATGCTTGGCTTACCTCCTTTGGATCTGGTTATTCAGGGAGAGGCGGGAATGACTGCTCATCGTCGCTGGAGTTTGGGCTGTTGGTCTTTTAAAAATCCAGTTAAAGGACACAGAGAAATACTTAGCAGACTTCAGAAGTCTCAGCCTATCCTTGCAATGGGCTGTGACAATAAGAAGCCAAGTTATAACTTTGACTATGTATATAGGGTCAGTATTCCGCCCAGAGAGGAATGGACTCGTGGCCAACGGGCTGCGGAGTCTGTCAAGGGTCTTGTCTGGTACACGGATGGCTCCAAGACGGACGAGGGGACCGGGGCTGGCATCTATGGGCCTAAGACGAGGCTGTCTTTGGGAGGTTAAACCTGTCTTAAAGACCACCCCTCTTTAGCGACCACCTCCTTTAAAGACCAATTTTTCTAGGAACGGACAGTAAAACCCATAAGGTCAATGTTATTTGTACCCCTATTAAACGACCACCCCTCTCCCCGACCAACGACCAGAGTTTCATTTTCGTTAAACTCCTCTATAACGACCAAAATCGTAAAAAAATTTACTCAAATGATAGGCATTAATCAGCATTTGAAGAGAAATTCTGATGTGGCACTGCAATTTTCAATACAATGTTTTGGGTTGTTTTCTTTACGCGTTCAGCGCACGGCGTGAAAAGAACACATTCCAATCTCCTACTTCTGACCTGCTTGTTTCAATACATCTAAGAATCATGCCTTTATTATCTACATGATCGCAGTGACTCGGGGGGGAGGTAATTCTATTTCTTATGAAAACGCTTATTCAGTGGACACGAGGGGGTTCTGAAATTCTCGAGTCTAATAAACGTGCTGGACGAGTCCCTTTCATTGTCCACCAAGCAAAATGTAATGTAGGGAAAATAGACGTGTCTTTCTTTTCCTGGAAAACATTACCCAGGTATACTGTAAATAGAGGCTCGGTGTTCTTGTCCTGCATAGATTAAAAGGTCTTATTGTTGTGATGTAAATTTTAAATACATTAAAAGTAAGTAATAATCAACTTGTGTTACATAAGACACCTACTGTATTGTACCGTATTTATTCTATTGTATTTTCACTTTCAAGACATAAAAATGCATTCCCCCTATTAAGAGACCACCCCTCTTAAAGACAACTTTTTTGTGGAACCAGCGATGGTCGTTATATAGAGGTTTCACTGTATACAGTATTCCAGGCTGAAATATTTGCTATTTTGGCCTGTGCTTATCATATCTTAGGGATGCCTTGGCTGCAAGGTCGGATGAGTATCTGTTCTGACAGCCAGGCTGCCCTGAAGGCACTATATGCCAGTACAACAAGGTCTAGGGTGGTACGAGAGTGCCAAAAAACCTTGGATATTCTCTGCTCCCGCCGACCAGTACAGCTCTGCTGGGTTCTTGGAATCAGAGGAAATGAACTAGCGGATAAGCTAGCAAGGGAGGGCTCGGCCAATGTCTTTATTGGACCGGAACCTGAACCTTGGTATCACTCCAAGAAGGGCCAGACGTGAGGTCTTAGACTGGATGTCTCATCAGCATGGCACTTTTTGGAGTAATCTCACTACTGCTAGGCAGGCTCGAGCTATGTTCGAGGGACCTAGCAAGAAGAACAGCAAGATTCTGTTAACCCTTAACCGGGTACAACTTAGAGGTGTAGTTGGCCTGTTAACAGGACACAACACCCTAAAGAGACACCTACATGTGATGAAGCTTAGTGCGGATCCCACATGTAGGAAGTGTGGTAGAGAAGATGAGTCCTCTCTACACATATTCTGCGAGTGCGAAGCACTTGCTACAATCAGACACTTTCTCCTGGGCTCGGATAAACTGAGACCAGATGACATAAGGAGAACTAACCCAAGATCTATCTTGTCCTTCTTGAAGGCAATGGGACTTGAATGAATTCTCCAGTAAGAGGGGCACAATGGGCCCAATTATGTGGCCTATGTGTACGGGATCGAAAGGGCCCAACCCATTCATTTATTCAACACTCTATATTATATAAAAGTCACACGCTTCAGAATTCACAAAAATTAGGCGCTTTTTCACTATATACTTTTATTTTTAATCAGAACGCATATCATTCCATTCGAAAAATCCGCCATTATACCATTGTTGAGCGAATTCGTTAAATGCGTTCTATTCTTCGCCTTTTTCAAACAACTGCAAAGCAGCCAATTCACGCTTCTTGAAAATACCGAAATTAAACTTTTCATATCCCTTTGAAACGACGTTCAGATTACTTTTGTCAAATACACTCAATAAGTAAATACTCTATTGCCATTGTTCAAAATGTCCACTAGCGCAGTGGTGCCATCTTTTGAGTAGGAGTGGTCAGCAGCCTCAGAAGCTACTTAAGGAACCTATAAAGCTGCAGAAATAAATTCATTTTTCAAAGTCCTGGTGACACAGTAACCTATTTTTGTGCTTGATAATGCAGGAATTAGGTTGTTGTTGTGGCAAATGACAGAACATGAGAGTATTTGCTTTTATTCCTTCAATCTTCAAATCATGTTCTGTCATTTGCCACAACGCGTGCGCACATAGTCCCTCCGCTGAAAAATGGTATTGTGCGCATACAACGCACAACAAAACAGACAAAGTACAGATTGTGTTCTGCGGTACAAACTTCAAGCAACGAAGCGAGGAAGAGTGGGAGATTTCGACTTCGAGAATTAGTTCAAATGTGAATGTGATGTAGATCCAGTAACTCAGTTTATTCTCTACTACGGAAAGTCGGCTTATGGGATACCCAGTTAGCATCCTCGGCCAATAAGGGATTTGTCCGATTTCATTTTCGTGAAAATATATTCCCGCGTGAAAGAACACTTGCGATAATAGCCATTGAGGTTAAGAACTTTAGCGGCATGGGTAAAATGTGTTGCAGATCATCATCTGGAGCGATTATAATAAGACATTTTATGACAACAGTTTGTAACATTCAATCTGTACGGGTCAGATTTGCACCAAGTCCCACAGGTAAGTAGCCTTGTTAGGCCTATGGGGTAGACTAGTGAAATTCAAATTTGGTTTCCTTCCATATAAATCGTAAACTTAGCTAAAGTGCACTTATACCGGTAGGGCTAGTTTATACAAATACAATTATAATCTTTTATACAGAACGACGTATATCCATGGTAAGTATTCCGTATCGCTCAGGGTCTTGAAGTGAGCACATGTAGCCCATTTAAGTTGACACAGCACATTTGATACAGTAATTGCATAATTTTGCCACGTATTGCCCCATGGCCCCACACGAATCTTCATGCGCTGGCCGATGTTCTGTTTTCACGCAATCGGTCACGTGCTGATAATCCAATACTGGAAACCTAACGGTAAAAACCCGGTCCCAATGGCTCAGTCGGTATCGCGGCAGAGGTACCTATCGTATACATAACTTCATATCTATCCCCGATTTCCCTCCTGGGCATAAACCAAATATCGGGTGCCAAATAGGCTCCGCCCATCCCGCATTCCGTTGCCATGGCGACAGCAGCTGGCGGCTGGCGACCTCTCGCAACGATCTTCTTCCGACCGTTCCCGAACGCACTCCCCCCCGCCTTCACTCGACACTCAACACTACCCCTATTGAAAATACGATTCCCACGATGCGAGAGTGCCCCTTGTACCAAATATTCAAAATACGAGATGCCCCTTGTACCAAATATACCCACCTAAGTATTTACAAATTATATTTATGAATTACCAAGGCACCATTCTTCCCCAACTTCGTTCATAAGATACCCTCCCCATATCATTCCCAGAACTTCTCTAGAACCAAAAAGGCTCTTTTCAGAGCCAACATAAAATTTCACAGTTATACAGAACATTATCATTCTTACTACTCGTCATGTATTACACGTCTCTGTAGTACAAAGGCTAGAAGTTTTCTCGATTTTTATTGCAACGAGCCCTCGTGGTGTAGTGGTTAAGGCGATGGACTAGAACGCTAGCGATCCCCGGATCGAATCCCCGTAGGTGCGAAAATTACTAGGATAGGAATAGGTCCCAAATAGGTAGGTAGGGTGAAGGAGAGAAAGGAGGTAATAGGGAGGAGAGGAGGAGAAGAGGAGAAAAGAGATAAAAGGAGAAAATAAAAAAAATAATTTTCTTGTGTTTCTGCTATTTCCGCCAGATGTCTCTGCGCCGCTACTACTAATTCCACCATTACCTACTAGATGTCTCCCACTGTTTCATTTAGTTAGTCCCTGCCCTAAACCCCTCCTTCCCGGGCGGGTCCCGATAGCGAGTATGGGAGGAGCCTATTTGGCACCCGATATTTGGTTTTTCCCCCCTCCTGTTTTTCTGTATTGGGGGCTTGGCCCCCAAGCCCCTGGTCCCCCTTCCTGCTTTCCACCAGACCCCTGACCACTAGGGCATCCTGCTGGGCCCCATAGCCCTTGTAGATGGTGCTGCGACTGGCTACCTCTTCCCACGTCGGTCCTGTACCTGACATGACGTCCCTCGGTGTTTGTCCTACGTTGTCCCTTGGTTTCTGTCCTACGTCCACGTCGTCCCACGGTGTCTGTGCTACGTCCACGTTGTCCCGCTGTTGTTCACTTAGGGCATGATCTTCCCCTTCGGGAGCTGGTTGTTCGGTGATGGCCCTGATCTCTTCCTGCTGTTCCTTATCTTCCACCTTGGCATGTCTCTCTAGTTCACTTTCCACGGTCACCAGTTCGCCGTCTAGTTCATTTGATTTTTCCTTAGCCGGTGTCAATTCCTGCTGGGGTTCTTTCTTAGGGCCTAAGTGCAGGTTCTTCAGTTCACTTTAATTTCTCGGGAAAATGGAACTTTGCGTCCCATGCGAGTCCCTCACTCCAACTCTCTAACTCCCTCCCCTAGCAGCGGCATTTGAACTACTAGCAGCAACAGTGGCGCCATCTCTTAAGCAACTGATGAAACAGAGAAAATAATTTATTTCTTCTTTATTCTCTTCTTCTCTTCCTTTCCCATCTCTTTCCTCTCTACCTCTCACCTCCTCTTCACCCTACCTACCTATTTGAGACCTATTCCTAATAGTAAATTTTGGATCGACCGGGATTCGAACTCGAGACCCCTAGCATTATAGCCAGGAGTCTTAACTAATACACCATGAGTGAATGTTGAGCTCTGAAGGAAGCTTTTGTATATTTCAGTTATGATAGGGGGGTTTCATGAGTTTTAACGCAAGAATCGGCTTTTATAATTTTGAGATATTTTGTTAGTTATGAAAAGAGTAGTCCACCGCTGTGGCTCAGGGGATGCGTTCAATCCTCTCACGCAGCGGGCCCGGGTTCGATTCCTGGTCGGGACAAGTTACCTAGGTGAGGTTTTTTCTGGGGTTTTTCCTCGGGTAACTTTAGGCCCTTGTGGTCCCCAGATATCATCTGGCCGTCATTATCATCTTCATCCCATCCTCGCCTTGCTTGGATTGAGTGTGTGTGTGAATGGTGTGATCACTCATCCGGGGAGGACCTCCATGTCCTTGTCTGGTCAAAAAAGTATGTATGTGATCCAAAGATAATCCCTCTCCTGACAGGTCGCGGCCCTGTAAGGCCCGGGCGGCTTGGGTCGCTTAAATCCTAAAAGGGAGAGGTGAAACTACGGTAAAGAAAGAAATGAAAAGAGTAGAATTGGTGCAAGGAAATTTTCATGCATCAATTAGGCAACATTTTATGTTATAATACGGGGTTTTTTATAATCATTAAAATGTATAGTACAAGGGTATTTTTAGTATTGTGAAACAGCCTATTTTGTTGCAAGGGTCGTTTTTATAATTGTGAAATATTATGTGGAGGTGCAAGGGGTTTTTTATTGTGAAATATTAGGTGACATGTCAATTGCAATTATTCATTACCGGCGTTGAGGTTGAACAGCGGCTACAGGCATGGTGGCGTGCTCTGTGGGGATGCGGGGTGGCATGCGTGAAGCTGCCAGGCGGGGAAGCGTCCAGGTGAGTGGAAAGGGGAGCAGCATGGGGCGCAAAGTTCCATTATTCCAATTTCTCTTATGTCTTCTCTCATTTTGGTGTTTTGCTGTTTCAAATCGTCCATGACGTCAAGTAGGCCTACTACCCGCGTGCCACTTCTTGGGCGCTGGATTTACGGGGAAGTGAGGGTCGGATGGAACAAAACATAGCTAGTCCGCCAGTCTTTCTGCAGTGTTGTCAACCAAAGAAATCACAGCAGAATCGCGCGTATGGTATTTTATGTAGTGACATTTAATGTACAACGATTTTAATGCAGTCCAATAATATAACATGGTGACGGTATTGCGCAACAATACCGTAAGGGTTTGGTTATCAAATAAGAATATTATACGTGTATAGGCTCAATATTTTTACACTGGATGAGTAATTTTAAGCATAAGTCTACGGCCAGACAGAAAGCGATAAAGTAGTGTGATACGTTTTAGCGAGAAGCTGTTTTTGCGATACGTTTGAAGTGAGTTGAACGATAAGCGATACTGGCCAAACAGAAGAAGCGTGTTGGAATCTCGCACGCTGCTACAGTAGAATGGCACTATCAAAGAGAGCACGTAAATTATTCTTGCTTAGTGAGAAATTGTCGTAGAAACTAGATGATGTACCAGAGAGAGAGAGAGTGGGTTCATAAAATTAACAGACAAAGACTGGAATATGGGGAATACCATACCTTATTCCAAAATTTATGTGAGTGTCCGGAAAAGTTTTATTAGTACTGTCGGATGTCGAAAAGCACATTCAAGTTGATTTTGAAGGCGATTAAGAAGAAACTGGAAAATAAGGAATTGAATTACAGAAGATCTATTTCACCAGAGGAAAGATTAGTTGTAACTCTCAGATAAGTTTTTATTTTAAAACGTTTAATTACACATTTTAATTCACGAGGGACAAACACCTATCGAGGCGGAATAATAGATGACTGTAAATAGGAGTAATGTGCATTATCAGGAAATAAAAAAGGGATCAAAACATGGTGCACGTGTTTCTTACTAGCAGCAACTCTCGACTGACGTAGCGTGTTAAGCGATAAAATATCAAACTACTTTGACTTTCTGGCGAGTGTAGCGATTCTCGCATCGTACTCTTATGACGCCTGTGGCCTGTGTGGCCATCGAATAGAATGATCATTCATTTGACTGCATAAGCGGGAAACGCGTAAGACGCTTGTAACATATAGAATGCAACGCACGCTTTTATCGCGCTCTGTCTGGACGTACCCTAAAGAAGAGTCTTAGCAGAACATGCTTCACCATTTCGTGTTGTAAAACGTAAGAGAGGTAAGGCATGTAAAAGTGGAGAAAACTATAGGCCTAATTTTAAACGTATTTAATACATTTTGTGAAAAGTTCGCTCAACTTTCAGTCCATGTAACTGACATCAGAGTTCACGGGATCTTCGGAAATTAGCACATACGGAATTCTTAACGAGGTGAGGAAAGTGTTGGATGTACAATGAAGTGTGTGTGAAATCAGCAATTTGAAAGATTGTATTTTTCCCCATAACTCCATGCGTCAAAAAAGATATTGTCAATAAATAAATAAGGATCTTGAGACAGAATGAAAGCTTAGTATTGAAGCCACTAGATGTCAGGGTGTATAGCGTACTTCGTGTTTTAATGATGTCAGCTCTACCTACGAAGTTGAATGAAACCTACCGAATGAGGACTAGGGAGCCGAGCACCCAAGAAATCGCACGTGGATAGTAATGACTTTAACATGTCCTCCATTTTGCGTTTCTTCAATCATATCCCACTTCTGACACTAGTGTAACAGGGGCTCATCAGGGTTCGAAATCAGAACACCGAATTTCTAATTGAAGGATGGAGGTTTCTTTATTTCCTATAACAGTTGTCAAAACAGCCAGAAAACTCCTGAATCTTCTCCAGTTCTTCTGTTCACTAGCTCCTCCGCTTCCCAAGCCACAGTTACTTGAGGCCACGCTGATCGGTTCTTTCCGTCCAGGTCCTCAGCTCCTCAAGTCACACTTACTGGAGGTCGCGCTGATCAGTTCTCTCCCTCACACTCTGACGCTGACTCTCTGCTACTCACGGACTGTCTCTCCTTGACCGACTTACTGTTACTCTCTCCGCGTCGGCTTGCTCGCGCCCTTATTTAGTCTTGTCGAATATTCTGGAGCCGATGTCTGGAAGTCTCTGCCTGCGCATGGTCTAGAATGCCTACACGGTGCACGGACCACCCCTTAGCGTGCAGCTCCTCCCTACAGGCCTTCCCCCACAGAGCGTGGCCCAATCGCTGCGCCGTGTCATGCCCACTAGCGCCTTGCCTCCCGCCCTTCCACTAGGAGGCCACGATCTTTCTAGACTCCATCTTTCTGGCAATTTCTGGGCGAGTCCTGGGCTTCGTGACAATATTTTCTGTTTCTATGTGTATCTGGAAGTACAACATTTTTTTCACATTTTTATCACTAACGCTTTGGCAACTAGTGGCCATTTTGCTTAGAAGGATTTGTCATTTTTGGCATTTTCAAAGATTAGCGGTAAGTTAAATAACTATTTTATTTGTGAAGATATCAACTTGAAGTAAAAACCATTTTAATCTAAGAAACATTCTACAATAAATTCATGTTATGACCAAAAATTTGTTAAGGATATAATCTAAAAGTTTATTAGAAAATACAGTTCCGATTAGAAAAAATTAACAACTTTATAAAACTTTTTTTCATAGAAGGGATGAAAACACGTTTCATATTTTCCCCCCACAAAGATATAGTAGATCACTAGATGCTAGTAAAATTTGAGATAATTTATATAAATCCTTTAGGTTTTATGAGTCCTGAAATATCGAGATTTTGCAAAATTGTTGATTTTCAAATTGAAATATCTCAAATGGCACCGAACAGAAAAATTTGAAATTTTCTCAAAATATTCTTCTAGTGCCTAGTAATCAACATATAAAATTTCATTACTGTGTTCTGACCAGAAGTATTTTATTTTTACTAAAGAAAATGCTAAAAAATAACACTGTCAAATGAGCAAAATAATTCAATTATTTGTTGTTGCTAGTAAAATTAAATATGTCATAAAACTAACATATTGAAATATATTATAGGAGAAAAATTCCTCCGGCACTGGGACTTGATCCCAGGACCTTTGGTTATTCGTGCCAATGCTCTTACCAACTGAGCTAAGCTGGACTGCATATGACATGACTTGTCTGTCTGTGAGGTAGACCATTAGGGCAATCAGTCATAGGAGAGAGGTTCCATCTGGTGCTGTGAATTGAGCTCCGGCTTAGCTCAGTTGGTAGAGCATTGGCCAAAAGTCCTGGGTTCAAGTCCCAGTGCTGAAGGAATAAGTCTCCACAGACTCCTCTGTACAGCTCCTTTGTTCAGTAATCAGTAGCTGTGCTTGACTGAAGATATCAAAAAAGTTGCCCCTTCAGTTAAAAAAATATAAATTTCATGAATCCACCAGTTCTGATCATAATACAGCCAACAATGTCCTTTACTTCGAAGGGTCTTAGGATATTTCAAATTTGGGCAAAATGGAAATACTATGTTCGCAATAAATATAACTTTTTGAGTGAATGTAACACCTTATGATCCTAGAAGTTTGTTCCACAGCTGAGCCTAAGGTTTAAAAAATGTAAAGGTACAAGTATATAGGAAATACCTTTAATTTCTTCAGAACAATATTTGAACACTTCTTCTGCTGAAGGTATCTGGTCCAAATATGGTCTTTGCAAACTAGCCATTGAGACAGCCCTCTTTGTACCCCCTCCAATCCCATCGCAGGCGTTCTTTCCATTAGAAGTGGCAAAAAAGTGCTATTCAGCTTCAAAGTGATTGCAATTATTCAAAAAGTTCTTTTTGTTTTTGTACTGGCTACCATCTCCATCACTAAAATAAACAATTTTTTTAACAAGAAGGGGCAACTTTTTTGATATCTTCAGTCAAGAGCAGCTACTGATTATTGAACAAAGGAGCTACTACTTCAAGTTGATATCTTCATAAATAAAATAGTTATTTTACTTACCGCTAACCTTTGAAAATGCCGAAAATGACAGATCCTTCTAAGCAAAATGACCACTAGTTGCCGAAGCGTTAGTGATAAAAATGTGAAAAAAATTGTTTTGTACTCCCAAATACCAGGGTTGTTATGAAAAAAGCCGGCCTGATTTTAACCGGCCGGTTTTAACCGGTTTTATCCACTTGAAAAAAGCCAGGCAATTTTATCCGGATAAAATCAAATTGAATAAAAATAATGGAAGTTTCTTTCATGTTTTTATTTCCAAACATCATAAATTTAAGTTACAAGCTCAGAACCTGTAGTAGGCCTACTTAGGACTACTGAGTGCAAATGCAGAGCTACCAGTTTTATCCACTTGAAAAAAGCCAGGCTGGCTAAAATCAAATTGAATAAATATAATTCAAGTTTCTTTCATGTTTTTATTTCCAAACATCACAAAATTTAAAAGTTACAAGCTCAGAACCTGTAGTAGGCCTACTGAGCTACCAGTTTTATCCACTTGAAAAAAGCCAGGCCGGATAAAATCAAATTGAATAAAAATAATTGAAGTTTCTTACATGATTTTATTTCCAAACATCACAAATTAAAAGTTTCAAGCTCAGAACCTGTAGTAGGCCTACTTAGGCCTACTTAGGCCTACTGAGTGCAAATGCCAGTCTTATCCACTTGAAAAATGCCAGGCATTTTATCTGGATAAAATCAAATTGAGTAAAAATAATTGAAGTTTCTTTCATGTTCTTATTTCCAAACATCACAAATTTAAAAGATACAAGCTCAGAACCTGTAGTAGGCCTACTTAGGCCTACTGAGTGCAAATGCAGAGTAACCAGTTTTGTCCACTTGAAAAAAAAACAGGTATTTTATCCGGCTAAAATCAAATTGAATAAAAACAATTGAAGTTCCTTTCATGTTTAAATTTCCAAAGATCACAAATTTAAAAGTTACAAGCTCAGAACCTGTAGTAGGCCTCAGTTTTATCCACTTGAAAAATGCCAGACATTTTATCCTGCTAAAATCAAATTGAATAAAAATAATTGAAGTTCCTTTCTTGTTTTTATTTCCAAACATCACAAATTTAGAAGTTACAAGCTCAGAACCTGTAGTAGGCCTACTTAGGCCTACTGAGTGCAAATGCAGAGCTACCAGTCTTATCCACTTGAAAAATAATTGAAGTTTCTTTCATGTTCTTATTTCCAAACATCACAAATTTAAAAGATACAAGCTCAGAACCTGTAGTAGGCCTACTTAGGCCTACTGAGTGCAAATGCAGAGTAACCAGTTTTGTCCACTTGAAAAAAAAACAGGTATTTTATCCGGCTAAAATCAAATTGAATAAAAACAATTGAAGTTCCTTTCATGTTTAAATTTCCAAAGATCACAAATTTAAAAGTTACAAGCTCAGAACCTGTAGTAGGCCTCAGTTTTATCCACTTGAAAAATGCCAGACATTTTATCCGGCTAAAATCAAATTGAATAAAAATAATTGAAGTTCCTTTCTTGTTTTTATTTCCAAACATCACAAATTTAGAAGTTACAAGCTCAGAACCTGTAGTAGGCCTACTTAGGCCTACTGAGTGCAAATGCAGAGCTACCAGTCTTATCCACTTGAAAAATAATTGAAGTTTCTTTCATGTTCTTATTTCCAAACATCACAAATTTAAAAGATACAAGCTCAGAAACCTAAAATTGTATTTAGTGTAATTTAATACAGTCAGTCTCATGCAAGAGTTGGCCAATGACACGGGTTTCTGCGTCGCGGCGGGCACAGCAAATAAAGCCACGATCAGTGTAATGATTCAGGTTCTCACATTTACAGTTAAAATTACAATGAAAATAACCACGTACCTCATCACAAGAGATGTTAAAAATGTTCTGCTCTTGCATCCACACAATACTGGCACCATTTTAGGAAATTTTCTTTTACGCGCATTAAGTTCAGCTTCCGAAATTTTTAATTTAATTAATTAATTTTTAATTTTAATTTTTAATTTTAAGAGTTAATTTTTCTTGTGATATTGTCTTCAAGTTCTTCTAACGTATGGGAAATTAACCTATACACTTTATTTTTGAAGTTTCCCCATAAATAATAGTCACATGCTGTTAGAAGAACTTAAAAACAATATTACATGAGAAATTAACTCTGTCTCGGAAGCTGATATTATGCGTGTGAAAGAAAATTTCCTGAAAAGGTGCCAGTATTGTGTGGATGCAAGAGAAGAACATTTCCAGCAGCTCTTGTGATGAGGTATGTGGTTATTTTCATTGTAATTTTCACTGTAAATATGAGAACCTGAATCATCACACCAATCGCGGCTTTATTTGCGTAGATATTTCACCCGATCGCTCGGGAGTTGGTGCTGTGCCCGCCGCTTCGCAGAATCCCACGTCATTGGCCAACTCTTGCGTGGGACTCACTGTACCACTTCACTGTGTAATTCCCAGCAATAGTTAATTACCGTATTTACTCCAATATAATGCACCCTCGAATTTAATGCGCACCCTGATTTTGAAACTTAAAATCATAAAAAAGGAGTTTGTTAGCGAATGTAATGCGCATCAATAGGATATTTTATTTGGAATTTTGTCTTAGTATTTATAGAATAATGAACCAACACATAAACATTTACAGTTAACTGCCAGTTTTAGGCCTACAAGTAGACCTATAGGCATGGCTCATCAATATTCACTAATGTGTTCATCACTGGAATCTTCGGAGGTGCTTATTTTTATTGCTAAATGGACAAACAAAATGTTAAATGCATGTTTCACAATAAAAGCTTATACCACTCTTAAATGAGTTTAAAATCGACAATGCACAATATTCCACATTTGCACTATAGAACTGACAAAAACTATTTTTTCAATATGTTTCAGAAATTAAATTTCATATGGTGTAGGCTAATGATAAAATGAACAAAGTCGAGAATTATAGCAGTGCCTTGTTATGTAGATCAATATTACCTCCGACCTACGAAACGGATTTGTACTAGAATTTAACGCACACCTCAGTATTGAAATCTACAAATGGACAAAAATAGGGCATGTTATATTCAAGTAAATATGGTAAATTCACCATTCATCATAAGGCTCTTGCATATTTGCTTTATTCTGCCTGTTGATGTATACAAGCTTCTGGGCTTTTTCATTGCCTAGTCTGTTTCTCAATTTTGTTTGTATTAACCCAAATGAAGAAAATACTCTTTCGATTGATGCAGAACTGGCTGGCATACAATGTAAAGATTCTATGGCTTGACAAAATTCCAGCGATAGGTGATTACGCTTCAGATTTGTGTAATTGATGGAGAAATAAGTATAAAAATTCCCTTTAGGTAGGCCTACAGGGCACAGGCTGAGGTAGATTTCATAGTGCTTTTTATGAATTTATTGGGGTAAGTGTAGAATAAAAACTGAAATATTTTTTTATAAAAAGAGAGTTGTTAATTATGTATTAATTGATATCTTTTATTATTTCATTTTTAATTTGGCCAAGGATTATTGTTCTAAAGATATTTAACTATTATTTTTAATATTTCAAACTTTATTTCATTGGTAATTTTAGCCTCAGTTGGTCCTCATGAATTCATTTCGGCATGCCTATTGGCTGAGGTATATTTTAAAGTGTTTTTGATTTTCAAAAATTCAAATCTCTCCTTATATGAGCGCTATTGAGAAACTAGTTGTTGATTTAGAGATTACTCATCAAGAGCTTTTCAACGATACCCCACAAACATGGTTTTAAAAAATTTTAATTTCCACCCTCACCCCCACAACCACTGAATCATTGGTGTCTAATTTATGCATACTAAGTTTCCCTCTAAACCCCACAGGGCCCTAAATATAATTTTTTCAAAATTTCAACCACTCCCACCTGCCCCAACCAGGAAAAATTGATTTTAGCCGGCTAAATTTGATTTTAGCCGGCTAAAATCATGATTTTAACCGGCTAAAATTGAAAAAAACCGCTGGTCAGGTCTTTTTCAATTTTAGCCGGCTTTTTTACAACCCTGCCAAATACACATAGAAAGAGAAAATATATACTTAAAAATAAAATAAAATAGGCCAGCAACAAATTATTTTATTATTGGTTGATTTCATATGGATTGACCCTGGTACAGTATGCTACATACCGTAAACAGAAATATTTTTATATTACGATAAGCAAATTAAAAATAGTATATGATAGTGATTTCAAGGAAAAGCTTGACAGTTCAAATATGACAAAACCATGTGCCCGTACCTCTGCCCGTACCATAGTTACTATAGGTAGAGGAAGTATTGTTTTCGACCCCCAAATGTGAAGTTGAGTTTTTAGCATATATACACGTTTCAAGGCCCCCTGAATCCAAAAATACTATTTTTGGAAACATGTTTGTGTGTCTGTGTGTGTGTGTCTGTCTGTGAGTCATTCCGTGTCAAATCAACACAGTGATTTTACCTGACCATCTCAGATTTGAATGAAATTTGGCATATAGGTGCCTTCTATATAGACTAAGAAAAATACAAAATTTTGTCTTTATATGTCAACCGGTTTCGAAAATATGGCTATGTAAAGTTTCAGAAATCTCCCGAAATCATAAGATCAGCATATTTTTAAATGGAGATTGCAGCTCTCCTAATTAAGATAGAAAGGTGGGAAAGGTGTCATCTTGCAGCATTTTCTATGCTCTTTTATTTGATATACAACATAATATGGGTTAAAATAACTGTATTTTGTCAAATTTGAAATCTGAATTTTGATTTTTGATATTTCAAAATGCGCCGTTTTGAAAAAATTGAAAAAATTCTAAAACAACCCTTATATGTTTATAAACTGACTGTGTAAGTTTAAACTTGGGATTGTAATGGGTTCACATAAAAATCTATATAGAAACTCAGCCTTAACCAAGGTTTTAATGATTAGACCCTATAAATAGATACGTTTGAACTTCACTGAGTTTTTTTTTAAACAGTGGATAGTTTTTAATAATAAGATTAAAACTTTAAAACACTTAAGCACCACTTACGTCAAACATAAAATTAGTAGGACATGTTTCGGGAGACCTTCTCCCATCCTCGGCTACTGTAGACCAAATTTTATGTTTGACGTAAGTGGTGCTTAAGTGTTTTAAAGTTTTAATCTTATTATTCAGTTGTGCCACGGTTTTTAACAACTTCTTCGTAATTTTTTACAATTTTACAATTTTAGTGGATAGTTTTTGTTTGTATTTTTAATGTTTTTTATTCAATACAATTTATTTTAGCAATAAATAGCTTAAATAGTTTATACTCTAGACTGCATGGATTTTTTAAGAATTTAAATTTCTATTATGTAGAAATTGTATGCTAATAATTCAGAGCACAATAAAAACTTTAAAAATATTTTAAATAGTGCTCCAGAAAACTATATTTGATGTTTAGCCTGTCCTTTGTTGAGACAAGTCTCTGCATGTTCTGAGTCTTGTTATGATAAAGAGGTAAACTGTTGCAACATGTTCCCAAGGAGCATGTACCAACCTGCACTCCTGATCAGGCTTTGCAAACCTCAGTCTTCTCCAGGTTTTGGTGGTGGCCAGATGTGTTTCATTAAGTGAAATTGGTGTTTTTTACTTTTATGAAGTGAATTTCTTTTGCGATTTTAAACTTCAAATTGAATACAGTACATATCCTTTTTAGTTTTGAAACAAGACTTATGGCCGAGTGCACCAATCTCGGTATTCAGAATACCGCGGTAAAGTCGCTTAGTTTACCCTGGTAAAGTCTATTTTCGTTACATCGTGCTCGGTTTCGACTTTTACCGCGGTAAGATGCAAACCGGCCGTGAAGGTGCTGTAAAGTGAGAAAACCGCTGTTTTCTTTCCAAGATGGAGATCAGCGTAATGTATCATATTTATGATATCTAGGCCAAAAGCTAATTGAATATAAAGAATAATGAGAGACAGGTGGGATCTATTTGAAGAATGAACGATGGTGCATATCTTTGCAAATACTGTGCTGTAACATCGATTGAAATTACCTTCCTTTCTTACCTCAACTAAACCAGGTCCATCGAGTAGGCTTGTGGGCGTAACCACGATTAGTACGATTAGTACAGTATTTATGGTGTTAGAATTCAAACTTTCAATTCAGACGACATATATACGCAATATAATAATCCATTTTATCCTTATGAACATTTATTACTGAACAATAAGGCAAGAAATAAATGAAAAATGGAAAACCTGTGGGCTTAGGCCAACTTTGCAATGAATGGCTACATGCATCACGATATAGCCTATGTACCGGTATATAGTGTATGTAATCAATTTATCATACTTGCACACACACACGAACATAATTATAACATCCCTTTCATGGCTATGTAGATGATTTTGCACCTAATATTTCCACTGGTCGAACGGGAATAAAAGTGAGGCTACGTCGAACTCAGAACAGAGATTTCATGGTGTTGCTTTGCCTTAGATTTCACAGGTGTGAGAATTATTCTTTAAAACATAAATGTTATTTTATTGAAATGTACAGACAGGTGGGATCTATTTGAAGAATGAACGATGGTACATATATTTGCAAATGTTGTATGTAACCTCGATTGAAATGACCTCATCCAAACCAGGTCCATCCAGTAGGCGTAATCAACTGATTTTCACGATCGTTACAGTATCTATGGTGTTTGAATTCAAAGTCAGACATATATACCCAATATAATATTCCATTTTATTATTGAACAATAAGGCAAAAAATAAATGAAATTTGGCCTATAGACGAACCACCGTGACTGGAAGACGTGCAGAGACAGAGCGAACCTAGCGGCCATGGAAGAAACCAACACAAACCAATACAAAATTTCTCCATGGGATTTGCTTCATAGCAGAGTAACCGCGATATTTCCAAGCATTAGCAAACCGCGATATTTTAGCAATGGTGCACAGAGATTTTGAAAATACCCCGGTATTACGTTTACCGCGGTAACGAAACGGCTGAGAAAACCGGAGAATGGTGCACTCGGGCATTACAAATATTGAAGCTATTCAGGATTTTACAAATTATTATTTGTTTATCAACTAGGCCTAGTACTACAAATAACAACTTGTAGTGTGAGATGTTTGATTTTCTCATTTATGCATAAATATTCATAAATGGAAAGTAAACGATATGCAGGATTACAGTGTTTCAATCCATTAAAAAAGAGTGACCACAGGGTCAGGGACAAAAAGAAATTAAGAAATGTAACAGACTGGATGTTAGAACATTTTGGTGGCCTGCCAAAAGAGGCTAAAATTTGTGATTCTTGCAGAAAACAGCTCACAGCTTTAAAAAATAACGAAGAAGCAAATGAAACCTGTGCTGATGATTGTGAAACGGATCCAAATTTTTCATCTAAGTCAGAGGTAATTGAAACACTCAATGCTTCTCTCCAAGAATTGGGTGAATCACCTATTAATAAGAAAAGGGTAGAATATCAACCTTATGCCTTAAAAAAATTAAGAAAATTAATTCATCTATGAAACGAAAGCTTTTTACAAATACTCAAGAGTCATCTGATGATGAGGCTGAATTACTTGAAGACTCACTTTTGAACAATCTTAAAACTAATTTTTCTCACTCTGCTAGAGACAAAAAGTTGATGATTTTTACTTGTTTACCAGAGTAATGGACTGTTAGAAGAATCATGCAAGAGTTCAATGCACCTAATTACTTGGTAAGACAATCAAAAAAAATTCTGAAAGATAAAGGAATTTTGGAAAGCCCTAATAGAAAACCAGGTAAGAGTATCTCCTCTGAAGTGGTTGAAGCTGTACGATCATTTTACGAAAGTGATGAAATTAGTCGGGTTTTACCTGGAATGAAAGATTGTGTTTCTGTCAGGTCAGAAAATGGTGATAAAGTAAAACTGTCAAAGAGGCTAATTTTATGTAATTTAATGGAAGCTTATAGATCATTCATAGATAAATTCCCAATTATGAAGGTGAGCTTAGGCCAAAAAACTGTGTCCTGGCTGGTTCTAGTGGTACTCATACTGTATGCGTGTGCACCACACATCAAAATATAAAACTGGACAAAGACCAACCAGGACTTGCGACACATGCTAACAAGCTTAGCTGTACATGGCTACCACCACAAAATATGCAGAACAAAATATTATCATACCCCCGACAGTGATTGCGTGTGCTCCCTATGTGAATTGTATTGTGATAGATACCACATAACAAAGTGCAAAAACCGAACTGTCTCGCTAAAAGAATACAGTACATTGTAAACGAAACATACTATGCATGTTGGTGCGCTGTTCCTTTCATTCAAAATATAAAACTGATGATGGAAAATGCAAAAATTGGTTTATTAACAAATGGAAAATTATCTTCTTACAAACACTGTCTTGCAAGAGTATTGTGCAACCCTCCTTCCATAGATTGCCATTTGGGAAAGTGTCCCTCCTCTCCTGGGAAAGAGGAAGTAAAAACAATATTAGAAGAGGGTTTTGAGGAGAACTTAGTTGAAAAAGTAACTTTTCGCTAATGGATATCGGTTGACAGATGCAATTTGGAGACTCTAGAAAAATCAACTGCAGACTTTATTGATTTATTTTGCGGAAATCTCTCTGCTTTGGTCATACATGATTTCATTGCCAAGCAGCAAAGCTCTTTCATGAACAATACTAAGGAAAATCTCAAAGACACAGAAGTTCTCGTCATATGTGATTTTGCAGAAAATTACAGTTTTATTCTTCAAGATGAAGCCCAAAGCTACCATTTGACCAGTGGGCAAGCCACAGTCCACCCATTTGTCATTTATTACAAAAGGGAAAAGACTGAACATGTGAGTTTTGTAATGATTTCTGAATGTTTAGAGCACAACACAATTGCACTGTACTGTTTCCAAAAAAAACTTATTGACTTCATGAAAAGTAGGTTTGGTAACAGGGTCAAAAAGATTTATTACTTCTCTGATGGGTCTGCAGCCCAGTACAAAAACAGAAAAATTTTACAAACTTGTGTCACCACAAAGATGACTTTGACATTGATGTTGAATGGCATTTTTCAGCAACAGCACATGGAAAGGGGCCATGTGAACGGTGGAACGGTGAAAAGGTTAGCCGCCCGAGCCAGCTTACAATGCACTTATGAGAACCAAATTCAAACACCATTTCAGTTGTACGAGTGGGCAATTCAGAACATTTTTGTGGCAAATTTTATATATGTAAGTCAAGAAGAATACATAGAAACGGACATATTTTTGAAAAATCGCCTAAGCAAGTCTCTAACAGTACAAGGTACTCAGAAACTTCATGCTTTTATTCCTGTCCCCTTATGTAACTCAAAAGTAAAAGTGAAGATCTTCTGAGAATCAAATGAATCAACAACCAAAAATGTAACAGCTTTACAAGACAGACTACAAATAACAGACGTTAGTGGTTACATTACCGTAATCTATGAAAACAACTGGTGGCTAGCATATGTTCTGGCAAAAGAAAAGAGCAAGGATGAAGTTAAGGTTTCTTTTTTATATCCAGCTGGTCCATCAACATCTTTCTCCTACCCTAGAAGTCAAGATATACTATGGCTTCCAGTAACTTATGTCTTGTGTAAAGTAAATCCATTGACTCCGACAGGCAGAGTCTACAATCTCTCTGAAAAAGAAATACATCAAACTACTGAAGCTTTTGAAGACTATATCAAGGATCTACAGTAGTGATTTCGCTTCAAAACAGTTAATTGTAAGTTTAGAATTAGGCTACATAATATTTACGTTAATTTAAAAGTAAGCAAATCAATGCCACATGTTGATATTGTTTTGGTGTTGTTATAATTATTCAGGTATTAGCAGCAAAACCCTGTGTAAGGCTGAGTTTCTATATAGATTTTTATGAAAACCCATTGCAAACCCACATTTAAACTTACACTGTCAGTTTATAAACATATAAGGGTTGTTTTAGAATTTTTTTGCTTTTTTCAAAATGGCGCATTTTGAAATATCAAAAATCAAAATTTAGATTTCAAATTTGACAAAATACAGTTATTTTAACCCATATTATGTTGTATATCAAATAAAAAAGCATGGAAAATGCTGCAAAATGACACCTTTCCCACCTTTCTATCTTAATTAGGAGAGCTGCAATCTCTATTTAAAAAAATCTGATGTGAAAGTCACATAACTTCCTCTGCCCAAAAAAAAGTTAGCAGTATTCACATATCCTTTTACAGAATCGCAAGACACAATTTTGCGCTAATTATCCTATAAATACCTCTTCTTTCAATGATGTGACTAAACGCGCAGGCTATATAACAAACTTTAAAAAAAAGAACAGGTGACTGCAGACGTTTATTGAACTTTCCGCCGTAAAGAATAATTTCCGAAATTTATCGAATATTTCCCTCAGATACTTCTTTACTCTATACCTGGCCAACAATACATCTTTCTCACTTCACATTCTTATATAGAATAAGAGGCCGTGAATGAGTGCGTATTCAGTTGTTCACGCAAGACAAAATTTCTACACACAGTGGGTGGCTTGTAACTACCCTCAGAGAATTTTTTCGAAAAAAAGTTTCAAATAAAAGCTTTAGCTCTCAGTAAAAGGAACACATGTGCAAATTTTAAATAAAATCGTTAGAGCCGTTTTCGAGAAAATCGCGAAAAACGAAAATTTCTTAATGTAAAGTCCCCTTAAAAATCAGAGAAATTTGTCGCTAATCTTCGAATCACATCTTCAGAAGGTACCTGACCCAAATACGAAATTTTGTTTTCATACGATTCTCCGTTTCGGAGCTAGCCTGTTCACAAACTTCCACACAGACAGACACACACACAGACAGACACAAACACAGACATGTTTCCAAAAATAGTATTTTTGGATTCATGGGGCCTTGAAACGTGTATATATGCTAAAAACTCAACTTCGAATTTTAGGGTCGAAAACAATACTTCCTCTACCTATAGTACCTATGGTACGGGCAGAGGAAGTAATATGCTGATCTTATGATTTCGAGAGATTTGTGAAACTTTACATAGCCATATTTTCAAAACCGGTTGACATATAAAGACATAATTTTGTATTTTTCTTAGTCTATATAGAGGGCACCTATGTACCAAATTTCATTAAAATCTGAGATGGTCAGGTAAAAAATGTACCTAAATTGTGTTGAGTTGATACGGAACCACTCCTGTGTGGAAGTTTGTGAACAGGCTAGCTCCGAAACGGGGAATCGTATGAAAACAAAATTTCGTATTTGGGTCAGGTACCTTCTGAGGATGTGATTCGGAGATTGGCGACAAATTTCTCTTATTACTTTCTCGCTTATACGGAGTATAGAGAAAGTATTGTGATCGTGACAAAAAATCGAAGTTGAGTTAACACCGGGAGAGCACGTTTCATGAAGCCTAGAAACCGAAAAAAGTATTTTTGGAATGACGTCTGTCCGTCTGTCCGTGGACAAGCACAGCGGGTAAACGGCTCGTATTTACTTCATTTTTTGAATTAAGAACTTTTTCGAAATTTTGTCGAACCGCCCAGAAATTTAGTTTTACAACTGAAATATTAAGGGGACTTTTCATGAAAACTTTTTTGAAAAAATGGCTCTAACGATTTTAATAAAAATTTAGAATTGTAAAGTCTTATCTGTGACTAATAAAATGGCTATATCCGTATTTCCGCAAAAATGACTTAAGGGGCACTTTACTCGTATCCATTTTCAGTTTTTCTAGATTATATCCATTACAGTAAGTGATACATGAAAACCTACCACAGTAAAGTTGTAGAGAAAATTAAAATGGACATTTTTTGTTTAAAACATTTCTTTATACAATTAATAGATATCAAGATAAAAACGAAATAAGTACAGCTTAAATGCGAATTTCAGAACATACATATCAATTAAAATATGAATGGCATTTTGTTGCCACTAGCAACAAGAAAACTATAGGCCTAATGTACTTATTGTTGTGAAATGCAATCAGTTTAGCTCAGTCGCATTGAACACACTAAACCAATTACAGCGATGTGGTAGGCCTATGGGCTAACAGGGAAGAGGTCCTGAGTTCAAATCAAACCTCGTGCCCGCCCAAATTGACTTGGGTTTTTCATGGTTACCTCGCAAAAGCAAACGCCGGGTTTATAGGACTTGCTTATTTTCCATAACTCATCGCCGCTACGTCACTGGATATTATAATCGTTTAAACTGAATGCCACATACGAAGACATCACTAAACAATAGAAACAGATGACGCGAATGAGTTGTTACAATAGACTAATAGTTCACGCAAACATACTAAACACATTACATGACCTACAATGCAGTTAAAGCGTGCAATATAACCTAAGTAGTAGTAGTAGCAGTAGGACCGCCGGCATGGTCTTGTGGTTAGCGTCAGATCCGTCGGTCCGGGTTCGATCCCCGGTACATCCTTGGATTTTTCGGAGGTTGAGGGGTCTGGTAGGGGTACACTTCCTCGTGATTCAAATTGAGGAGCTACTTGATAGAGAAGTAGCGGCTCCGGTCATGGAAACCACCATTAACGGTCGTGGGGGTCGGCATGCTGACCACATGCCCCAACCCTGCCATCTGCCTGTGGTAGATGACACACCGGTCGGTTGGTAGACCAAATCCCTAAAGGAATGTAGTGCCACGGAGTTTAGTTTTAGTTTTAGTATAGCGAAATTCAAATATAAGTCGCCCCTTAAGCTCCGTCCATTCGATATTCACATTTGCATTTACTGTGTGATGTATTTTGTTTCTGAGCGAAGCAGAGTGACCAACTGTCCTTGTATTGGTGGGTGGGTTGGGTGGTGCCGATTTATCCCAAGGTGCGACTTATATTTTAATTTTCCCCTTAGTAATACTAGTAGTACTAATAATATGCAGTTTTACTGTCATTCATTATTATTATTATTATTTCACGGTAAAAGCATTAAACATGAAGATCGACTCTGATGGTTTCCGTTCTAGATACTTCTTAGTTTTATGAAAATGTAATAAATAAAATTTAATTGTCTCTTTAATTTAATTTTTTCTGTGCTAGCCTTTAACACGTATATGCGAGAAAGTTTGTGCAACGTATTTTTGCACCATTTATTTTTAAGGGGACTTTACATGAAGAAATTTTCGTTTTTCGCGATTTTCTCGAAAACGGCTCTAACGATTTTCTTTAAATTTTGCGCCTGGATTGCTTGTACCTAGAGCTAAAACTTTTATTTGAAACATTTTTTCGAATAAATTCTCTGAAGGGTAGTTATAAGCAACCCAATGTGAATACATGCTTTTTGCAATACGGCTTCTTGTAAATCGTACGAAAACAAAATGTTGTATTTGGGTTAGGTACCTTCTGAGGCTGTGACACAAAAATTGGCGACGTTCTCTTATATTTAAGAGGACTTTATACTAAGAAAATTTTGTTTTTTGCTATTTTCTCATAAACGGCTCTTACAATTTCCTTTAAATTTTGTACATGGATTGCTTATACCATTTCAAAAACATTCTCTGAAGGGTGGTTGTAACCTACCAACTTGCCTGGTGAACAACTCAATACGCGGATATTTAAGGCATTTTATTCTATATAAGCACGTGAAGTGAGAAAAATGTACTGTTGGCCCTGCTTACAATAAAGAAATATCTGAGGGGAATATTTGATAAATTTCGGAAATTATTCTTAACAGCGGAAAGTTCAATAAACGTTTGCATTCACTTGTTTTTTTTCCCATAGCCTGCGTTTTTAGTCGCAACATTCAAAGAAGGGGCTATAAGGTATTTATAGCATAATTAGCGTAAGTGCTGCAAACTTTTATTTGGGCAGAGGAAGTTATGTGACTTTCACATTAGATTTTTTTTTTAAATTGTACCCAACTAAGTGCTATTTATTCTCAGACCATTTTGAATTATCGTGATAATTATGTGTTGTGATAATTATTTCAAACGTACAATTTTTTCCCAGCAATTTCAGTTATCCTACTTTCTGGAAATGTATCTGCAGATAATTGTAATTCGTCTATTTTTAGATCACTGCATTCCTGGTACTTCTTATTTTATTGGTATTGAAATAAAATATCAGACATTAATGTAAAACCTCTGCAATGAGTAACATGACATACGGTCTTACTAATAATCCAGTTGTAACATTTATACCAGGAATATACACAGCTGAGGAGAAAAATGTACTAATAATCCTTGCATAAGGCTGAATGTCTGCAACACTTTACACAGCCTGACCCCCTTGTACTTGACGTAAATAATCAAGAAGGCCAATATCCTTAAGAGCCGGTCGTTTCGTAGATGTCTGAGATTGAATTTTGAGGTTATGCATATTCTGAGCTGCTTTTGCGGAATTATAAACATTGTTCCTTGTTTGCAGGACATATTTCCATACTTGTCCCCACGATTACAGCTTTCTGAAAACAATATAATGAAATACTGAAACTAGATTTTCTCTCGGCAGACAACGCATTGCTATTTGTATACTGCTCCGACAGATGGCGTTCCACAGTCCTTCATAGCCGGGGGCTAGTAACATCATGACCAGCGTGACGTGGTTGATGACATTTCACATCCAAACCTGGTGTAACCTTGGCAGTTGTGCTGCGTTCATTGGTAATACGGGTATTAAAACTATAAAACTTTATAAAAAGCAATTGTAAACACACAAACTCAATAACAAATACAAATAATAATCATACTTACTTCTTACTTACTCAATAGCAATAGACAATTCCTAAGGAAGCTAAAGGAATATCTATTTTATGGAACCCGAAGGTTCATTGCCGCGCTTACCTGAGTCCGCCACTCAACTCTATTATCACGTTCATCACACATCTCCAGTGTCCATGATACGTGTGCCCTATGAAGATATACGATGGGCAGTTCAATAAAGATAGTGTTTAAGTACGAAAGCTAATGTGATTGAGGACACTGCCGTGCATTAATTATTTATGCATGTATTATCTGAAAAGGACCTGCCAGAAACCGGAAGGTAGGTACGGCTCCTTTTCGAAAGTGTAAAACTTAATTGCAAGTGTAAAGTGTCTTAGAACAAATAAATCATATCATATCATTCAACCCTATTCTGTGCTAACTCCATCCAATCATCCCCCACAAATCCTACTTCCCATTAATCCATTCTAAGATTGTCCTCCCACCTACGTCTAGGTCTTCTACGTGGTCTTTTTCATTCTGGTCTCCCAGTCAATACTTTTGAGATATGTCTTTCCTCCCCGTCCAGCCCATTTCATCCTTTGCAATTTAATTACCCTTACTATATCCAATGAGGCATACAGGTCCTGAAGCTCGTCTTTATGCAGTTTTCTCCAGTACCCATTTTCATCCCTCTTGAGCCCAAATATTTTTCTAAGCACCCTGTTTTCAAACAGTTTCTGAACTGCTAGTGGGGTGAGTTAGCTGAAAATTATACCAAAACATTTCACATCTGGCAACAAATGCGCCACTTTGGATTCAGATATTATATGGGTAGACGAGTCTAATCCTGGCCCTCTAGCGGTTTTGATGATGTAATCAATATGGCTGCCAAGGTTTTGTGACACGCTTCCACATTTCCCTGTATAACTCGGGTTTGTATTGTGATATTAACCTATATTGTTAGTGATTATTAATCAGGAGAAAAAGTGCTTTCCAACAGTATATTTGGCATTATTGTTTAGGTTCATAATACCAGAAATATTTGTACCTGTATTAAAATTTTTTATTTTGATTTTTTTGAAACATTTTGCTAAATATCTTTGAGTCAGTCACATCTAGCTGGAAATGTGTCCTATACTTTATCGTTCGTCAGAAAGTTTCCTTTCGAACGGTATATAACTTATAACTTCTATTTTGTCACAAACAATTCCTGAAAATTTGCCAAAACAATGTAGCATTGCACAGCGAGTCTTTATGGCAACAATTTAATTTATATGGGTTCCGAAAAGTAATAGAGGGGCTTTATAACTGCTTAAGTAGCAAATGTAATTGTAATTTTTTATGTATATGTAAATAAATTTTAGCTTTTTTAGGGCTATGAAACTTTAATTTATGTTTTAAAATCAGTGACATGAATCACACTTAACCCTTCCCAGGCGGAAACTCATATATGGCACGCCTGTCCGATGCCTCGAAGGCGGTAACCCATATATGGGTTCTCTGCCCGACTCATAATGTGTTCGGCTCTTCTCACGCATGAAGTACGTAAAGTCTTTAACAGATGGCAGGAGAATGTTCTCTTATACCCTGTAACTTGGGAATTCCCCAATACACGTGTCCAGGATGAATTTAGTAGTGGATTTCAGTGGCCATGTGTAACTAGTGTAGAGCGTGCACTTTTTGTTCCGTGTTTTTCCCTTATTTTCGGTAAAACGGCAAAAAGATAGTGTCTTATAGGCTCTGAAACTGAAGAATTAACTAATCAAAGTGATAGTGAAGTGTCAGAATTATCATTTAGCGATAGTAAGGGATGTTTTTCCGAGATCGCTACCGGCAGCGTTAGTGAGAGTGAGGGCGACGTAAGTGACACCGGAGGCCATCGTGCACCCAGCTCAATGGAAGTGAGTAATTTCGATTTAGGCACATCATCTATTATTACAATATACAATATCCAGCAAGGGGCAGTTCTTCCTTCTGATTTTGATCGAGATACTGATCCAATTGAAAATCATAGCCTATTTTAGGCCTATGTAAACTTATAATGCGCTCAGTGAGACTTGTGCCGTTTCTGCATAACATTTTCTCGCTAAATAATAAAAATTGTTCCTAGAACAGATTAGGGGCAGAATTCGGCAAAACTCCAAGGTAGTTGATTTTATATGCATGAATGCATGATTTAAGTTACTTTCAATTGGGTTTTCACTGGCTTATTTTTTCTTTAAAAATTCCTTCCGCCCAAAGCCATAAAACATTGCCGCCCGCAAAGGGTTAAGATAAGTTTTAAACACTAAGTACAAGAATGAGAAACAGGTGCAATACAATATTATTCCAATGTAATAACCAAATTCAGTAATATCCTGTACATTGTCAAATAGGCTACACTAATGTCAGCCATAATATCCAGATAAAGTAATATCTTGCTGTCATGCAATAGTATCCAAATGATTTGTGTAAATTCACTTGTAATTACTGATCATTGTCAGATTACTGTCCTTCACATAAACAAAATTTCGTACATCGTATTCCCAATTTAACACATTTACAAGATGTGCATTGCTTGCGGCAAGTACAGGAGGTAAGTTGTACACAGTGTTTTGACACTTCTGGAATTGTTGTCCACAAAGGTTGGTATGATCCTCCTGATGTTACTATCCATCCCCCACTTGGTTGGTGAAGGTACTGTGTATTGTGCAACAAAGCTGTTGTTCCAAATTCTTGCTTGAAGAGTAGCTCGTTTGATGTGTTGTGTTAAAGTATATGCTGTAGGATGTATGTTTTCGATTGCTCGATTCTTTCTTGTAAATAATACGCATCTGAAGTCATTGATGCTTGATCATAAAGTAGAATAAATCGCTGCAACAGGTCATGACATTCATCATCAATATCAGAGGTGCCTGTACAGAGCTGATACCATATACAGTGAGTCCCACGCAAGAGTTGGCCAATGACGCGGGTTTCTGCGTCGCGGCTGGCACAGCTCCAACTCCCGAGCGATCGGGTGAAATATCTACGCAAATAATGCCGCGGTCGTTGTAATGATTCAGGTTATCACATTTACAGTTAAAATTACAATGAAAATAACCACGTACCTCATCACAAGAGACGATGAAAATGTTCTCCTCTTGCATCCAGACAATACTGGCACCTTTTTAGGGAATTTTCTTTCACGCACGTAAGTTCAGCTTCCGAGACAGAGTTACTTTCTCTTGTGATAGGCCTATGTGATATTGTCATCAAGTTCTTCTAACAGTATGTAAATATTAATTACGAGGAAACTTGAAAAATAAAGTGTATATGTCAATTTCCCATACATAAGAAGAACTTAATGACAATTTCACAAGAGAAATTAACTCTATCTCGGAAGCTGAACTTACGCGCGTGAAAGAAAAGTCCCTAAAAAAGGTATCAGTGTTGTGCTTATGCAAGAGGAGAACATTTCCAACATCTCTTGTGATGAGGTACGTGGTTATTTTCGTTGTAATTTTAACTGTAAATGTGAGAACCTGAATCATTACATCAACCGCGGCATTATTTGCGTAGATATTTCACCCGATCGCTCGGGAGTTGGAGCTGTGCCAGCCGCGATGCAGAAACCCGCGTCATTGGCCAACTCTTACGTGGAACTCACTGTATATCTATAGGCCTATATATCTATGGCGGGGGTCCTACAGCCTTTGCCGCATCCCGCATTTCGATCTCCATGCCTCTTTGTCCTTCTCTCCATTGTGTTGTCTGTCTTCCTCTTCTCCTTCTGTTCTCTGGGCTATAATTCAGAGCTCTTTTTGGCCATCTTCCTTCTGCCATTCTTTTTACATACCCATACCATAATAACTGTCTCATTTCTATCCTCTCTGCACTTGTAAAAATCCTTCCAGTTCGCCTTCTAATTTCTGCGTTTGGTACATGTTGCAGCTTCGAGATCCTGCATGACCTCTTTATGAATTCCATTTCCACTGTATCGATTGCCCTTCTATCTTTCCTCGGTAATTGCCAACATTCAGATCCATAGGATAGTATCGGTTCCACCACTGCCCTGTATATTCTCATCTTTGTCTCAATTTTCATTCTATTTGACCATAATATGCTGTTTAAAAAATAAATAGCTCTCTTTCCTAGTTGTACTCTGTTTTGAATATCTTGTCTGGTTGTTTCCTCTGTTGAGATAATACTCCCCAAATACTTAGACTGATTGCTCTCTCTGATATTCCGAATACCGTATGGGTGATTCTTCAAATATGGGAAAATTTGTGTTCCGGAGTGATATTTCCCTTCAAATTCAACTTTAAAAAAAAAAAAATTGAAATAAAATTTTTTTTCTGCTACTTCCATACCACAACTATCACTTTGAAATGTCACTAACTTTAAATTCTGATATTCCAAAACCAAATTTAATTCAATTAAATGTCATCCACATGCCCTGTCCCAAACCTCGGTTTTGTACCGTATATTCTAATGCATTTTTCCACAAAACAAAATGTTATTTCCTTTTCAACTTTTTTCCTGTCAATGAGTATGTATGTGTGAAGAATATTAACCCCTAAAAAATAAAATGAGATAAAATTGTCACCCCACCTAATGAACATAAAGAATGTCCCAAGGGTTTTTGGTCATCCACATGGCTGAAAACAATGGAATTTTTTCTGCAGGAATGAGAAATTTGTATAACTGGCAACAGTGTTAGAAAGCCAACAGGGCAGCTTGTGGTTGAATTGTAAGGTTGAATTTTGCTTGCTTACAAACAGTTTGGGATTAGCAAAGGACTTTGCATCATTTTCAAGGAAAGCATTTTTATTCCCCGTCATTAACATGACTTCTAGAAAGTAGGCAGAAAGTGAATATTAGTTAATTTTGATTATGCACTATGATAAAGCTACCAAATCAAAGTACCTGACTGAAGTTGAGCCTACAGAGGTTTAGGAATGGCTTGCTGAGACCACTTAAACTCCTTTTTTGTCATCCACATGCCTAATTCTTGTGTCATCCACATGCCTCATGAAGGGGTATGTGGATGACTCTCAAGTCATGTAGATGACTCTCAAGTCATGTAGATGATAAATGTAGGGTACTATTGTGTTTGTGGTGTCTGTGACCCATACTTAAACTCTTAAAACTGATTAAATGAATTTCTGCTTGATTCCCCCCCCCCCCCCCCCCAACCATAAAAACACAGTCTAGTTAAAATTACATTGATTCCGGAGTATGCACACAAATTTGCAAGTTTGGTGCAAAATCAACTGAAGCAAACTGTAAAAAATATGAAATCACATAAAGAAAAGCAGATTGTTGCCGAAGTTAGTCATTATTGTGGCCTTCTGCTATCCACATGTACACGGATGTCATTCACATGGCTTTCTTCATGTGCCGGATGTCCAAAATTTGGGAGCCTCAACCTCCTGGAACCCTCTGGGCCTCCATAGCCTGTATAGGGATCACTTTAATTTACTTTTACATATCATTATAGCCCTTGAATTAGGAAATAACAAATGTACAATTTTCTTGGGAAATCACTAAATTTACTCGACAATTTCAAATTATTGTAGCTTTGGTTTTGTTAAAGATAAATTAAATATCTATACTTATGTTTAAAGGAAATTTAATTTTCTACAATTATTTTCCTGGCGACTTTGCTATAAAACGAAAGGCTGAGAAGTTAGAAAGACAAATGTAGCGAAAAACGTGAGGTAAATATTAGTTTTTGGAAAATTAGCGATATCCAGCAGCCTATATCTCGAAAACAATTATAGATATGACAAAAGTGTATATGAACCAATTTGTATAGAATTATATCAGCTTTAATTTCGCACATAAAATGTTTTTCCCTACGACGGACCATTTTCAAGTTATAAGCGAAAACCAAAAAATTGGTCCTTTCCACCCCCATCCCTCTATGAAGCGTAAGGGGTAGGGGTGGGGACTTTTAGTATGTTTACCTCCTAACTACCCCCAACACATTCCTGAAGAAAAAAATTCTCCCCCTCTCCATGTCCTCTACAACCCCTTTTTTGGCATTCATTGACTGGACTAATTTTAGAAACATAAAAAGTATTACACAATCTTGTGCATAGTAAAAGCACGAACGGCCATCTATGCCCGTGCATTGGATTTATCCTATGGATAATGTATTTAACATGTAACTTATATAAGAATAAAGATGCACCTCACTAATTATAATTTATAATACTTATTATTGCCCATCTATAATTAATTAATATACTTAATATAACTTATCTATATTTCGTTAATATACTTATCTGTAATTAATCAGTATTACTTATTTACAATCCACAGTTTCCAGTACCTATAACTAATTAATATTACTGTATTTTACGGACCATAAGATGCTCCGGACCATAAGACGCGCCTTGGTTTTAGGATGGAAATTTAAAGGAAAAGAAATTTAACGTGATTATAAACAAAACATTTTAAAGACATTAATATACTTCATTGCATGAATAAATTATAACCTTGTACAATGGAACCAGTGTTAATCACTTCTAACTTAAAACCTGCGTTGTACGAAAATCTCTTCTGTACAGGTGGCATCGCATAAATTTTAACAACTGAAATGTTTTCTCATGAAAGACTGAAAATACTTTTACACCCTCTAATCCTCAATTCAGCATACGGTTAGCGTAATGGGACAAGGCTGTTTAGAGGCCATTGCATTCATTTAAACCACCTTTCGTATAAAAGAACTCTACATTTCTTTCTTTTCACATTGAATTCTCTCATTTTACGATTGTGACAAGTGCACTGAAGTAGGCCTGCGGTCTGCCAACATTTGTAACAAACTTATCGTTTAAAATACTTTGTTTAAAGTTATGTTATTCCGGCAATATTTACCATAATTTAAATGTTTTAGTGTACTTCATACCATTAGATGCACCCAACTTTCAGGGCTCCTATCAACTGCTTTTTGTTGTTCCCATTAGACAATACCCTTGTCTAGTCTGCTACACAGATAATGCTTATAAAGCCGAAAATACTAAAGTATTCACAGTGGATGTAATGTTTCACAAACATGACATTTCAGCCCTGACAATTGGGCCTTCATCAGCCGACTGAACAAGCCGGGGAAAAAGGTGCTGCCTCACAACCACTCCACTAGGGTGCGTCGTTGCTAACCATGAAGTTGAAAACAATTGAAATTTTTTTTTTTCACAACACAAGAATTTGGGGAAAAAAGAAAGATAAGATGGACTTGCTAAAGGTTTATACTATAAACTGTAAGGACTGCGATGGAGTTTATGTGGGGGAAATGGGGAGGAGTGTAAAAACGAGAATAAAAGAGCATGTGAGGGATCATATAAAGTATGGGAGGATGTCTATGGGTATGTGTCAGCACATGTGAAACTGGATCACGCAACTTTAACCATTAATTCAATATATAAAGTTTGTTCCGGTTTGTGCAACTTTCTTGAGCATCAACATGCTGCTCTGCTGTAAAACACATAATGCCACAAAAGTCAAGCACATCAACAATATCAGAAATAGCTGATTTTGTCACAACATATCACTTAGCACTTCATCTGTGAAACCTCCTCTTATATTTTTCACTGGGTGTGATGATATTTGTGAACAGCATTTGTTTGTCTGCCTTATGATAAAATAACCTACAACAAACATATTCATCTCTAGTTTCTTGTGGAATGGTCTGCAAGTATATGCAAGAGGCTTTTACTTAGTGTACAGTGCCTACTTGCAGTGAAATAGAGCATCATATGGAGTTTCCAGTTCCCTGCTCTTCAACCTCAATGATTTTGATGTATTATACCAGCGTTTCTCAACCTTTTTGAACCCAAGAACCTCTAAAATGTCTAAAAGAATTACGGACCCCTAATTTTAATCCCATTTTTAAAAGTAGGCTGTATGTAGGGCGTAGGCCTATATTCTCAATATTTGGGGTATTAATTATAGGTCATAGGCTGTAACGAAATAAATCTAAATACTTTTTTTTTTAATTTGACGGAAACACAGTTATTGAATTGGAAGAATGTTAAAACCGGAGTTTTACTTCTTTACTTTCCACTTACTTTATGATATTTTTAAATTATGTCTGCGGACCATCTTCACCATCTTCGCGGACCACCGGACCATAGGTTGAGAAACGCTGTTATACCATGACCACTGAGAGAAGTAGGCCTTGTCGTACCGCTGTGACGTCAGCATAGGTAGTGACAGAGCCTCCTGCGAGAAATAATTACAAATCTCGTGTTAATAAAAGATGTCTCCTTTAACGAAGGATTTATGTGCTAATGACTTAATCAGTGATATGCATAAAAATGAAGTAAATGCTTTTACTTTAAGTTTTTAAAGAAATCCAAGTAAATACTAGGATTTGTATGCATAAAATATTATAGCAAATGCTTTTACTTTAGTAAAAGGTATGTCATGTGATCTAAGCATAGTATTTACTACTAGCCGAAGTAAATGCTTGTTTTTGTATGCATAATGCAAAGGTTTTTGCTTTACTTGGTAGTAAATACTTGCCAACAATCTAGCATGCTTCTGACCTGACTTATGAAGGTAGTAAAAGGGCATGTCCATGGTAACTCACGTTACAAATTGACTTATTTTTACTTGTTAATCTCTTATTAATTAATTTCCAGAAAATACCTAAGCAGCCAAAAATGCATGAGTGAAACCTCTAATAAATGGAGCACATGTTGCATGCTTTGTGTAAATTCTGGATCACTAATGCAAAGATTATTGAGATTCAAACGTTGGTAACTCACGTTACGTAAATTGGACATGGTATTTGAAACTCAGATTTCAGTAAGCATTTTCTGCTCTTTTAATGGCTCAATAAATACATGTTTTGCTGTACTGGTAGGTTATCATGTTGGAAATATGAATATTAAAAACAATTTGTAATTTAAAAAAATTTAATACAGTTTATCTGACAACTGCCTGTTGGTAACTCACGTTACAATTTGTCCATTATACACTAAATCAAAACCGTTTGCTTGTAAAATAATCAAACATTTTTAAACAATGTAACCTACATTTCTCTAGTAGTAAATAGAAAAAAAAATCATTTTTTCAAAGAAACATATTTAATTTAAACTAAGTTATTTCCTGCAATTCTAAAAATACCAGTTCCCTTACTGAATTCAATTTCCTTTCATTTTATCTTTAGGAACAAGCAAAATCTCAATTTTCTGTTTGAAATCAATGAAAGCTGTTCTTTTTCATCTGTTTTGAACAGAACATTGCTTTCAACACTTCTCAGACAGGTCACTTCTATGTCACCAGGTTTATCGGCAACACTTTGACCTACTGCTGCATACCGAAACTTAACTGTATCTTTTTTTCTGTTCTAATGGAACTCAGCAAGGACAAAACAACCATTTTTAATATTCCCTTTTGTTTGGCATGGAATAGAAAGTAATTTTCAGCTTCAGAGCTTGAAATTCTGTGTGATAATCCAGCACTACAAGAACTTGAAGACACAGCTTCATCAGGCCTATCTATCCTTTGTCTTTATTCTTTCTTCCTGTTTAATTGCATTTCTTTTCCTTTCCTTCATTGTAGCTAGTTCTTGCATTTGTTTTTCTCTTAGTTTTTCATACATTGTTTTTGCTTTTTCTTAAATTCTTCACTAGCAGGTGCCTGCAGCTTCGGCCACAGAAATTAATTTAAAAATTACAAATTAAGAGCTAAATAATTAAAATATCACGCACAGACAGACAAACAAACATTTCCTCTCATTATTATAGATAATTTTCCTCATCCTTTAACTTCTGACTCTGACTTTTAATTTTTTCTGCTGCAGATAAAGGCATGGCTGAAAAATAATCTTTTTTTAATCAACAAGTATGAAATGAAATTAATTTTTTGTTTCTATAAACTAAATTTGAAAACAGTAATAACAACTTTTCAATGTTTCTGGTAACTCACGTTACAAGGTGTTATGTACTTTTGAAGTCTTAATAAAAGGCATAATATAAGAAATAATTACAATTTGAATAATATGTTTACTTACCTCTCTCTGCAATGGCGCTACAGCCCAATTTGAGCCTTGGCCTCCTCTATTCTTCGCCTCCAGAACTGTCTGTCCTTTGCTTTAGTTTTCCATGCACGTATTCCAAGCATTTTATCAGCATCCCATCTAACTTCATCCTCCCATCTTTCCCTTGGTCTTCCAACTCTTCTCACTCCATGCAATTGGTGTGTCATGGCTTTTTTCGGAATTCTCTCCTCTCCCATTCTTACAACATGTCCTGCCCATTGCAGTCGTCTTAATTTAATAAAATCAGATACTTTCAGCTCCTTGTATAAGCCATATATTTCAGTGTTATATCTGGTCCTCCATCCTGACCTGTCCTGGATTGGGCCGTGAATCCTTCTTATAACTTTCCTCTCGAAACAATCTAACATTTCCTCGGCTTTATCCAACATTGTCCATGTCTCACACCCATAGCACAGTATAGGTCTGATCATTGTTTTATATATACGAATTTTATTATTCTTGTGTATAAGTCTTGATTTAAAAATATGATTCATTGAGAAATATGCCTTATTAGCCATTAATATCCTTTCCTTTATTTCCAACATCTCATCATTCTGTGTGCTTATTATTGATCCCAGGTATTTAAAGCTATCCACTCGTTCTATTTCTGTATTGTTTAATTGAATAGTCTCATTATGCAACTGATTCCTGGTTTGTTTTACTATCTTAGTTTTCTGAGTGTTTATCTGCAGGCCCATTTCCTTGGATTTCTCTTCTAATGTCCTATATACCTCCTCTACTGCTTTTTGTGATCTTCCTAATATATTGATATCATCTGCATATCCTATGAGTTGAGCTGATTTGTACATTAAGGTTGAATCTGTGTGTATTTCCAGTTTCCTAAAGGTATATTCCATTGCCAAATTGAAAAGGATTGGGGCCAGCCCATCCCCTTGTTTAAGTCCATTTGACATTTGAATTTGCTCCGTATATTCTGATTGAATTTTTACCTGTGCTACTGTGTTAGTCATGGTTCCTTTGATTAGTCTTATCAATTTTGTTGGGATTTTAAATGATATTAGTGCTTCATATAATTTATGTCTCAGTATGCAGTCGTATGCTTGTTTGAAGTCTACAAATACCTCATAGATGTCTATACCATACTCCCAAAACTTTTCTCCAATCTGTCTAACTGTGAACAGCGGGTCCGTAGTCGATCTTCCAGGTCTAAACCCTGCTTGGTATTCCCCTAATATCTCTTCCGCATAAGGTTTCAGTTTATTCTTTAATAGAGTGGAATAAATTTTATACGCTGTACATAGGAGAGATATGCCCCTATAATTCCTACAATCCATCTTGTCCCCTTTTTTGTAAATGGGACAGATTATACTCTTACACCATTCCTGTGGCATCACTTCTAGATTCCAGATCTCCAGTATCAGTTCATAGATCTTTTCTGTCAGCACATTCCCTCCTATCTTATATACCTCAGCGGGGATGCTATCACATCCCGCTGCCTTATTTGTCCTCATTTCTTGGATGGCTCTTTTAATATCCCATATATCTGGCGGTTCGACTGTTTTGTTATCATCTTCGATAATTATTTCCCTCTCTCCCTCTGTGCCTGGTATCTTAAATAATTCTTCAAAAACTTCTTTCCATCTTCCTTTTATCCCATCCAAGTCTGCAATTATGTTCCCTCTTTCATCTTTGCATAGATTTGTGCTCGGTTTAAACCCTGCTTTTAGGTAGTTGATCCCTTTATATGCTTCCCTAAGTTCTTTGTTCTGCCAGTCTTCTTCAATTTCCAATACCTTCGAGTTAAGACTCTTTCTCTTCTGTCTTCTACATATTTTATCTGCTTTCCTGCGTTGTTCTTCATATTCCATTCTTCTGGCTCTAGTTGATCTCTCTATATAGAGTCTGTATGCCTTATTCCTTTCCTCAATTGCCTGTTTACACTCTTCGTCAAACCAGTTCCTGTTCCTTCCTCTATCTCTTGGTGATGTTCCTATGACACTCTCTGTTGCCTCTACTACAGTTTGTTTAATCTTTTTCCATTTCCCTTCAATTTTATCCTCTTCGTCATCCAAGTTCTCCTTAAATTTCCCTTCCACCATCTTCCTAAATTCCTCTTTCTTATCTGTATCTTTAAAATTAATCAAATTTATTCTGTCTGATTTAGGTACATTTATTTTCTTTCTACTTATATGACATCTATATTTTGCTTTAACCAATGTGTGATCGGATCCACAGTTGGCTCCTCTATATGCTCTCACATCCATGATGTTTGTTGTGTATCTCTTGTTTATTAGTACATGATCTATTTGGGTTGCTATCTTTCTCCCTGGTGATTTCCAAGTCTGTTTGTGAATTCTCTTATGTGGGTACAATGTTGAGCTAATAACCAGTCCCTTACTGCTAGCAAATTCAATAAGTCTCTGGCCGTTATCATTTGTTGTTTCATGCAAACTGTGTGGTCCTATTGTCCCTAGATATATTTCTTCCTGTCCAATTTGGGCATTGAAATCCCCTAGAACTATTTTAACATCATTGTTTGGTATTTGATCAAAGGTTCTCTCTAGTTTTTGATAGAATTCTTCCTTCACTTGAGGGTCCTTATCCTCCGTTGGTGCGTATATATTCACCATGGTAACATTCACAAATTTTGCTTTCAATCTTAAGGTGCAGATCCTCTCATTGATTCCCTTAAAGTCTATTATTGTGCTCTTTAAACTGTTATCTACTATGAATGCTACCCCATATTCATGGGTGCCATTTTCCTTCCCGCTGTATAGTATTGTATGATTCTTTATGTCCATTATTCCTTCTCCATGCCATCTTGTTTCTTGAATGGCACAGACATCTACTCGGTACTTCTCCAGCTCCAATCTTAATCCCTGTAATGCCCCTGGCTTATACAAAGATCTAACATTCCAGGTTCCAATTTGCATGTCCATTTTCCTTTGCCTTTGTCGTCTCCTTTTTGACTGTCTGTTCCGAGGCTCATTTTGAGGTTTCGAGACAATGTTTTTTTTCCAGTATGAGGTTGTCAACCTTCACGCCCAACCCCCAACCTGGGGGACCAGGTCATTTGTTTTCGGGGTTTCCGTCCCCTAGACCAGTTGTCTTCGCCACGACTATGGAGTCTGGTCTACCCCTCCCTAACCGAGGGGTCTCTTCCACTTCCGCTGCCGTTGGGTCTCTCACACCTCTTCCGCCGTTGGAACTGTTGGATCTCCTCGTCTGAGTTGCTTCTTAGTCTGGGCCCTCGCCTTTGGCCTGTCCGGCTAGGGTGGCCCTACCAGTAGCAATGCTACCGCCGGCATAGCCCAAAGGGTCAGCAGGCCACGCAAGCATCCCCACCAACTACAAGGTCTTGCAACTCCTAGGGGATGTTGTTTACTTACCTAATGTATTGATAATATTTTCCAATAATTTTGTATTTTCTATGTATTAATACACAAGCACAAAAAAAAAACCATTGGAAAACAGACCTAAAATGAAGACATTAGGTCTGCCATTAGAATAGTGGGATTCCCTCTCAAATTACAAATAAATGCAGGGTTAATCCAAGAAAATTAATGCTACCTACATTCTCTCAAACTTTTACCTTCTGAAAACAGTATTGTTGTTAAAAAAATAAAAATTTTAAAAGTTAAGGATTTTGTCCTGATTCTCATGGACATGCCCAAAAGATATTCAGGAAAGTAGAAATGGCTTTATTTCTACATATTGGAGGTAGAAAGACAACCCAGAAGACAACCAGACGAACGTGAATACAAGAAACTGTATCGCTTCCCCAGTGAACATGTGGAATGGTTAAGTTAACATTTCATCGGAGAAGTTGATGAAACACGAGGTGCAGCCCTAACCTCAAATCAAAAAATGAGAACATTTTTGAGGTATATTTCCGATCCTGGATTTCAGAATGGCGTAGGTGAGGATATTGGTGTGCATCAAAGTACCATTTCAAGGACAATTAAATTTGTAGCAGATAAAATAGTGGAGAAGAATCAATTGTGGATCAAGTTTCCATCTGACCGTCAAAGCATACTACAAGCAAAAAATCAGTGGCAGCAAACATATAGATTCCCAACTGCTATAGGTGCACTAGACTGCACACATGTCAGAATTCCTAAGCCAGGACGGCATGGGGATGAGTATGTGAATAGGAAAGGGTTTGCTTCTATGAATATGCAGGCTACATGCAGTGCAGATGAATGTTTTACCAGTGTTGATATCCAGTGGCCTGGGTCGGTGCATGACTCACGCATATGGCATAATAGTGCTACATTTAACACGATGCAACGAAATCAAAATTGTGTACTGATTGCTGATGAGGGATATGGAATATCACCTTGGGTGATGACTCCATATAGAAATCCTAACACACCACAGGAAAGGGCGTATAACAGGTTGCTTAAATCAGAACGGTGCATAATTGAACGTTGTTTTGGACAATTGAAAAGAAGGTTCCCCATTCTTCACTATGGTGTAAGGGTGAGCCTGCAGAAAGTGCCATCATTAATAATGAGCTGCTTTATTTTGCATAATGTTGCTAAATATTTAAATGATAACCCAGATGATTTTGATGAACTTTATGATAATGAAAATGATGTTGATGACAACGAAAATGATGATGATAATGCCCATGATAATCAAGTTATGTTACGTGAACAAGGAAATCAAAGGAGAAATGAAATATCTCAGATTATATTTAATTTTAATCAGTAACACTGATCATTCCACTTTACTGAAAGCTACAAGAATGAATCATATCATTTCTACTTATATAATTTTTTAAGTTTTTCTGTATAATATTCCCTCTGAATTCTAATTAACTGAATCTCTTCACACATCCATAGTCGTTGCAACTGTTCTGTGGACAATCCTCTACTTTCTTCAGTTTCAAAGTTACTGAAATTATATTTCCTTTTTGGAGGTCTCTTCTCCATTATAGGATCCTCAGCATTCCGGATATTTAGCACAGGCACATCTAATTCTTGTAGTAGTGTCACTGGGCTGTCATTTTGAACATCCTGGAGTATGGGTACAAGTAGTCAGTTAATATAGTTTTATTATTGAGTCCACGAATAAATTATGTAAAAAATTTTACGTTATTGCTGGTATTTTATGGAAAAGATGCCTGCTAATACCTCAATGCAACACTTAAGGCCGGCTCGGGTAGAGACTGTTCATGTCTCCTGCAGGAGGCCCGGGTCTAAAGAGGTTAATATTACTGACACAGTGATCTGTAATACCACAAGAAAGTCCAGCAATGTGTTTAAGGTAATAAAATGAGAATGTGTTTATTATTATTTTTAATACAACAGCCTATCCAGTCAGACAGATTCCGGGAAAGAAAACAGCAGGTGCGGTTCTACCTATAGGTCAAAGGGTCACATGCCCCCCCCCCCGCCCCCATCCATTTTGAATATAAACTGTACTGCATTTATAACAACGAATAAAATAACGAACATCTATCTATTTAAACTTTGTGCTTTTGCTTTGCTTGTAAAGTTTGGCAACATAGCATGGGCCAGATTTCCGTTGTGCCCGGCCATCTCTCATCCCTTTAATATTTTCTCTTTCTAAAGCTGACAGAATACAGGGAGGGGTTGTGGCAAGTTTCATTTGTACAGGGTCACAGTAATTTTGCGACTTCACACGAATTGGTGCTGTATGCACTCTTTAAGTCCTCGAAGTCTCATGCATGAGTAGATGCATATCTGCTAGATGGAGCTGTATGCACTATTATTACTCTATAGTTGAGAACACATTTGTTAGGGTAACACTAGGAAAATAGGTTGAAATTTAAAGAAAAAGGATCTAGCCTCTGGAACTATACTGGAACTAGGGTGGAGGACCAGCTCTGGGAGCAAAAGGAGAACAGTGGACACATAGGTGCAATTGGACACAGGGATCCAACGAATCTTACCCGTAAAACCTGTCCAGTTGGGAAGGGCAAGTGCAAAAATGCTGTTTTCCTACCCCCTTCTGCCACACGGGCTAAAGCTGGAAGTTTTCTCATTGAGTGTTAGTGCGTTCTTCTGATTTTTCCTTAGTTAGTAAAGCATTTTTTACAAAGTGATAGTGAAATGAATGAAATAAGATACTTACAAAATAAAATTCTAAATTTCACGGACCAGTTATTCATCATCATCATCATTGGCACTACGGCCCAATAAGGACCTTCGCCTCGTCCAGATATCCCTCTCTTTCGAAACCTGTTCCCAGTTGTTAATATTACATCTTTTTAGATCTTGGTGCACACAGTCCCACCATCTGTTCTTAGGTCTCCCTCGTAGTCTAGTGCCTTGAGGTTGAGAGCTGAAGAGTTGTTTTACTTTGCTATTGGTTGGCATTCTGTTGATGTGTCCTATCCATCTCAAACGACTCAGCCTAATGTTTGAGACAATATCAGGATCTCCTAGTAGTTGCATTAACTCTTTATTGTTTCTACGCCTCCATATGTTATCTATACAGACTGCCCCCAGTATCCTCCTTAGCACTTTCCTTTCAAAAATGTTTAATCGGTTACAGACATCAACATCAAGCACCCAGGCTTCCGAACCATACATTACAATAGGTCTTATAAAAGTTTTGTATATTTTAATTTTAGTACATCTGAGTACTGACTGCCTCTTTAATAGGGGAAGGAGGGCATAATATGCTCTATTTGCAATCCCAATTCTCCTATTTATTTCAGACTTTAAGTCATTTTTATAGTCGAGCAATGTTCCAAGATATTCAAATTCATTAACAATGTCGAAGCTATAAGTCCACATAGCAATTCTCTGACCATCTTGGAAACTATTCCTAGATACAGTCATAAATTTTGTCTTACTTTCATTTATTTCTAGTCCAAGTTTAGTAGTTTGAGTTATCAGTGCCTGCATCATTTCTGCAACATCTGAGATTCTTCTTCCAGAGATCACCAAATCGTCCGCGTATGCGAGAAGCTGGCTACACTTGTTAAACAACGTTCCTTTCATTTGCATCCCCGATTTTCTAATAGCTATTTCCAAAGCTACATTGAACAAAATCGGGGCAATGGCATCTCCTTGTCTAAGACCTTGCTGGATTTCAAATTCTTTGGATATGTGTTTGCCAATCTTTACTACACCATATGCCCCACTTAGTGACCTGCACATAGTAACTAATTTCTTAGAGAATCCCAGGTGCCGCATGTTGTACCACAGTTCTTCCTTCCAGACACTGTCATACGCTGTCTTAAAATCCACAAAAATATGATGTGTTGTAATATTCTGTTCCCATAATTTTTCAAACACTTGTCTCATTATAAAAATTTGGTCTGTTGTTGATCGACCACCACGGAAACCAGCCTGGTAGTCGCCTATGATTTCATCATAATACGACAACAGTCTATTGTACAGAATATTTGATAATATTTTGTAAGCTGTACACAGCAACGTAATTGCCCTATAATTTTCACAATGCATTATATCACCCTTTTTATGAATAGGACTTATAAGACCAGTTTTCCATTCATCTGGAATTACCTCTTCCTCCCATATCTTTAGTACCAGTCTATGAATAGCTTCTTTCAACTCTCTTCCTCCTCCTTTAATTAGTTCTGCCTGTATTTGATCAGAGCCTGGTGCTTTACCGTTTTTCAGTTTAGAGATAGCCATTTCTATATCTGTAATATCAGGTGGCTCAACATTCAAGTTAGATAATAAGGATTCTTCTGCTGTAACATCTTCATTCCTGTGACACTCAAAGTGTTTCTTGTAATATTCAGACCAATATTCAAGAACTTCGTTTTTGTCTGTAATAATCTGTCCTGTATTATTATTTCTTATCATGCACGTGTGTGGTTTAAACCCTTTCTTTAAAGAATTAACTTCAGCATAAAAATGTTTAGTTTCTCTATTATTATACTGTCTTTGTATATTATCTAATTTTCTTACAATTGAGACACTCCACGAATACATAACAAGAAATACACAAAAAGAAGCACGTAAACTTCACTCCCACCCAAACACATTAGTAAAGAACATTGGCACGATCCAGGCCAGGTATAATAAACATAAGAGACTAAGTGGAGCTTGCATTCAAAACAAGACAAGTCCTTCATTTCTAATTTTACAGAAAGTGAAAAAAACTAAAAGTGGCCCTCACATTATTTCTACAATTTCTGTATTTTGTGGTTATATAGAGGTGCCAGGTATATTTTGATTATTCTTAGCAATTTAAAAAAAAAAATAATATGGCTTTGAGTTATTGCAAAAAAACTTATGGACTTGTTCAGTTTTGATTGGCACAGTTGAACTTCTACAGTACTAATTCAGTATTTTCAGTTTTGTTCTTGAGATAATACAATTTTGTTATTTTACACATACCTTTTAATCTTTTTCCCATCTTTCTTTCGGCCTGCAGACTGTCGTTTTCTTGACCCGCAGTTAATAGCACTCACTATACCTGAGACAAGCTAAGAAGGAAACCTGGAGTAAACAAAAAAACAGAATGTCTGTCTCACTCTTAAGTCATACGAGTAATGTGCTAGAGTGAGATAGATGTACTGGTTTTTGTTTACTTGAGGTTCCCTTCTTAGAACGGCCAGACTTTACAGTTTCTTCCATCTTCTGTATTTCATGTTAAAGGGAAAACTGTCTATTATACCAAGAACAGCTTATATTTAAAGCAGTGGGTGCAATAAACTACCCATGTCAGGTAGGGGTTAGTTATTTACACTGACCTTGCAAACAAGTTTCGTTGAAAGAAATATTTTTCAAACAAAAAGGATGCCAACTTATGGGGTGAGGAGGCTGTTGAATGGAAGTGACAAACAATGCATTCCTAGAGCCCCTTTAGGATGACACGACCTTATTTACACAATAGGAGTATTTTCGTCTCGAAATATAAAATGTAATTTACTTATTCAGTTTTGATTGAAACATTGTTTAGAGGATACTATTTATATGAAACTTGTTTGTATTGACTGCAAAAGAATGAAATAATTTTCTTTTAAATTTCTTCTGGACTTTTTCTATTTTGACTGAAAAGCCTTACTTTAAGCCCCATTTTCTATGGGAATTGTTCGGTTTTGGTTGAAAATCATTGCAGATATCGATGGCATTCAGTAAAATTGTACCAAAAACATCATAAACTTATTTTTCCCCAATGGTGGACTTGTCTCGTTTTGAACGCAAGCTCCACGTATAGTTGTTGACATTCAGCAATAACAGACTGTCTAATAAATTAATGAAATAAAATGACATAATCTTTAAAACATACACAAATTACTTACTGAACCAACACGTCAAAAGGACGTATGCAAATACAAAAGAAAATTGAAACCTCAAACCAAATACAAGGTCAAGAGCCCAAAACTGGGGCTCATACCTTTTGCAGTTAGGGTCAGAAATGCCCAGTAAGTCTATCCTCCTCCAGCTCAGTTCACTGCCGACTGCTGTAAACAGAGGAGCCCTGAGGATCCTGGACACAATCAGTGGCTAAAGTTTGGGAACACCAAACCCCACTGGGCCGTGGCCTACAAGCCTGGAAAACTTCTCTAATGATTTGTTTGATGCTGTTCGTTTTTACAAGTGATTGATTCTCATTTGCTAGGATTAGATAAACTCATGGATTATCTTGATCTTAACTTGAGAAAAGTAGCACTATTGGTTGTCATACATACACTAAACCATCACTTATGTTGTAATCCCCAAGATGATATAGGTCTATCTGTTCTATCAATAACTATTGTGTCTAGTTTTGTGAGCTTAAAAGTTTACATATGAATATGAAGGTAGATTTCAGCCATTTCATAATTACGGGTGGGGTATTCCAGCAAATTATAAAAAAACTATTTTTGTTTATTACATATCATAAATAATAAACTAGAATTGGTTCTTCACATTCTGTAAAATTTACAATGCCTTCTCCTCCACACTACATGCAAAGCATTATTTAAAATTTGATTTTCAAAATCTGTTACGGGAAGGACATAATTTGGACACTGATTTTAATGATGCAAAACAAAAGTTCGTTTGCTGTTCTGCTATTACTGTTAGGGTCTTAATGTTATTAATGAAAGTATGGGGGATTAAATACAAATTATGGCAAAAGATAAGAGTAAGTCGCCCCTTATGCTCCGAACAATACATTGCTATGGGGACCACACGCTTGTTATCTTGGTACTCCCGACCGTTCCTTCTCTCCAAACTCCTGATCGTACCAAATACCAGCTACCAACCCTTGCACCAAAATGACAACACGCTAGCTCACTCGGCACTCCCGATCAGACAACAATCACCTCTGCACATAGTCTAAATAATGCATAACACTATCCACATAGTTAAGTGTGCGAAGCGGAGGCGGTAGCCGAAGCGAAGCGCCCTTGCATTTTCGAATAATGTACGATACACTGTTTGTAGGTTTTGAAAATGTGGCATATTATATCTTCCAGAAGTTAGTCAGCCTGTCACCTTTTGTTTAGCGGTATGACGTCACACCACCAACGTCCAATCACGAGTTTCTACGTAATATGAGGATAGAAGAATTTGCTAGATCGTGGTATAAAAGAAAGTGCATCGTGAGGGCGTGGAGGATGGGAACATTCATCCAATGTGCGACTTGCATTTATTTTTTCACCGAATTATAAACTGTTTCCAGGTTGTCAGAATATTTATTTAACTCATCATCAATAATAATTTAACAAAACTACCACTGTTACGGGTGGGACATTAAGGGTGGGACAAAAAATCCCTTGTTGTTATTTTACATGGTAATTAACCACACATATTTTTTTAAGTTAATCTTATACCAAATTGTACCTTAAGATGTATATTTTCTCAAATGAAAATGGACATAGGTGATTACTCTTGACTACTTGGTATTAAAGAGTGTTAAATTCATGCTAAAAATGGCAAAAAAAAAAAAAAAAAAAGTAACTCAACACAATAAATAAGTAAATCGACAGATTTTACACATGAAACCGCTTCAGATACACCTAAGTCCTTAATATTCAGAGAATTTGAGGTTTTAAACTTATTTTTGACCACCCAATTACAATAATTTTATAACTTCTCTCTTTGAGGGAAAAATTCCCATATTTTATGAAATGGCTGATTTACTTTTAAGTCTTAAACTATAAACTTGTGTCTTATATGTAGGCCTAATATATTGGTTATGTGTATTTTTAGGCCATTTACACCTTGGTGGATTAAGAACAGCGCTGTACAATTATCTGTTTGCAAAATCACATCATGGTGCTCTTGTATTGAGGATAGAAGACACTGATCAGAACAGACTTGTACCTGATGCTGTAGAAAAACTGGAAAATGATCTGAAATGGGTAGGCATACTACCTGATGAAAGTCCATCAAAAGGAGGAACGTACGGCCCCTACAAACAGTCAGAACGTCTCTCGCTATACAGGTAATATATTATGTAATATAAAAAATGAATGTATCTTATCATTACGACTATTAGTAGACTACTGAAATACAGTTCAACAGGTATGGTCACAAAAGAATAGTCCCCAAAAATGTTCCTAGCTGTGCAACATCACAACTGTACTTTGATTTTGTTTGAACTTTTGGGAAAATGGTATATTGCGACTCACCCGAGTCCCCCACCCCTACTCTCAATCCCTCCCCTAGCGGTGGCATTTGAACTACTAGCAGCGACGGTTCGCCATCTCTTAATGAAATGATGAAACAGAAAAAATAATTTTTCTTCTTTATTCTCTTCTTCTCTTCCTTTCCCGTCTCCTTTCTCTCTTCCTCTCACCTCCTCTTCACCCTACCTACCTATTTGAGACCTATTCCTAATAGTAAGTTTTGAATCGACCGGGATTCGAACTCGGGACCGCTAGCATTATAGCTAGGAGTCTTGACCACTACGCTATGAGTGAATGTTGACCACTGAAGGAAGCTTTCGTATATTATAGTTATCTTAGAGGGATTTCATGAGTTTTAACGCAAGAATCGGTTTTTATAATTTGGTACAAGGGAATTAAGCCATATTTAATGTTATAATACGGCGGTTTTTATAATTGTGAAATATTATGTATGGTACAAGCGTATTTTTGCATTGTGAAATAGCCTATTTTGTTGCAAGGGTCGTTTTTATAAATATGAAATATTATGTGGAGGTGCAAGGGTCTTTTTTTATTGTGAAATATTATGTGGAGGTGCAAGGGTCTTTTTTTATTGTGAAATATTAGGTGACATGTCAATTGCAACTATGCATTACTGGTGTTGAGCAGCAGCTACAGGCATAGTGGCATGCGCTGTGTTGAAGTGGGGCAGGCAGCACGCAGCAAGCAGTCAGGCGGGGAAGAGGCCAGGCGAGTGGTGAGTGGAAAGGGGAGCAGGGTGAGTCACAAAGTACTAACTTGCCGAACTTTTTTGAGTCTTTGTTTGATTAAACATAAATTATTGATTTTTAAAGGAGATGCTTGTTCTTTTCTTCATTCTTTTTCTTTATCTGTGACTACACTGTAATAATGACAGTGATAAAAAATGAAAATTACAAGGAAGACCTGCTTGTAATCATCCATTTCATCCATAAAAATTCTCTCTTAAGCCAACCATTTACAGTCATTCCAAATGGACTGGCGTGGTGTTGCTCTGTTACATTTGGAATAACCTAACAGTTAGGGGGTCATTCATGGATGCCTGTGAAGATTGCTTCTGTTCGCAGTATTGTTTCTTGTTTTCAGAACGCTCCAACATATTCATATCTTTGCATAAAAACGAACCTGGTGCCCAAATATACGTTACATTATGCTAATTAGTGTTGATCATTGGTAATTATTCTTATTGCAATATTATAAGCCTATGCCTGAATATTTTGTTTTACTCAAAACGACAATGTGAATTTTAATAACTGTTGAGAAAGGGGATCGGTTTGTTATACAATTTGATTGTTGATATTTTTGTTGAAGGGTCAATCCATTAGAAATGAACCAAATTGAATAAAATTTGTTGCTCAACATTTTTGATTTTCCTAATTTTTTTACCAGTTCCCCAATATTAGGTGAGTTTTAAACTATGGTAAATTTTTTTTAGGCTCATACTTTTGTTTTGGTGGCCATTTTAAGTTTGCTTTGTAACAGTTTTTCGGCCAGAAACATGTTTCGCACAAATGTATGTAACTCTGTTAATTTTATAGATAACAAGACAAAATAAAGACCAAAATTATCAGAATGAAATGCTTTTTGTTCTAACACAATGTTACCTAAGTAGTGAGGAAAGTGATGAAAAAATTCACAACTACAAGCTGAAAATAACTTAAAACGGGAGTTTTAGTGCTGCAAAATTATTACAAGGAAGAAAGACTGGCCTTTAATTTTTTTTCTTATATCTACTATAGGACTACTTGCTGTAGAAGTTTCAAGCTTGAGAACTTTGCTCTTTTTTTATAAAATTTTTCAAAAAATGGCCAAAAGCGTATTTTGGCAATATCTCAAAAGTTCTTGAGTGAAAAATTATGAAATTTATGTAGATAACACCTCTTTATGACATAAAGATGTGATAAAATTTGGTGACTGAGACTCAACTGATTCGTGAGTAACAGTGCTTTGAATTTGGCCAAAAATTGTGTTATGCACACACAAAATTTAACGGTAATTTAATAGTAAAAATTCACTTTGTAATTTTAAATATAAAATTTTTGTGAACCTAAGTTTGTTACACAAAAGAGTTGTATATGTAGGCTACATTTCATCAGTTAGCATGACAAATTTATAATTTCCTCAAAGCTTTGAAGGGTGTTGAAATTTCGGTGCATATTTTGCAGTTATGGCCAACTTCGATGCAACTCTGGAACCAGTTGAGTCTCAGTCACAAAATTTTTATCATATCTTTATATCACAAAGAGGTGCCCTTTTGAGATATTCTACTTCAAATATTGCCAAAATACGCTTTTGGGCATTTTTGAAAAATTGTATTAAAAAAAACAGCAAAGTTCTCAAGCTTGAAACTTCTACAGCAAATAGTCCTATAGTAGATCTATACAAGAAAAAAAAATTAATGGCGAGTCTTTCTTCCTTTTAATAATTTTGCGGCACTAAAACTCCCGTTTTAAGTCGATTTTCAATTTGTAGTTGTGAATTTTTTTCTTCACTTTCCTCACTACTTGTGTTAGAACAAAAATCTAGAGCATTTCATTCTGACAATTTTGGTCTTTATTTTGTCTTGTTACCTATAAAATTAACAGAGTTACATACATTTGTGCAAAACATGTTTTTGACTGAAATACAGTTACAAAGCAAACTTAAAATGGCCGCCAAAAAAAAGTATGAGCCTAAAATTTTTTTACCATAGTTTTGAACTCATCTTTTATTCGGAAATAACTGGTAAACAAATTAGCAAAATAAAAAATGTCAAGCAACTTGGCCTGGTTCATTTCTACTGGATTGATCCTGAAACATTTAGTGGCAGAATATGAAATGAGGATTGGGAATGTGTCTGGACAATATTATTATTTTCATCTCAAGAACGAACAAAAACCGTAGACTACCTATGGGTGAGACCGTATGAGTTCGGAGTAATCTGGTTACTGTCTCCTAGATCAGATCTATTGGTCACCTGTCATCATTTTTCAAATCATTTTGATTTCAACTGTCTGGAGGAAACTTTTTGTACTTTTGTTTACAAAATACAGCCTAGAAGCTGGACTTGACTTGGATATAATATACGAGGGATGTTCTGAAAGTAAGTTTCGTCATTTTTTTTTCACATGGAAACTTTATTACCAAAACAAATACACCATGCAATCATGAAATATACCCCTTGCACTATTTTTCAACATAGTCTCCACCGACATTGAGACATTTGTTATAGCTTGCAATCAGTTTGAAGAAACCACTCTGGTAAAACTCGGTGCCCTGCTATGCAAGGAATTGTCGCACAGCCTTCTCCACCTCAGCATTGTTTTGGAAGTGACGTCCCGAGAGTGCGGCTTTCATTGCATGGAACAGGTGCCTTCCTTCACTGAACATGCAACACCAGCGACCAACAATTTGATGAGACATGACCTCTTCACCATACACAGTCTGTAGGCGTCCATGGATGATGGATACACTAGTCCTACATGCCCATTCATACCGGATAACAGCATGTACTTCCATTGTCGACCACGTTTTCAGTACATGTCCATCTGCCATCGTGATTTGTACTCAAATAACCTCGGACACGCCAGTCTTCTGCTACTCTCTCTTCTTCGGGACTCTACTCATGCATCGTTTCTCCTCTGCTGACGCTCTTTCCGTCGTTGAACCAGCAATAGGTGTCGATTCTTATGGCAGTTGTTTGCTTCATCTGCTTTACCATCTTCACTTTTTAAAAAAACGACGAAACTTACTTTTGGAACATCCCTCGTAGGCTACTATTATGGGTCCAAATATTGAGGTGGTTGTTGACAAGATTTTTGGCACTTTTGCAAATATTATGATGAATACTTACACCAAACACATGGAATGCACAACGTAATATGAACAAAAAGAAATTATACACACTCATGCAGTAGGTATTGTGATTTGTTTAACCTTAATTTAATATTTGGAAAGGAATTCATTTACTTTTTATAGACTTACCCATTATATTACACAAAGGGCCTAGTTACAGTCAAAACAATTTGGTGTGATGCTCAAAATAATTCCCCTTACCATTGTGTTAATATTTACTAAAACCTAAGTAACAGATAAGGATGTGTGCTTGAGATGAATGTATGAAAGCAGGAGAGATCACAATGTCCATTGGATTAATAATAGTTAATTTCTTTCTTTCTTTCTTTCTTTCTTTCTTTCTTATTGCCACATTTTGCGCACCATTCAAACTCAGTATCTTCTGTTGAATTGTGGTATGATTTGTTCATGTACAGCTTGCAGTGGAAGCTGTGTGCCACAAATCAATTTCTAGTACTGTAGTAATATTTGGTGTGTAGAAGATGCTTGTTCTAAGACTTGGAACTGTAGGAGTATGCCAGTTTGAGATGAATTAGGCCTACTGTGAACAGCTTGGGAAAAGTTCATACCAGTACCAATGACTCTATTTCTTGTCAATTCTTCTTTAATATCAGCCAGTTCTTCCTGAAAGACACTAATATCATACCATTGTTCACCAGGCAAGACTGAATTTCTACACACAGTGAGTGGGTTAATGTTTCAAATAAAAGTTTTAGCTGTTAATGTAAGTACTTCATGTACAAAATTTAAAGAACATTAAAGCAGTTTTGAGAAAATTGCATAAAACAAAATTTTCTTCATGTAAGGGGACATTAAAAGTAAGAGAATGTCGTCACTCTTTATGTCACATTCCCAGAAGGTACCTAACCCAAATACAAGATTTTTTCATACAATTTTTTGTTCTGAAGCTAGGTTGTTCAGAGACACGTGTTTCTGAAAATAGCATTTTTGGATTCAGGGGACCTCAAAATATGTACTTACTGTATTTTTCGGTCTATAAGTCGCTCCAGACCATAAGACGCACCTTGGTTTTAGGATGGAAATGTAAGGAAAAAAATTGTGATTCTAAAGGAAAAATTTTAAAGGGGAAAATATACTTCATTGCTTATACAAATCATGACTTTCTACAGCGGATACAGTGCTCAATGTTGAGCTGTTCAGAGGTCATTGCCTTCATTTAGACCACCCCAGAGATACAACTTTTGTATGAAAGAACCCAACTTTCGTTTCTTTTCACCTTGTGTACCTGGATTCACGCTACCCTCATTTCACCGATTGCTGTAAGTGCACTGATGTACAGTCTGTACCAAAATTTGCAACTAACATCCTTACAACACGTTCTTTATGATTATATTATTAAAGACAATATTTACAATAATTTCATTTTTTTAGTTTACTTCTGATCATTAGATGCACCATGTTTCAATTAGACAAAATGAATGGTTTTATACAAAAAAATTTGGTAGAAGGAATGAAAACACTCTTGTAATTTTTTTCTTCCCAGAAATATATAATAGGCCACAAGATAGAGTAAAATTTGAGAGTATTAATGTAAATCCTTCAGCTTTTGTGAGTCTTCACATATTGAGATTTGGCTAAAATTGCTGATTTTTAATCTGTATACAGTAGAACTCCAACTATCTGGATCGCCAATTATCCGGATCACTTTGAGGCCATATTCAAGAGGTTTTTGCAGCAGAGCACTGAGAAGTTCTCTTTATTGGCTGATTATTTGCAGGGGGGGGGGGACTTTTAGCTAACAAACTTGACAGTTATCAGCAGAACAACTTACTCTGACCAATATGTTCAAGTTGTGACACATTATTTAAATATGGTACTGTACAATTTAGTTTCTTTTTAAGAAGTTACATTTTTTCTTGATTTTTCCAGTTATACAGATATTTGATTATTCGCATCAGGTCCAATCCCAATTGGACCTGCAGAAAGGAACCAACCATCAAATTTAAAAAATTGGAGTAGATGCTAAATTTTTGCTACTGAACTATATACTATCTTCGTTGTGCAAACCAACCCTCTTCATCCATTTATATGCCATCTATGGAGCAAACAAAAACACATGGAGAAGATCCAGGTGTCTTTTTGCTATCCATAACATGTTAGGACCTGAAAAAAACAAGTCTCTGCATGCAAATGACATCAAACTACTGTAGCTCTTTGTTTGAAGTAATCATTAGCGTACTTGTGAGTGGTTGTCATAGCTTTGTTTTATAAGTAGTGAAATTTGTTTTATTTTAGATTTGTGGTTTATATAATATCACAGTAATGTTAAGAAAGGAAGTAGGCGTAATGGAGGTAAACAACGTTAAGAATATGGCAGCTAAAGCAGTAGCGGCTCGTGGCTCAAAACGAGGGTGTGTTGCAAATACCATTTCATACAGCAAACTTAAAATACAGACATCGTATTATATCTCTGCCGGTCTGTCCCGTGACTATTTCCTGGTAGGAGAAGAGATTCTACTAGTGTGCACAAAAACGTTTCTTAATTTTACAACGGGCAGCAGATGAGAACAGATTTGAGCTCGGACAAGAATTGACTAGAAAGGGAACTGGATGTCTTTTGTATTGGAATACACGGACTACCTGCTCCTTGTAACAAAATTCCAATGGTCGGCGAGAGGCACAGATATAAAACGACAGCTGTACAAGGTGCGGCAACATAACTTCCTTTTTTGAAACGTGTGCCATGCGGGCTGTAGGGGTCGTTGCGTGGCGGAAGTGGTCTCATTTGGGTGGCGTGGTTCTAAAGTTTTGTTTCCTTCCACTTCAGTCGCCATCATGCGTTGGAACATTGAGGAGTGTGCCTTTGCCGTCGAGGCCTACTTTTCAAACGGATGTTCTGTGGTCGCAACCCAGCATGCCCTCCGAAATCGCTTTAACGTAGCCCCGTTGGGCCCTGTTACATGGGTCACTACATTCAGGCAAACCGCGAGTGTGACAAGACGAAGAACTGGAGTCTCTCGGCCCATCAGATCACTTGAGAACATTGAGGCAGTGAGACCTTCAATCTTCAAATCCCCACGGCGTACTGCGCGAAAACATTTGTTCGATATGTGAACATGTTGGAGGAATTTTTTTCCCACGACTTGATGAATTGGACTTAGGGGACATTTGGTTCCAACAGGATGGAGCAACGGCTCACACTTCAGGGGCATCGATGGCAGTTTTGAGGGAACACTTCCCGGAGCGCCTCATCTCAATAAGGGGCGATTTGGAGTGGCCTGCCCACTCCCCAGATTTGGCTCCATGCGATATTTTTTTGTGAGGTTATTTGAAATTCCGTGTTTATGTCAACTGTCCAAGGACCCTACAAGACCTGAAGGCCAACATCCGGGCAGAAATTGCTAACATACACGCTTTTATGCTGGTAACGGTCATGGCAAATGCCAGAAATCGGCTTATTCAGTGTATGGACAATAGGGGGTGTCATCTACCTGATAGGATTTTCAAAACTGTGTAAAACAAAACTTTAGATATGTACCTACATTATAAAAAAATAAAATAAAATGTTTCCTAAAATGTGTTTTATTGCGTTTTGAAAAAAGAAAGTTATGTTGCCGCACCCGGTATTTTAAAAAATGATTAGTAGGCCTATCTAAACTGCTCGTGTCTTAATCCATCTCTGGGAACTCTCACGCGATTTTGTCTGCACTAATTATTTTTTGCTAATTTCTCTTGTCTCGTTGCACGTTGTGTGAGTTGTGTGACTAAAGAAAATAGCAAAAAAATAATAATAATAACAATAATAATAATTAGGGCAGCGAGAATCGCGTGAGAGCTCCCCGAAATGGAATAAGAGACGAGAAAATAGTATTTTTAATGATCAATGTAGAGGAAGTCGCTTAGTGTTCCCAGTGCGATAGAATACTTAATCGGGGTTGAGAAATACGTGTTTCTGAATTTAACACATTCGAATTTGGCGGTGAAGATGAAAAACATTGCTCACTTGACTATGATGGTCCCTCACGCTACATCACGGCCCTCTACCTCAGCTCAGTGCACATAAATAACAGCGCGCCTGCTGGTGAGACGTGAAGTAATTAGTAAAGCCTCAGAATCTCACTCGGGGCCCGCTGCCGCAGCACATTCTGCAGGTTAAAACTTGCATATACGCCATGCAGTCAAGGTTGAGCATGACGTTACAGCCCTACGAAAAATGTGCTGTTCACAGAATCCCATCATGGTGCCGGAAAGGTAGTATTCACATTACCGACTCATGACTCCCAAGCTACCAGCTAAGAAATTCTCGTATAGACGCGCCAAGTTCAAAATCTACACTAAAGAAAATATAATATTGCGTTTGAAAATAACATTATACGACAAGCAGAAAACAAGCCGCTGGTGAGACGTGGTGGCACTGCAGCACAATAGGAGAAACCGCCACTGAGCTAAAGTAATAATACAGTGTGCATACTGAGTGATATTTCTCCTGGAACAGAATTCGGATTATCAAAATAAAACTCACATCTCCTGTATTAGCTATTTCATAGAATTTTCCTTTAACGGTCAAAAATGTAAGAAAATGTTAAATAACTCCTCAACCCTTCATGCTATCCTAATGGGAATATTATTGTTATTTCGGAAATTAAATTAGATAACGTTTCATCAGAACAAATCTTAGAATAAACAAACAAATAGCTAGAAAATTTGAGAATTATAAAATCAAAGATGGCTAGAGGAACTGCTTCAAAGTCTATCACCTCTATCCAGCAATTCTTTCAGATAAATGATAAAAACTCATAGTGTCAGTGTGACTTCATTCAGTTTACAGAATTTACAAAAGTGTCATTTGTTGATCCTTTTATTAAAAGACTACATTGCTCAGATAATTTGTTTAAACCCTGAAAGAGGGATAGCGATATTCCATAGTAATTATACTTGATTTAATGTAGCTTCTGAATTCTGAATGAATGTTGCTTTCCTGCCATGTGCGTTCCTGCTGCACTACATGCAAAACTTGCGATGTTGTCGGTTTGTCAGTCAGTCATTCAAGCCGAGTGGAAGAGGAGAGGTAAACAGAGATAAAACTTTCCCGCCTTACCTAACAAAGCATAACTATAAAAAGATTAAAACTGTGATGACTTAATTTTGGTATCATATAGGCGTACTAAAGGCTACAGTAAAAATCTCTCCACTTCATAACATAAAAGGATATGGTGTACAATGCTTGAGTAAACTTCTAGATGATGTTTATTTTTCGTGCTGTGTGAGAATAAGCACATATTCCATTTTAATACCTTTACACTCTATATTATCATGTATTTGTTTTGACTTTGTATCCATCATGTGATGATTTAAATGGCCATGTGGAATATTAGACCTAGGTATAGAGACCAAAGCTAAGTTGAGTTTCTCCGCTTTCTTTTTTCTTACATTTCTACATTTCTCATTTTATTTTAACTTGCAGTTGGATAAGACAAACTTTGCATTTTGAAAGTGTGAAATATTTTTTAAATATGTTCCTACTTACATTTAGACAGATAAGATTAAAAACTATTGTTCCATTTTATATATATATATACATATATATGTACGGAATGTAAATAAATTATAACAATTCAAAAATTATAATTTAACTTTTATACAGAATTGACTTTATGCTTGTCCGACGAAGTAAATCCATGTTGGCTTAAATTTCTGGCTTGCATATATCAAATAATTATAGATATGTAATTTATGGTACTCACATTATGGTGAAAAGGACTTACTCCTAGTGACGAATCACTGGTCTCTCCTTCTCCTTCCTCCAAGGTTAAATTGCTGCCAGGAAAGATTATTTGTTGGATGCACTCTTCCAAAATTCAATCTTTTCTCCAAGCTTCTTTGGTGACTCCTCGAATATATTTTACCACTTTTGCCCAGTTCTCTGCAGTAACATTCTCCACTCCTTCCTTGGTGAGTATCTCTTCTTCAGATACCATAAATTTCTTATTTCGTGCCACATAGCCTTTCACTTGTGGCCTTACCATTCCAGTAGGGTTCAAAGGAGCATGGTAGGGGGAATGCGAATAATTTTATGCCCATGTTCATCTATCTTATAAAGTGGAACCCCCTTGGTTTATTAATATTCACAAGGATTCCACGTTTTGTAGCGACATTGTTGTGCACCCACAATAATGTGTTTGCCTTCTTCCATCCCATTGTTGGAGCCACGTTAAGTATTACAAAATGGTATTTTGTATTATCCATTACGATGGTGAAATTTGGAGGATTTTTTTTTTTTTTTTTAAATTTATAGGCCTACAAGTGTTCTTTCTTTATTTTATACAAATATTATACAAATACAAAAATACAAATACAATATTATACAAGTGTTAAACACCCGAAAGAGCAGAATGCTTGGGCTCGGGTGCAGTTCAGTCTTAAAACATACAGCAATATCATACACACACACACACACACACACACACACACACACACACACATACATACACATGCAAGCATCACAAAACAAAACTAACATAAATCACAAGAGAACATAAAACGTAAAATTTCATTACTGTTAACACTTATAAAATACATCAAGAAAATAAGAAGAACTATTTTAGAAAAACTATTTTATAATATATCTTATTCTATTCTTAAAACTATTCGCATTCATGTTATTTATATCTGGATGCTTTCTTAATATACTATTGTATAGTCTTACTCCAAAATTAAACCCATGTTTCAGCGCAGCTGATGTATTACACTTAATTTCAATTAAGGGTGAGGAGGCAATTCGTCTTGTGTTATGAGGGTGAAAATGTGTTTTAAAATTAGATTTATGTTTATGGATAAAAATAAGTCAATTTCTTTTATATAAATTAAAAATATCTAATACATTAAATTCAGGGAAGATAAGTTGCGTAGGGTAATCCAAAGGTTTCTTTAAGCAAATCTTTATTATACGTTTTTGCAGTAATAATAAAGGAGTAACAATAGATTTAGAAGTGCCTCCCCAACCAATTATTCCGTACTGTATTACAGATTGTATTAAAGCTAAGTATACAGACCGTAAAACATACGTAGGCATATAAGAGCGCAAGATTACAAATTTATGTATACTTTTACGAAGTCTGTTGGTTATGTATGCTATGTGTTTATCCCATTTTAAATTTTGGTCAATAAATATTCCTAAATACTTTACCTCAGTACTAGTATGTATGGAAGAGCAAAAACAATTTTGAGTTATGGAACAACCAGAAATGTGTAATTTGATAGGATTTTGAAAAGATTCCTGATCTTGAATGCCTGTTTTGGTTAAAGAAAAAAGGTATTATTATTATTATTATTATTGAATTTCCAAAAATACAGAACCCTATTTTACCAGATGGCATATTAGGGTTATAGATTAAACGTATATACAGAGTATACAGTAAACTACATATATATATATTACAATTTTGCAAAAACACTATTCATGAAACTTAAAACAACTTTATAACTTTGCTTATTTAAGAAGAGACGGTAGATTGGTGTAGTAAAGTCAAAATTTAGAAAATTTAAATATAATATTAACTGATAACGTTCATGCGTAAATAATGGACAATGAAATAAGAGGTGCCGAACAGATTGGCTTTCCTCTTTACATTTACAATTTGCAGAGGTAGAAATTTTAAATCTATGTAAGTATTCACTAAATTTCCCATGCCCTGTTAAGAATTGAGTCATAATATAATCCGGAATCAAAAGTGTACAAGCTATTCTATCTTGCACTCTTGGGAAAAACAAATCTTTCGTTGTGCTGCCGTTATTCGTTTCTTGCCAAATCCGATCCCATTGGCTGTGCATATGTTCTCTTAATGTTTTCTTAATGAAGGATATAGGGCATAAACTATAAGAAGCTTTAACATTTGAAGAAGCACCTAGCTTAGCTAATTCATCTGCTTTCTCATTTCCTAAATTTCCCATGTGACCTCGGACCCAGGTTAAACAAATATGAATTGTGCTTGTATTTAGTGCATGTCTAATGTCTGTGGCTAGTGCATCCTTATTATATTTATCATCTATGGCTTGTAAAGCCGATTGTGAGTCACTGTTTATGCAAGCACTATTGCTACCATCAGTACACCATTTAACAGCTTCTTTTATGGCGAACAATTCCGCTTGAAACACAGAACAGTGTGACGATAGTTTATACAAAGCAGAATAAATTTCAGAAACACTATTATCATAAACCACAAAAGCACATCCCACCATAACTTCTTGAGTTTCACAATCAATGTAACGTGACCCATCTGTATAAATGTAGTAAGAATGTTGGTCTATAAGATCAGAACACAATTGCATGAAACTGGTGTTATAATGTGCTGGATGGCTGAGTAAACTCCAATGCACCGGTGTTTGTAGTTGTAAATGGGAGACAATATTGGGGATCTTTCGACCTCTCTTAATATTATTTATACTAGCCAAGAAGAGACCATTCAAATATAAGGGCTCTATGGCAGCTATAATTTGTGCAGCATCAGTAGAAATTGTACGATAACCTCTTATCATTCGTAGAAGAAATCCTCTTTGTATTTGTTGTAATTTTTTCTGAGCCCATTTTTTATGTAAAATATCTTCATAGGCAGCAACACAATATAAAAGAAGAGGCTCAATCGCTCCGCGATAAATAATTTTCAGTATGGAGTAATTAAATCCCCAACTAGGTCTGGATGCTTTAGATAAGTTAAGAAGAAGTTTACTGGCTTTGTTGGCAATGTGATTCAAATGTGATCGAAATGTTAACTTTGTATCTAGTATTACACCCAGATAGCAAAAGCTTCAACCATTTTAATGTTTTGTCCATTCATTATGAAATTCACAACATCAATTTTCCTTCGCTTGGTAATCATCATAGCAGAAGTTTTCTCAGGATTAAATTGAAGTTTATTTGTTTGACCCCATTCAAAAATGACCTGTAACCCATTATTTACTTTGTGCTGTATATCTGCAAGAGTGCTTGATTTTGCAAGCAGTAAAGCATCATCTGTGTACGCTATTAAGCTGCAGTCTTCTGGAAGCGTTTGTTTAAGAAGATCATCATATAATATGATCCAGAAGCCTGGACTGCAGGTTGACCCTTGGGGGCAGCCACGTGTGATTCCTTTGGATACTTTCTGATCACTTATGGCAAGCTCTATTTTTCTATTATTAAAGTAGTTTTTAATTAGGTTGAATATATTTCTAGGGCATTTCTTTACTTTTAGTTGTAAAAGTATTTTCGGCCACCAAGCGTGGTCAAAAGCGCCCGATACATCTAAGGATACCATAACGCCAATTTTCTTCTCTAAGAAAGTCTCTTTCAGCCAATCAACCACTTGATAAAGATGTTTTAGCTATATTTAAAGAAAGCATATTTACATCCAGCCATGCTTAGCCCCTTATTAGCATTTTCGTATGTATTGTTCCAATTTGAACCAGAAAAAAAATCAATATTGTGTCATCTGCATAGGAGTAGCTGGATCCAGATATTGCATCTAGTTTAATTTTCAGTAGATCATTTATATATACAAGGAATAAAATAGGTCCTAAAATTGTTCCTTGTGGAACTCCAATATTTATGTTCTTTGCTTCACTGAGTTGATTATTAACTTTTACAATTTGATTCCTGTCATTTAAATATGATGCAAAAAATTTTAAATTGACTCCATTTATACCTAGCACTTGTAGTTTTTTAAAAGAATTTTATGGTTGACAGTATAGAAAGCCTTTTGTAGGTCTAAAAAAATCCCTAAACGTTTGTTTCCTTTGTCTAGATTATTAACAATTTGCCACGTAACCTGCATTATAGCATTTTCTGTGCCTAAGTTATTTCGGAAGCCAAATTGATTTCCAGATAGTAAATTGTTTTTTCCTAAATATGAAATTAATCGATTTTTAATACATTTTTCGAAAATTTTAGTTAAACTAGGTATCAGAGATATAGGTCTATAGTTATTTATCATATTTTTATCACCTGATTTATACAGAGGCACAACAATGGCACACTTTAGATCTTTAGGGCTGTTGAAAACATAAATTAAAAATATAAGTTAATGGAATCGATATAGGTTCAATAATTTTTTTGAGAATTTCTGAAGAAATTCCATCTAATCCAGGTGCTACATTATTTTTCAGTGTTTGGGTGATGGTTTGTAATTAATTTTCAGAAACGGGGTAAATAAACATGGATGCAGAAGATGGATTGGTTTGGGAAAAACTAGATATGTTTGACATGTTAATTATTTTGCTTGCAATGATATGTCCTATATTAGTAAAATAGTTATTAAACTCGTTTGCAATTTTAGTATTATCTGTAATAATTACACCGTCTTTGTTTTCTATTTCCTTAATGCAATTGTATTTATTGATTTCTACATTAGTTGCTTCATTGATGACTTGCCAGAATTTTCTGGGATCGCCCTTAACACTACCAAATTTGGATGAAAAGTAATTAATCTTCAAATTTCTTATGACAGATGTAAGGATATTCCTATTTGGCATTAGGATGTTCACAAACCAATCTGTGAAAATGTTTGCATTCATATCCTCATGAAACTCTACAGTTTTCCTTAACCTAATCACGAGGGGACACTTTGGACAAAACCTTGCTAAGATCCAACATAAACAATAATTCTACCTCCCTTACTTAATGGGACATTCATTGTGCATTGTTTGTTGCCATCGGTCCATCCATTAGCAAAAGTATGGCCCGCATTTATCCAGCCAAACAATGGAGCTGAAATCTAACTTCACTTTCTCTCACGCAAGTAGCAACATCTCCAATCTATAATATCCGTTATTTCAGTCTGCACACTTCTGTTGGAGTATTTTTCAAAATTAAACCCAAATTCATGCAAACAAATGCAGAGAGAGAATTTGCTTCCATGAAAAAGATTTGCCACTTTAAGACTAGAACATAGCTTGTGCAAAGTAGGGAATTCTTTTCTTTCATAATAATTATACGTATGGCGATGAATAGCATCTACCTGGAAAGCATCTAAATCTGTAACAGCCTTATGATTTCTCAGCTTCTTCCTCTGTTCTTTCTTTCTTTTTTTTCTTTCCCTATACTGACAACTGTACTTTTGTTTATTCGTAATTGGTTTAGCATTTTCTCTTTGTAGTTCAAAATATGCCCTTAAAGAACATACCATCTCCTGAACTTTACCATGAATTTCCGTACCTTGTCCGAGCTTACTATGCTTTTTCTTTGGAGAACACGTTCGTGGCCTCCTGCTACTTTTTTGCCCGGGATCAGACATTGTCACTCACACAGCAATGGCAGCGGAGGTTTTAAAGTCTAAAATAATTACCACAATACCTGTCACTACAGTATAGCTTCACCTTTCGCGATGATATGCAATTGCACAGTTCACCAATTTAATATAGAGGTACACTTAGACTTTATAATATCGCGCCACTGTACAACGATACAGTAATACTGTTAAAGCAAACATCTGAGCTAGGGCAAGGAAAGGGACTTAAAAGCGATTGGCTACTTCAAGGTCAACCTTCATTGTCATGGCAACAGACCCACACACCACATGTGGGACTCATTCCATAGAAAGCTGTCAGAATTTGGAAGTTATTAATTCAAGTATGAGAGGTTTCTTTTCCCCCAAAATCTAAAATTTTGGCCTCTTAGCCACCACCATTTTATAATAAGCTTTGATCGCATAGGCATGTTATCCACTGGTCCAATTCTGCAACATGATTAAGTGCTATTTGATTGACAATACAGTAACAATGTAAAAAGCAGAAACAACTTGAGCCTATGTGGAAAAAAATTAAATTCAAAATAACTCATTTCTTTGGTTCAGCCTTTATGTATTTTTAGTGAGATAAAACTGAAAACCTGTCATTAAAACCAATGAAATTGAAAGACAATGGGGATAATCAGTGGTAAAGTTTATCTGCATTGTTCCTACCAGGTATAGTGGATCATAGTCTGGTTATGTGATTCTGTTTAGTTTAACATAAAATATTTCTGAACACCAACAATTATGTAGGCCTACACATGATGAAATATTGCTTTTTAAAACATTTTGTGTGAACTGTTATACCATCTCCTGAACTTGACCATGAATCTGCAATGGTTAATTATGCTGATAATCTTAAGCCAATTATTAAGATGGCATCCACTGTATGTCAATTTCAGGGTTTTCTTTTCTTTTTCGAATTACTTGAACTGCAGTTTTTTCCTTCTGTTGATCTCATGAGAAAATCCTGGGGTTTTAGATTTTAACCTTTTTCTCTTATGTAATAATTATTTACCAAACAAAAGATTACCAAAAAATGATAAGATAGAATATTACAGTGTCAGTGTGGCTTACTTCAATTACAGATGTTAATAAAACTATCCGTTAATGCACTTTGTCCACAATGGATACAGTTCTGAGTAGTTGAAACGACGTTTCGGCTCTGCCCTCGAGCCTTCCTCACATGACTCACTGTTAAAATCTGTTTTTAACAGTGAATGCATTAACGGATGGTTTTATTAACATTATACAGTGGAAATCCAGGATAAGTCAATTTACAGAATTTACAAAAGTGCCATTTGTATATCTTTTTATTAAAAGACTACAATGCTGAGGTAATTCGTTTTAGATTCTAAAAGAAGGATACCAATATTCCATAGTAATTAAGTGCTTTTTTTTTCTTTTCTTCAAATCTAAAAATCTTGGTCAAGTAGCCAGAGTTAAATACTGTCATTTCACTTAGGAAAAATGTATATATTTTATCAGTAAAATAATAATGATAATTCTTCAATTAGGGAGGAGGTCCAGAAACTACTGACTAATGGCTCAGCCTACCACTGCTTCTGTACTGATCGGCGTTTGGATTTATTGAGACGTGAAGCTCTTAAATCTAGACAGATTCCTCGCTATGATAACAGGTGTCGTCAGTTTTCAGAGACAGAAGTTCAAGAAAAATTAGAGCGAGGGACAAGCAGTTGTATACGTTTCAAGGTATGCTTGATTGTTTATTTTACATTGTTATTAATAAGGACTGTTTTCACAAAACCGGCTTATAAAAAATATTTATCAGTAGCTCAGGCAAAAAGCATTTTCCAGATAGAGATTTACATGTTTTTTGTTCTTTATTTTGATTGGTGTGAAAACTGCGATGGGTAAATTAATTTAATAGGCTTTTTTATTAAAAAAATTAATCATTTTGTAGCTTTAGCAAAACTTGTTTTCTACATCAAATTGCACTTGTAGAAATCTTTGTAATTACGAGGTACTACCCAAAAGTTCCTAAATTCGTAAGTAGCACATCTCCAAGTGGTAGTGTTGTGTTCAGAGGCAAGTTTTCAATTTGAGTGGACTGTATGTGGCTGTGATGTCGGCCCAAGAATGCAAGGAGTTTGCTTTCGTCACACAAATTAAACACAACACAAGTAGTCAAACAAACAAGTCCTCTAGTAGATTTATTTATACAAACGTGAATATTATACTTGCAATATTAGTGAACATAAAGAGATGATTGTGAATTACTGTGAAACTAGTCTAACTTCAAAACAAGCCAGCGCACCATTCTACGCTGGTAACTAGCAGTTCGCCATGTTGTCTTCTACCAAAAGAGTTCCCAGTACCAACATGCAACACGAAAGACACTACCGCGCAGGGTAGCCAACTTAAGGAAAAAGTCTCAACATATTCCCCCCTTGAGGGATTCAACACTCAACAAATACAAAACAAATGATTAAAACAAATAAAGTGAACTTAGATTATTAAAGAGTAAATTTACAAATAATTAATCAACATCTTTAGGCAATGGGCAAAGTTTCACTATGGCACGACGGAAAAAACCAGTTTTTGTTTTCACCGTTACCACACGTGTAACATTATCACCACCAGGATGCAGTTCTTTCACAACTCCAGTCTTCCAAACAAGTGGAGGCAGGTTGTCTTCTCGTAGGAGGACTTGATCTCCTACTGCTGGCTTCCAAGATCCAGTAGACGACCATTTGCGTCGCTGTTGGAGCGATTGCATGTAGTCCTTTGACCACTTCTTCCAAAAGTCCTGATACAATTTTTGAACTAGATTCGACCTTGTCAGACAGGACAAGGGACTGTTGGATACGTCAGGTGAAGGAACATCAGTCAATTGTCTTCCTACTAAGAAATGTCCAGGAGTCAAATAACACTGGTCATCTGGATCATCACTCATGGGACAAAGAGGTCTCGAGTTTAACACAGACTCAATCTGATACAAAAGCATGGATAATTCCTCAAAGTTAAGAATGGAATTTCCAATTGTTCGCTTCAACAATGATTTAGTTGACTTTATTCCAGCCTCCCAGAGCCCACCGAAATGAGGACTAGAGGGTGGAATAAATTTCCATTTTACATTCTCATTAGCTGTACGTTCTTCTATTTCAGAATTGTTATCCCTAAAAAATCTCAACAACTCATTGTTGGCTCCAACAAAATTTGTGCCATTGTCGCTCAGAATTAGATTAGGAAAACCTCTATGTGCAGCAAATCTTCTGAATGCAGCAAGAAAATCTTGAGTCGTTTTACTAATTCAAGATGTATTGCCTTCACAGTGAGACAAACAAAGAGAGCAATATAAGATTTTAATTTTACTTTACTCCTGGGGTTGTCACCCTTTATGATGATTGGACCACCATAATCAACACCAACTTTAACAAAAGGTAATGAAGTTTGAACTCTATATGAGGGTAAGTCACCCATTATGTGAGTAATAACTGGAGGTTTGTTACGAAAGCAATTGTAACATGAATGAATCACACTGCGCACAATTGTTTTTCCGCGTGGAATCCAAACCTTATTCCGCAAGGAAAACAATACAGCTTGAGGGCCAGAATGCAACAGCCTTTCATGTTCATGTTTGATAATCAGCTTAGTAACACAATGCTTTGGTGGAATGATAATAGGATGTTTGTTGTTGTATTCCAACTGTGAATTCCTAAGTCTACCACCAACTCTCAATAAGCTACTATCATCAAGGAAGGGGTTTAAAGACCTTAGTTTGCTTGTCGAAGCAACTACATTGTTAGTCTTTAAGTCATGAATTTCCTTCATGTATTCACTAGCTTGCATCAAGCCTAGTATTTTCAATTCAGCACCGTTCAACTCTTCAGGAGTGAGTGGGCCAATATGACGAGAGTCCTTTGCAGAGCGAGCATTAGTAATGAATCTCATAACATAACTGTAGACTCGTTTCAGTTTACAATAGGATGAGAAACGTTCCAAGTCAGGCGAATGAACATTAACTAATAGCACATTCAAAGACGTTTTAGTTTCTGCCTCAACAGATGATGGTATGTTAGTAGCAACAAAGGTTTCATATGTTGGAGACAATTCTCGCAACCAAGTAGGTCCATGCCACCAAACATCAAGCGAAAACATTTGAAGGTACAATTCCTCGGGACAAGTAATCAGCTGGATTACTATGGGTAGATACATGTCTCCACTCTGAGACTGAAGTGAGAGATTGAATTTCCGACACTCGATTACCCACAAAAGTTTTCCAACAATTAGGAGGTTTCTGTAACCAACAAAGGACTATAGTGCTGTCCGTCCAACAATATGTGGAGAATGGAACCGTCAAGTTTAACGATTTTATGACTTTAGCCATAAGACGAGACAACAAGAGAGCAGCACACAACTCTAGTCGTGCAATAGACTGTTGTTTCAACGGAGCAACTCTTGACTTGGAAGTCAACAAAACAACTGAAACTTCATCACTGTCAGACACAGTTCTGACATATACACAAGCACCATATGCGACTTCTGAAGCATCTGAGAAGCCATGGATTTCAATAACCTTGTTCTTAACAAAAGGCATTACCTTTCTTTGAACTCGAAGTTTATTAAGAAGTGGAAGTTCACTGTAGATAGCATTCCAAGTTTCAAGAATGTTAGTATGAGAGTCAAACGGTTCTTCCCAATCGATTTTCAATTGCCATAGAACCTGTAGAATAAGTTTGCATTTTACTACTGCACAACCTAACAATCCAAGAGGATCAAATATGGATGTGATGATGGCAAGAATGCTTCTCTTAGTGACAAGATTAGGAGCTTCCTTCAAATTTATTTGAAACTGAAATTCATCAGACTTAGGGTGCCAAACAATACCTAGAGTCTTAACAGCTTCATCATTGGTAAGATTACAAGGCGACGAGAGTTCTCTGTCTTCCAAGGGTACATTAGCAAGAGCTTCTGGACAATTTGACGTCCATTTTCTAAGATGGAACTGAGCATTGTCCAATATAGAAGTGATATCACATTGAAGTTGTTTAGCTTCTTCAACTAAATCTGCACCAGTCAATAGATCGTCAACATAGAAGCAAGATCGAACAGTTTCTGAAGCAATGGGGTGAGAGTCTTTGCACTCATCAGCAAGTTGAACTAAGCACCTTGTAGCAAGAAAAGGAGCAGAACTGGTACCGTATGTAACAGTAGTCAGACGATAATCCTTAATTTCCTCATCAGCAGATTCACGCCAAACAATTTTCTGAAGATTTCGATGTTCAGGATGGACCAGTACACATCGATACATTTTTGCAATGTCAGCTGATAGGGCAACAATGTAAGTTCTGAATTTGAGGATAATGGACAACAAATCAGGCTGGACAGTAGGTCCGACCATTAACATGGAATTCAAAGATATTCCGTTTGAAGATTCACAACTCCCATCAAATACAACTCTCAGTTTCGTTGTAGTACTAGAATCCTTCAATACACAATGATGGGGCAAGTAAAAAATTCAACGAATCAGAACTTTCAGTGGGTGCACTTTCCATATGACCTAAGTCAATGTATTCATGCATAAAATCAACATACTTCTCCTTTAACTCTGGAGATTTCAAAAATCTTCTTTCAATTTGCTTAAGTCTTTTAATGGCATTATATTTAGACTCAGCCACAGGAGATACTTCTGAACGAATTGGAAGTTTGACAACAAATCTTCCAAGTTCATTTCTTTGAACATTATTTGCAAAATGTTCTTCGCAAGCCTTTTCTTCAGGAGTAAGAACTGGCTGCTGCAGTTCTTCAAGTTCCCAGAACCTTTGCAACTTTGTGTCAAGAGGGTCAAGTTTCACAAAGTTAGTACAACGAGCCTTGACATTAGGTTTAACGCATGACTCAGGAAAAGTACCAGACAGTACCCAACCAAATCTAGTGTTTAGCAATGTAGGATAATTTTCTCTTCGCAAGGTATCACCAGACACAATTTCATAATAAACATCAGCTCCCAACAAAATGTCTATAGGTGAAGGTCGATTGAAAGTAGAATCACTTAGAACAATATCAGTGGGAATGTTCCAAGTCGAACAATCAATTTTCTGAGCAGGTAGCGGACTTGTGATGGTGTCTACTACTGCACAATTCAAATTCAGAGTATAGTCTGATATCTGCGAGCATAAAACAAGATTGCAAGTGGAGCTTACAGGAGAAACGTTTGAATTGCTTATACCAACAATTGGTAACCGACAAGACTTTGTTCCAATACCAAGACATTTGACAAGATTGGAGGTTACAAATGATAATTGACTCGCTGAGTCCAACAAGGATTTAACCACTAAAACTTCTCCAGTTCTAGTTTTCACTCCAACACAAACCGTACTCAGCAAAACATTTGAGCCTAATCATGAAATCACTTTCATTGCTGCAGGCGAAATGATTGCAGAACGATCAATATTTGAATTATTATTATTAGGAGTTATTTGTTCTTTATGAACCAACAAGTTGTGATTTCCATTACATTTCGTGCACCTGGGTTGTTTACATTGTTTGGAAATATGAGAAGTTGAGAAGCACAAGTAACAAAGTTTATTTTCTTTGACAAATTCACGACGATGATCAACATTTGCTTGTTTAAACTTCCTACAATCAAGAATATTATGATTGTCAAGTTTGCAAAACTTACAATTCAAGGAGGTACTATTGTTAGCAATATGAAGTGCCTTTAGTTTAGGTTTGAACTCATGTTTGTGCTCAACAACAGATTTGTTAGCTTCTGTTAATTCCAATGTCTGACATTTCCTTTCCAAGAAATCAATTAAATTGTCTAATGTCGGAATATCAGAGGAGGCAAATTTATTTTCCCATTCACTTCTATGATTAACTTTGACTTTATTCAAAATTAATTCCTGCAACAAGATTTCATGAAGTGGAATCTCCGCTTCCAAATTCTCAATGGCACTAAGGTTAGATTTTACATCATTTATCAATTTGCGGTAGTCACTTGAAGTACCACTACTACAACTATGAAGATTGAGCAACTGTTTCACATGCTGCGAAACAATCAACCGTTTATTATTGTATCTTTCATCAATTAAATTCCAAGCAACCGAAAAGTTACTATTACAAATGGCCAAGTCACCTAATAACTCTTTGGGTTCACCTTGAAGTGAAGACAGCAAATAATGCAACCTTTGCACATTATCGATGCAAGTATTGTTGATAACTAAGCTTTCAAATGTGTTTTTAAATGTCAAGTACTTTGTCAAATCTCCCTTAAACTTAGGTAATTCTATGGGTGGAAGTTTCAAATTACTACTGCTTCGAGTAGAGTTATTCGAAATGACAGATGCATTACTAGGACTTATGGGTCTTTCCCTAGCATCAATGAGTTCTTGAATTTTACCGAATATTGCATAATATCTGTTTTCAAATTCCTCGTGCTCTTCAAAATGAGCTTCACTAGCTTTTGAATCTATCTGACATTCTAAATATTCCCTAACATCATTGAACTCTTTCCAAGTTTCTGACAATGCATTTTGCCTGGGTATCAATTCATAGCTAGAGATATCCTCACGGTTCTAGAACTTTTCAATATGCGTTAGTGATCTTTTTAGTAAGCCACGTTTTTGAATAGCCTTTGCTTCCGATTCAAACGACATGATGAATAATATGACAGTTGATTATTATCAATGAAAAAACAATTTTCTATGAAATGTACAACAGCGCAATAGCGAACAATTTAATATTTAATGAATTCAAGTCCGTCAAACAAGTTAACAAGCAAGTCAGTACTTATTTGTTTCAGTGTTAGAAGTAGGTTTTAGGATTTTAGACAGGATGTCTACCCTAGTCAAGTTAGGACAAGCAAGACAAGAATGGAACAAACTTACAGTTGGTTGAATTATTGTATCACTAATGGTAACATCAGACAGCTCCATGAAGTCGTAGACTTTGTCCAAGATGTCTGGCAAGATTCCCAGAGCGTGACGTCATCTGCGGTGTAATGTTGCTGAATGTGTTTTCAGATTAGCCTTCAAGGTACCAATAATTCAATTACAATCACTGATGTTACAGCTCACAAAGATCGAAGTTATTATTCAACGGGTACAGTTCCACAGTTTGCTAACCCTTCTGTGCTGCGACACATTTTTAACAATGCAATGATGATGCAACACTTCACCATGTTATAGTTCCATGTATTAGTAATACTGTTCGTAACTGTCTATTTTATGCACAAATAATACAAGAATTTTCAAGTGCAATATCTTCTTGTTATTTATATTACACACAAGTAATATCAATGTTCAATCACACACGTGATGTCAATGTTCAATTACAATAACTGCTTGCAGATATTTCCCGCGTTTCAAACAAGGTAGACGCTAGCTTATGGCGGCAATGCTTCACAGATTGCAACACAATGTTGTAATATTTCCAGTACAATCTAATTCGCAATATGCAAATTTTCACAATCACAATCAATGTTCCAAGTTGCACAAATTTCCATTCACGGCTGGAGATCCAAGTTTACACAAATTCCCATCATGGCCGGCAGGACCAAGCTTTATGTTGTGTTCAGAGGCAAGTTTTCAATTTGAGTGGACTGTATGTGGCTGTGATGTCTGCCCAAGAATGCAAGGAGTTGGCTTTCGTCACACAAATTAAACACAACACAAGTATGAATAAATTTTTCCCGGGTAGACAGCCAGGTTTGAAGATCAAGTGTCTCCGACGTTTCAGAGGCCCATGCTGCCTCCATCCTCGGGGAAAATCTCAAATCTTACACAACACAAGTAGTCAAACAAACAAGTCCTCTAGTAGATTTATTTATACAAACGTGAATATTATACTTGCAATATTAGTGAACATAAAGAGATGATTGTGAATTACTGTGAAACTAGTCTAACTTCAAAACAAGCCAGCGCACCATTCTACGCTGGTAACTAGCAGTTCGCCATGTTGTCTTCTACCAAAAGAGTTCCCAGTACCAACATGCAACACGAAAGACACTACCGCGCAGGGTAGCCAACTTAGGGAAAAAGTCTCAACAGGTAGTACAAGTGAAAGCCACTAGGTGATACTTTATACATCAAGTGAGTCATTATGACAAATGGCTTCATTCTGAGTGAACGCATTTATTATTTGTGAGGGCTTACATTGTGATTTTCACAATCACAGACGTGAGAGAGTAGTGTGAAGCATCAAGTTGTGTTTCAACACTTGGGAAAACTGCAGCAGAAATGCAGGAGATGTTACAGCATTCATTTGGAGATGATACTCCAGGCTAGACTCAAACCTACGAATGGCTTCGGTTTAATAATAGCCGAACATTGGTTGGTGAAAATGATCGTTCTGAGTGGCATTTAACTGGCAATACACCTGAAAGTGTCACTGCTGTTTGGGCTGTGATCTTGCAAGATTGCAGGCAGACCATTGAAGATCGAAAATATCTGTGACGTTGTTGGTTTATCGTATGGTACATGCCAAAGGATTTTTTCTGATGGACTTAACATTAGAAGAACTACAGCAAAATTTGTACCGTGAATACTGAGTAGCAAATGTACCGTGAATACTGAGTAGCAAATGTACCGTGAATTGTAGAGTACCGTGAATTCTGCTAGCAGGAGCAGAATTGCCTGTTGATCTGCGGGGTTCTTCAGAATGGAGTCCCTAACATGTCATTGTGAAATCACAATGTAAGCAAAATGAAACATTGCAAAAACGCTGACAAATACTGAATGCATGAACTCAAAACAAAGCCGTTTGGCACAGGGGATGTATAAACTGTAACCTAGCTGCAATTTCTTGTACTACTGCTGGGTCTTGTGCCACTTACAAATTTCAGGAACTTGTGGGTAGCACCTCGTTTATTTTATTTTCTAGGTAAAAATGTGCCAATTTCGTTTTTAAAAGTCTAGGCTACATAACGAATTTCTTTCTTTCAACTGAAGGTCAGTACAGTACAATGAGGGCAAGAGAGACTTGAGGCTTTCCTGGCATTGATCATGTATAATAGTCTCTTGAGATCCCTCCCCTTTCACCTGGTTTGTATCTCGAGAAATTGTCATACATATATAATGGGGGTATTACAGTTTTGAACATTAATACAATAATCTGTACACTTATTTAAATTGACATATGCCTATATTGTATGTGTATATTTATGCTGAACAAGTACTAAATGATGTAAAATATCTGATTCTGCCATTGTGCAGTATGAAGAAAAATATTCACGTTCCTCATGAAATCAAAGAGGAATTTAAAGTACTTACTGTAATTTTATGCAGGCCCATAACCAGAATTAAAAATCAGGGTGGGAAAAGTTTTCCTCAGAATGGGCTAGTTTTAAGGTATGGAATAATATTGAATTTTGGGGATTGAATTGGATATCTGGCAGGAAAATATTAGTGTCAGCGTTTAGCAGGATGTCTGCCGTAATTCAAAATCCATTCAAAATTGTCCACCCTGGCCCCCTTGGGCTGTGGCCCATCTTTAACATACTTTGGCAGCATTTAAGGTACCACTTTAATGTTCAAGGGGGTAGGGTAGAATCGGCTGAGAGGCTGACAAACATTTTAAGGAGGGCAGCTAGTTTTATGACAGTACGGGGCAGAGGTAGGGGGGTAACAGGGAATGGCTGGTATGATGACGAATGTAGGAAAGCGAAGAGGCTGGCCGAAGAAGCTCTTAGGACATTTCGAAGACGTGGGGATGATGGGAATAGGTCAGAATATGTGCAGCTGAGGAAAAACTACAAAGAAGTCACACAACTCAAAAAGTTTAACTGGCAACTTAAGAAAGCAGAAGAACTGAGGAGAGTAGTAGAGAATGGGGATATGTCAGAGATATGGGGTAGTATTAAAAAATTACGGGGGAGGGGGTGGATAAAGAACGAAATATCAGCAGACGCATGGAGGGATCATTTTAGGGACATTTTTGGGCAGGGAGAGGGGCTTGGGAGGGTTTAGTTGTGGGGCCAGAAGAATTAACAGGGATTCCCAGCGTACCTGAACTGGATGGGGAAATTTTAAGGGAAGAGATTAAAAAAGCTGTTTCCTCCTTGAAGAACAACAAAGCACCAGGATGGGATGGTCTACCATCAGAAATTTTCAGGGCGGCCACCAAAAATGAGACATTTCTACAGATGATGCTAAGTATTTTCAATGAATTATTTATGAATGGGAAATATCCGCACATCTGGGCAAAATCAATCATTCACCCTATCTATAAAAACAAAGGCGCGGTTGGATCTCCGGACTCTTACAGAGGTGTGGCTTTACTTCCTATTATGGGCAAAATTTATTGTAAAATCCTATGCGAGAGAATAAAGAGGTGGGTGGCAAGACATGACAAAATTTCTAAATTTCAGATGGGGTTTATGGGAGGGCGTAGCACTTTAGACAGTATATTCATTCTGGACACGCTAAGACAAAAACAACTGGCAAATAAGGGAGGGAAACTTCATTGCGCTTTCGTGGACTTTCGGAAAGCATTCGATACCGTGGAGAGGGAAGCATTATGGTACAAATTATGGATGAAAGGGATGTCGGGTAGGATGATTAAGGCTCTTCAGGGTGTGTATGATAATGTGGAATTTTGTATTAAGTACGACAAAGATAGGATATCGGATAGCGTCACCAGCTATAAAGGGGTGAAGCAGGGTTGCATATTATCCCCCTTACTGTTCAACCTGTTCATCGATGATGTAACGGATGCCATATCAAGGGTCAATACTGACGCTCCGGTGGTGGGGGAGGTAAAGATTCCAGCATTGCTCTACGCGGTCGATCTGACATTGTGCTCAAGATCGGTCGAGGGACTACAGACAAGTCTAGACAACTTACAAGTGTATGCCAGGGAATGGGGGATGGTGGTAAATGCCGAAAAAACGAAAACTATGACATTTAAGAACGGGAGTGTTTACGGGAAAAGCGAAAGATGGACATATGATGGGAAAGAATTAAATAACGTGAAAAATTTTGTTTACTTAGGGGTAACAATGGCTATGAATGGCAAATGGAACAAACACATAGACATAACTAAACACAGAGCTATTACGAAAGTGACGGAAACACTGAAGATACGTAACAAGATTCCCGAGGTCTCGCTGAAATTGTTAGACACAGTGTACAACGCAGTAGTTAGATCGACAATTACGTATGGGGCAGAAATTTGGGGGTGGGGGAGAACGGAAAAACTTAATCAGGTACAAAGCAACTTTCTGAAAGGGATAGCGGGGGTGGGTAGAGGGACGGCCAACTGCGGAGTTCTAAGAGAATTTGGACGTCATAGAGACTCAATTGAGTGTAAAATAAAGGCTGTAAAGTATTACTTGCGGATTCTCCATGGAGATCAATCCCTTATTAGGGCGATATGTTGCAGAGAACAATTAGCTTGGAGAGACCAAGTATCATGGGCGGGTAGATTACGTAGGGGATTAGAGGAAATAGGAATGGGGTTCATAATTGAGAGGGGGTTTAGGAATAGGCGCAATGCGTGGCGGAAAGTTCAGAAGCGTTTGAGAGATATTGACAAACAAGTGACATTAGCGGAATGCAGGAATAAAGTCACTCTGGAGATCCAAACGTTAACGAAGACAAATTGGGGAACAGAGAGTTATTTGTATGGGGCAAATAAAGACGAAAGATTTGGTTTAGCCTGGTTCCGTCTAGGAGCTTGGCGGGCAATTAAAATCACAAATGATGAAGGGGAGAGAATATGCCCGCTTTGTGGGGCAGGAGAAACTTCACACCATATTTTGGCAGAGTGTACATTCACGGAAACACTGAGGCAACGGCATCTACCAGAGTCTTTCACTGCTTCTTGTAGAGGTCAACTGTTTACATACGATCTGCTACTTAACACTAGATTTTTGGGGGGGGTGGGGAAATTTATGTCCAAAGTGAGGCAGCTTAGGATGGAACTGGCCGAGGGAGTGGGACCGAGGGAGTAAGGGGAGTACTCCGATGGGGTAGACGGCTGTATATAGAATAATATGTAAAATATATTTGGTTGGTGGGTTTAAGGGTATTGCTGGTGTATGTGCTTTTTTTGGTGGGGAGTGTGTGTGTGTGTGTGGTGTTTTGTTTGTATATTTACTAGTGTTTAACTGTTTGTGTGTTTTTTTTTTTTTAGTTTTACTTTTAGGATACCTTTTTGCTTGTGCACAGTTAAAGCATGGACAGCCTAAGGGCTCATGCAACGAATAATGTAAAAAGATAGTTTTTCTTGTTAACAATAAAAGCACTTCATTCATTCATTCATACTATTCAAGTATGTCCTATCAAATAATGATATAAACAGCTTAAGTTACATTCCAGTTATAAATGCATTTTGGAAACATTGAAAATACAGTTGAGAGAGTGTAGTCATCATGAATTTAGCTTAGGGCAATAAAGAAAGGGTGCCACATTTATTACAGCTTTAATAATTTAATAATTACTTAAAATTTGGATTAAAATGAGATGTCTGGAAATAGGTACATGAAAGTAAAGTACTGTCTGGGATTAGGTACAGCATTCCTATTTCCAGACATTTCACATTACATTATTTTCCAGCTGCAATCAATTTGAAATGGTCTGCAAAACATATTTATTTTTACTTTTTTACTTTTGCATTGTGTTATTGCCAGTCCAGGTACAGCCCCTGTAAAGATTTCAAGTTGAAACATCTGTCAACAGTACCACCTATAGCACCTATGCTTTGTGATGATGATTGCTCTATTTCAGCAATGCTTTTCTTTCCCAGTTGGTATGGCAAGAGAGCAAAGCCATCTGCAATTAATTTCACATTAGAGCCAATCCATGTGAAAGTGGACAAAAGTGGTTACATCTTTTTTTTACGTGACATAGACATGTTATATATCAAAGTAAAGGGAAAAGACTGTAGAATTTGAAAATACGAGGGCTGTTCAATAAAGAATGATCATAATTTTTTTACGTTCATAGTTTATCACGCTAAATGTTTTCCTTATGATATGTGTTAGCTTGATGCTTCATGCACGCGTGGTGTAAGTTTCAATGTCATGTCTCAAGATTCCTGTCTGTGAGACGCCTGCAAGTGCAGACATGTTCAACTTCGCCTACGGCTTCAATGGAGGTGATGCGCGACGAGCAATATGTGTCTTTAAAATTCTGCTTTAGACTAAAAAAATCTTCAGATGAGGCCTATGAAATGTTACAGGAGGCCTATGGAGACTTTGCTTTTCCCTACAGCACAGCTAGAAGATGATATAAAATTTTTAAAGAGGGAAGACAATCAATATCAAAAGAAGGTGGACCTGGCGCTCCAGTTACTGCTCTGTTCAGGAGTCAGCAGCCTTGGGACCCACCGTGCACAAACACGTGCCATGTGCAATTTTTCTGTCACCAACGTGTGAGTGGCACCCAGTGAAATTTTCAAGATTTCAGAAAGTGATCTTAAACTTATTTGTCGATCCTTTCTCCCTATGACAGCAGCGGGGTCACCTGACGTTTTCTTCTGTCAGAGCAGTAACTGGAGCGCCGGGTCCACCTTCTTTTGATATTGAAAACAAAGTCTCCATAGTCCTCCTGTAACATTTCATAGGTCTCATCTGAAGATTTTTTAGTCTAAAGTAGAATTTTAAAGCCGCATATTGCTCATCGCGCATCACCTCCAATGAAGCCGTAGGCGATATTGAACATGTCTGCACTTGCAGGCGTCTCACAGACAGGAATCTTGAGACATGACGTTGAAACTTACACCACGCGTGCATGAAGCATGAAGCTAGCACATATCATAAGGAAAACGTTTAGCGTGATAAACTATGAACGTAAAAAAATTATGATCATTCTTTATTGAACAGCCCTTGTAGATTCATAATTCTATTAAATTAAAGGTATCTATATAATAATAAAATCAGGTAAACTGATGTAAAAAAGTGCCAGTATGTTTTTGTTTAATCAGTTATGACTGCAATTATGAAATGCAGAATATGTTTTTTTTTTTTAAATTGATTTCCAAGTTAAGCTCCAGATTTATTCATTAAGCAGGACTTACGGAAGAAGAAAGGTCTACCATCTCGGCCACCTGGGTCATTTTAACGGTCTAGTTGGATAAGCGCATGTAAAACAATAGTGTTTTTTTCTCATAGCTACCTGTATTTTAATTTCCAAGGCCTTATAAGATCACAGTAAAACTATGTTTTCAAGATAACTGTCAAGATAACTGATTTTCATTTTTTTATAAATTCTTTCGAATACGTATATTGCCATAAAATAGGCACTAAATTGAGCATTACTCCGAAACAGATCAACCGATTTTATCCATTATGAATAGACGTCTTCCCATGGACATTGTAAATGTGTATACCAAGCTTCATAAAAATCCGGTAAAGCGTATTTGAGTTACCGTGTCTTTAAAATATACACTAAATTGGGTTTTACTCCGGTACCGGTCAACAGATTAGGTTCAAATTCAATAGGGCACTTCTCATGGATGTCATAAATGGGTATACCAAGTTTCATGGAAATCCGTTACAGCGTATTAAAATAGGCACTAAATTGGGCATTACTCCGGTACCGGTGAACCGATTTGGTTCAATATCAATAGGGTTCTTCCCATCGACATTATGAATGTTTATACCAAGTTTCATGAAAATCCGAAAAAGCGTACTTGAGTTATGGTGCGTACAGACGCACGGACAGACAGACGGACAGCCATTTTTTCGTCCCCCACACAATCTCATAAAGTACCATACTGGCACTTAATAACTGCTGAAATGTGTATTTTTTTCATTGACAAATTTAAAATTTAACATGTTGGCTAGTACTGCTTATACTCATGGATTCAGTAGATTTGCTCCAATTCTTAATTTCACCCACAAAAGCACAAATAAGTGAAGATTTTGTCATCATAAAAATAATTTTTAACATGAGTTTAAGTGAAGATATTCATCAAATCAATTTTCATTGTATCCTTGTCACACCCGTCACTAAAAACATGTAATAGTTTGGGTAGAAAGCCAAGTAATCATTGTATAAAATGGAAACTTGGTAAAAGTTAGGATGTTTCAATACAGAAGACACACCTAAAATATAATTTTGAAATGCCTACTATTTTGGCTTAATTTTGATGTGACGGGTGTGACACATGTTGTGTGACGGGTGTGACATTTATGGAAAATACCTTTTGCAGCTTTGTATAGTGATTATTTCAAGCAGATGTTGAATAAATCATATGTTTTCATTAATACTATCTTTTAAATGGCTCTTGGACTTCCGTGGTAGAGAATAGAACTTCTTTGCAAGACAAAGAAACTACAATCTACCAGCTTTGGCTATGGATGACATAGGTGACCGGTGGTAATGTCACAAATGTTTTGATGTTGGTAAAGTAGTGAGGTAAAGATCTAGTGATCCCTATAGAGACCATGAAGGCTTTTAGGGTTCAAACGTTCAACCTCCAACATTTTTAGACTTTTAGCACATGAAGGTGGTAAGGTTGTCAGTCTTATGCACTGGCTGCAAAGGCCAATTTCAGTTTCAGTAGCTATACTTGAAGACAAACTGTTCTGTTCACTATCACTAGATTATGCCAATATAATTTTACTACCTAGTGATCTCCATGAATGTTCCTAATACTTGTGATTTAAAGTGTGTACTGATTTTTACAGTTATTGGTATATTATAATCGCCACTTACTATAATTAATGTTACAGTAATACAAAAGTAAATGAATTTCAAATTAAGGTCTAGTTTTAAGTATCTGTTATAAGTTGATGTTGTCACATTTGACATGTCACACCCGTCACACTGTAAATTTTCAATAACTATATAAATATTTTTGTAAAATCTAATTATGTATTTCAGTATGTTTATCAGTCCTCTTACTTGAAAAATAAAACGAATATGGTGAAGCTAATCAATTCACAGAATTTTCAATTAAACCTACATAAGAAAAAACTTTTGTCCAGTCATGGTCACACCCGTCACATGCACAATATATTTTCCAGCTCAAGTATACAGCCTTGAAAAAAACAACAGATCATAATTTGTACTTCCAATGAGTTGGTACGTTAACACAAAAAACTTTGATGACATTCCTGCAATATGGTTCAGAGGTAGAAAGAAATAAGTGTAATGAAATCTGTCCAAATGTCACACCCGTCACTATGGATTGGCTCATTAGTGAAATTTGGTATGTCAACAATGTTTCCCAATGTTCTGCTCGTAACTCGCAAAGAAAGCAAAAATTATAGGTCTGGCTTCAAGGTGCTTTCAGTCCATTATGTTAAAAAATTCTGAACTTTGCATGCTGTTGGTTTGACTGGGCATCACACACAGAAAGACAAACACTTCCTCTTATGATATAGATAAGCTTTCTATTAATTTTTTTTTTTTTCTGTTTCCAGTTGTCATCTGATGAGGAGGCATTTGAAGACCTTGTGTATGGGAAGATTTCTTACAATGTTTCCCAGAATGAAGGAGATCCTGTCATTTTGAAAGCAGATGGTTATCCAACATATCACTTCGCCAATGTTGTAGATGACCACTTTATGAAGATCTCTCATGTGCTACGAGGAGTAGAGTGGCAGATATCCACAACAAAGCACATTATGCTGTACAGGTAAAATAAATTCAATATAGGCCTATCTGGAGTTAAGACAATAAAGATATTATATGGTGGTTCAAAGACCACTGTCTTTCAGCATGAGCAATACTCTTAACTGCCGACTGATGATCATTTTGCCATTTTGTGGATGTCCATGCGAGGTGAACTTGATCATCCAGATGGCAATTGAGGAGGTTTTTTCAAAAGTCGATAAATGCAAAATTTTTAGAAAGTGAGTTACACATAAAATTGGTACAACTCTGACCCTCTCCATGCGTCTGTGAAGTCAGATTTCTCATAAGTTGATTCATGCAGGATGTAGATGATTTCAAACATGAGAAGTTTTTTCAAAACTCGAAAGATGATTTTATTTAGATAAATCAAATGTGATAGATGCAGCATGAACAAATTGTTTTTATACTATGCAAACACTCTCCCCAAGTTAATGCTGTTAACATTAGCTATAAAACAGTTTAGTTCATTGTTGACCAGGTGCAAGGCAGATTAATTCATTGTAGCCTTCTTTTGAACTGATGTAAAAGTAAATCTCCGAGTGTTTTTAAATCTATTTATAAATTTAATAATAGAACATGTCTGATTCGGAAGATGATGTACAAGTTACAGAACAGTGTGGTGGTCGAAAATCTAGAATAAAGACAAAGAAGCAGAAGAAAGAGGTTATTATGGAGAATAAAAATCCTGTCATTATTTGCTCCCATGAGCTTCAAGAAACACCAGTAAATAAAAATGCCAAAGGAAAGAAAGAATGCAAAGCTGCAAACTTAGCTTAAGAGGATATCACTACATTTCACCACAGAGTAACATCTCTGAACCAAGTTAACCAAAATAAATTTTTATTGCAAGATATGAACATTCCATCGAAGTGTAGAATAGTAAAATCTGAAACAGCAAAACTCAAACAAACAATTTCAGTAAGATACAGTGTGCGAAAGAAAAACGTAGAAATAATCCCCATGTGTGCTGCAACCTTTCAAGGAATATGTGGACTGTCCAAGGATAGACTAGCCCGTCTGGCAACAAAATTTCACATAACAGGAACTGTACATGACAACAAGAGAGATGGTGACAGAACAAGCGAGAAACGTAAGGAATTTACACTTGTTGTTAAGAACGATATTTCATCTTATAAGTGCAGAGAAAGTCACTATACAAGAGGAAAATCCAGAAGAGGATATTTGCCATCAAGCCTTTCAATAAATAAGATGAGGAAGAGTTTCTGCGACAAAAGGTCACTTTCCAAATATAATCATGTTTACTACCATCATTTTAATTTGTCGTTCAAGACTCCACACACTGACACCTGCTCTATGTGCAAGGTTATACTTTAGAAAATCAGAGCAGAAAATATGGATCTTGAAAAAAAGAACACCTGCGAACTAACTATAGACTTCACAAACTATGTGCAAAACAATTCTATTCTCTCATGAAGCAAGACAATCCAGATGTAATCAAGGTATGCTTGGATTTGCAACAGAATCAACCTATACCCAAGTTAACTGTAAGTCTTTTATGTCAGACAGGTTGAGACAGTTCTTCTTGGGTACATTATAAGAATAATTGATATTAACAGAAATGAAGTAAATGTCATTGTTGTAATTAAGATGTAATGCATATTAAAACTAACGTTAATGCTTTAAGTAGAATTGCTGACAATGACTTAACGGGTTTACTTAACTCTTGCAACAGGAAGGGAACTGTCCCATTCAAAGGAAGGAAACAAATAAATGAAGACCCTTTTGCTTTGTTACAGCACACAATAGCAACCGGACCTGCTGTCAATCGTACTTCATTCTTTCAATGCCTTAAAATTAACTCCATTTTATTTAGCATTCACAAATAGTAAATTGCACTTGTAAATCTACAGGGTTTGTCTGAAAAGTAATGTCAGTGAGTCAATTATAAGATATTTATTGATCCGATCGGTACAATACATTAAAAAATTTCAAAATAGACTCCTCTTGTGTCGATACATCGCTTCCAGCCAGATTTTGAGGTATCAAAGGCATCACGGTAGTCCTTTTCCGAAATGCCCTTTGGAGCCTTGGTGCAAGCCTCTTTGACTTCTTCAACTGTCCTGAAATATCTTTTCATGGTGTAACCATCAATGCCAAATTCTACGAGGAAGTGCTCAAGAGACTCAAACAAATGCGTCATTGCGGACGATTGTAAACTTCACCATGACAATGCACCGGCCCACACCGCCTTCTTCATGACCTGCTTCCAGGCCGATTCAAAGGAGCCAACGGTTCCCCAGCTGCCCTAAAGTCCTAAAGTGGTTCCCACGCTTAAAAACTCCCATGAAAGGACATCATATGCCAACTGTTCGCACCTACCGCCAGTCATAAAAAATATTAAAATTTATTATTAGTCCAGTCACCAGGTACTTTTGCCTGGAAAAAGGTGCGAAGTTAATGGTTTTTTAATATGTTTTATATGAGTATTCTGTGGTGTGGTTTTCCAATACGAGAACCCTGTGCGAACTTCAGGGCAGCTTAAAAACCTCAACATTTTTGGACTTTTTTCAGTGTTTTCCTTATATCTACTGAACAATGCATTTTAGCCTAAAACACTGCATTAAAGAGCATTAAATTTCCTGCCATTTGCACTGTTTAAAAATTGTTTAAAACCAAATATGTACCAAGGTATGGTGCATCAAAGTTTTGAAAAAAAAATTCCAAATATCAAAAAATGCAGGATTTTTCCTAGTAACTTTCATCTTTCAACATTTCTATATGAATAACGTTCAGAAACTACACAATAGAAAACCCACCCTTAATGAGATGTTCATTTCAGAATAAAGAACACAATTATGAATGTATAAAAATGTATTTTATAAAAATTTAAACTACATGTGGATATATTAACTAAGTAGAAAATATGTAAATTATTACAAATTATTAATATTGATTCATAAAAGCCTTGACCTCTTTCTTCCCGTTGGCAAGTTGGCATCATCTCTCAGTAATTCCTCTGAGCAATGATCTCATTGATGACGTCCTCCTTTGCTGCCATTTCAGTTAGTATTGTACAAGCATTCACTCTTAACAGGAAGAAGACCTTGCAGCAGAAAATGTGCAGTAATTGATTGCATAAGGTTGTATGGGGTAAAACTACATCACCCACGTTCAAGTCAGTCTGCAAGACCTACCTGGACTACATACAGAAACACTTTGGGTGTAATGCCATCGTAGTATTCGATGGATATCTTAGTGACGTTTATCAGATTACCAAAACAGCTGAACAGTATCGCCGGGCTTTGCTGCAATAGTCCAGAATTTTATTTCTTTTGTTAACAACGGCCGTTACACAATTACAAGAAAAATTTCTGTGTGACACCAAGAAGAGAAACTTTATTTCGATGCTGATGACTGAAATAGCTGCAAAGGGTATCTAGGTTAAGCAGGCAGTAGAAGATGCTGATGTCATGACAGTGAAAACTGCATTATCTAAGGCTTCTGACTTTAATAGTGTTACTTTCACAGGTGAAGCCGTCTATCTCTTAGAATTACTGACTATATTTGGCTCTTCTCAAAAGAATGTTTATTTCCAAAAGAGTGGGACAGAGAATGCCCCCAGTGTTTTGTATTCATCAGCTTCTTGCAGGATATTCTTTTTCTTCATTCAGCAAGATGGTGTGACAATACATCAAACCCATTTGGACAAGGAAATAAAGTTTTCACTATATATGGGAAAAACCGTTCTCAAAGTGTTCTCAAAGATGACGAAGCAACACCACGCCAAAATTTTGGAAGCAGGGGAAAAGTTTGTGGCAAATCCAAATCTAACCTTGCCAGATTGCCCCCTGCACAAGACACTACCCGGTACCATTCTTTTCCTACCTATCTGCAAGTGCAGACATGGCTCGGCTACGAAAGGTTGCTGTCAGTTTAACGAAAAGAGGGCTGATCCCCATAACAATGACCCTGGATGCAGCTCCAGAAAAGTTATATAAAAGTTGGAGAAAAAATGAAGTTTATTAATCAGAAAAGTTGCTGCACATGATACAGTGCAAGTGCTCGATGGGGTGTAGCATCGGGGCTTGCAGCTGCAAAAAAAGCAGGTCTTCAGTGCTCAGCCATCTGCAAAAATTGTGCAGGAAATGCTTGCGAGAATTCACCTGAGACCGACATCAACGAGGAAGGTATGGACATTGAGTGCGACATCGAGGAGGACATCATCGATGAGATCATTGCTCAAGAGGAAGAGAAATTACTGAGAGAGGTGATGGCGACTTGCCTTCGGGAGCAAAGAGGTCAGGGCTTTTTTGAATCAATATTAATGGCTGATTTGTAATAATTTACATATTTTCTACTTAGTTAATATATCCACATAGGGTCAATCCATTAGAAATGAACCAAATTTAACAAAATTTGTTGCTCGACATTTTTTATTTTCCTAATTTTTTTACCAGTTATTTCCCAACTAAAGGTGAGTTCAAAACTATGGTAAAAAAAATTTCAGGCTCATACTTTTTCTTTGGTGGCCATTTTAAGTTTGCTTTGTAACTGTATTTCAGTCAAAAACATGTTTTGCACAAATGTATGTAACTCTGTTAATTTTATAGATAACAAGACAAAATAATGACCAAAATTATCAGAATTAAATGTTCTACATTTTTGTTCTAACATAATATTACCTAACTAGTGAGGAAAGTGAAGAAAAAAATTCACAACTACAAATTGAAAATTGACTTGAAATGGGAGTTTTAGTGCCACAAAATTATTAGAAGGAAGAAAGACTCGCCCTTAATTTTTTTTTTCCTGTATAGATCTACTATAGGACTATTTGCTGTAGAAGTTTCAAGGTTGAGAACTTTGCTCTTTTTTTTAATACAATTTAAAAAAAAAATGCCCAAAAGCGTATTTTGGCAATATTTGAAGTAGAATATCTCAAAAGGGCCTAAGTGAAAAATTATGAAATTTATACTGATAACACCTCTTTATGATATAAAGACGAGATAAAAATTTGGTGACTGAGACTCAACTGGTTCCCAAGTTACATTGCTTCGAATTTGGCCAAAAATTGCATTATACGCACACAAATTTTAACGGTAATTTAATAGTAAAAATCCACATTGTAATTTTAAATACAACATTTTAGTGAACCTAAGTATGTTACACAAAAGAGTTGTACATGTAGGCTACATTTCATCAGTTAGCATGAGTAATTTATAATTTCCTCAAAGCGTTGAAATTTCGGTGCATAGTTTGCAATTTTTGGCCAACTTCTATGCACTGTAACTCTGGAACCACTTCAGTCTCGGTCACCAAATTTTTATCACGTCTTTATATCGTAAGGAGGTGTTGTGTATGAATTTCGTAATTTTCACTCAGGTCCTTCTGAGATATTCTACTTCAAATAGTACCAAAATAGGGTCAATCCTTCAGAAATGAACCAAATTGAATAAAATTTTTTGCTCAACATTTTTGATTTTCCTATTTTTTTTTTACCAGTTACTCCCCAATATTAGGTGAGTTCAAAACTAGGGTAAAACATTTTTTAGGCTCATACTTCTTTCTTGGCGGCCATTTTAAGTTTGCTTTCTAACAGTTTTTCAGCCAAAAACTTGTTTTGCACAAATGCATGTAACTCTGTTAATTTTATAGATAACAAGACAAAATAAAGACCAAAATTATCAGAATGAAATGCTCTAGATTTTTGTTCTAACATAACGTTAACCTAAGTAGTGAGGAAAGTGAAGAAAAAAACAACTATAAATTGTAAATTAACATAAAATGGGAGTTTTAGTGCTGCAAAATTATTACAAGGAAGAAAGACTCGCCATTAATTTTTTGTTCTTCCTAGATCTACTGTAGGACTACTTGCTGTAGAAGTTTCAAGGTTGAGAACTTTGCTCTTTTTTTAATACAATTTTTCAAAAAATGCCCAAAAGCGTATTTTGGCAATATTTGAAGTATAATACCTGAAATGGGCTTGAGTGAAAAAGATATGAAATTTATACAGATAACACCTCTTTATAACATAAAGATGTGATAAAAATTTGGTGACTGAGACTCAGCTGGTTCCAGAGTAACAGTGCTTTGAATTTGGCCAAAAATTGCATTATGGGCACACAAAATTTAACGGTAATTTAATATTAAAAATTCACTTTGTAATTTTAAATATAACATTTTTGTGAGCCTAACTTTGTTACACAAATGAGTTGTATATGTAGGCTACATTTCATCAGTTAGCATGACAAATTTATAATTTCCTCAAAGCTTTGAAGAGTGGTGTAATTCCGGTGCATAGTTTGCAGTTATGGCCAACTTCGATGCACTATAACTCTGGAACCAGTTGAGTCTCAGTCACCAAATTTTTATAACACCTTTATATCATAAAGAGGTGTTATTTGTATAAATTTCATAATTTTTCACTCAGGCCCTTTTGAGATATTCTACTCCAAATAATGTCAAAATACGCTTTTGGGCATTTTTGAATAATTGTATAAAAAAAACAGCAAAGTTCTCAAGCTTGAAACTTCTACAGAAAATAGTCCTATAGTAGATCTATACAAGAAAAAAATTAAGGGCGAGTCTTTCTTCCTTCTAATAATTTTTCGGCACTAAAACTCCCGTTTTAAGTCAATTTTCAATTTGTAGTTGTGAATTTTTTGCTTCACTTTCCTCACTACTTAGGTAAAATTGTGTTAAAACAAAAATGTAGAGCATTTCATTCTGATAATTTTGGTCTTTATTTTGTCTTGTTTTCTATAAAATTAACAGAGTTGCATACATTTGTGCAAAACATATGTTTTTGACTGAAATACAGTTACAAAGCAAACTTAAAATGGCCGGCAAAAAAAAAGTAAGGGCCTAAAAACATTTTTACCATAGTTTTGAACTCACCTTTAGTTGGGAAATAACTTGTAAAAAAAATTAGGAAAATCAAAAATGTCGAGCAACTTTGCCTGGTTCATTTCTAATGGATTGACCCCATATCAACACATGTATTATAAATTTCTATAAAGTACATTTTTATACATCCATAATTGTGTTCTTTATTCTGAAATGAACATCTCACTAAGGGTGGGTTTTCTATTGTGTAGGTTATTGAGCGTTATTCATATAGAAATTTTGAAGATGAAAGTTACTAGGGAAAATCCTGCATTTTTTTTGCATTTTTTCAGTATTTTAAATTTTTGTCAAAACTTTGAAGCACCATATCTCGGTACTATTTGGTTTCAAAAAAACCAAGTTATAAGGAAAACACTGAATAGAGTCCAAAAATTTTGAAATTTTTCGGCCGCCCCGAAGTTTGTACAGGGTTCTCGAATTGGAGAACTTGGATTCTACACCACAGAATACCCACATACAACATATTAAAAAGTCATTAACTTCGGACCTTTTTCCAGGTACCCCGAATTTTCAGTACCTGGTGACTAGACTATTTTATCGAATTTATTTCTTAAATTCAGGATTTCTAAATGACAAAGTTTACTATGCTAATTAATAGACAATGTACAATAAAACCCTTAAAACATAAAATTGAACTTACACTGGGAGACACTGTAGAGACATCTAGAAGCCATAGTTGGAACTACGTTCTCTAGGGGTTATCATGGCAACTTTACCTTCCTAGGACAATAAAATTACTCTACCGGCCTAGGCCAATAAAGTGCTACCTGATTTACTGTATGTACTCTACTACAGTAAATGCAATACTGTAAATTACGAAGGCCTACACTTTCTCCTGTTTCTCTTTTCACACTGTACCTTACACATTGTTTTATCCAAGAGGAAGAACAGATGAGCAAATTTATTGGCTATTGCTTGCAGAATAGGACCACATTAATTTTTAGAGGATTTTGTTCGAAAAGAGACTATATTTTCTCTCTGTTCTTCCACATTGTAGAAATCGTTGAGTGTGATACACACAATTCCTTCACGATGCTGACATTTGTTTCCCCATTTTCTAGTCGTCATATTGTGTGACCTCTTCAATATTACACTTCTTAGCAAGATCTTGACAGCGATGCTTTCCTTGACTTAACAGTCGTACTGATTTGAAATCCACAGTCGGAGTTTGAAAATAAGCGTTACATTGTTGTTAGCATTCCTATAAACTTAAAAAATCAATATTGGACGTTATAGCTGAAAATGTTACAAAACACATAGTTTTATGCAATATGTCATAAGGATGGTCGTACTAAGCAATTTTTTAAGTACAGAGTTTATATAGAATTTAGACAGGACAATTAGATTTTGCCATTATGCCCAATACATCATTACAAGTAATGTCGCTATAAACGGTTTCAACTGTACTTTGGTATAGTGATTCCCGTAATTGAATATTACCTTAATTAAATAATTAGCACATTATATATTAATCTGAAAAATGTACATTTCCGAACATCTTAGCTCCTTATCCATAAAATTTAATTCCATTTGTATTTGGTAGTGAAAAATAAAATCTGTTTCAGAGCTTTTGGTTGGAGTCCTCCAGTATTTGCACATCTTCCACTGATTTTGAATGTAGATGGAACTAAACTCTCCAAACGACAAAATGATTTAAGAGTAGAAAGTTTACGCAACGAAGGAATATTTCCTGAGGCATTAGTTAATTATGTAATTGATGCTGGTGGAGGCTTTGCTAAGGATATGGAAAAAAAAGCAGTCAAAATATACACACTTCAACAGTTAGCCAAACAAGTAAGTGATTTATAGATATATATAGAATTTTAGAAAGTTTATACAGGGAAGTTAATATTACGAAAAAAATAATATTGAGATAGATCCATACACTGCTTCCCTTATTTTAATTACTAACCTGAACCCAGGTTTCGGTGAGCCTTCCCACCATGTTCACCAGTTATACTCCATCTGACTGTTGGTCTTCATCAGCATCCTCTCGTGGGCTTTTGATGAACTTCTTGACGAGGTCATTTTCCGAGGGAATCTCAAAATTCATTAGATTGTTCTTATTCTTGTGGATGTAGATTTTCTCCCAAACCGTAAGTTGTCTGTGTCCCTGAATACATTTTTTCAATTCTGGTTCCAATCCTATTTGGTGACCAGTTTCCAAAACATGTGCTGCTACTGCCAATTTATCCCCTTGAGCATATTTAATATGTCTAAGATGTTCCTTTGTTCTAGTTCCCAGATTTCTTTTTGTTTTGCCTATGTATTTCAAGTTGCAGTTGTTGCAATTGAACTGGTAAATTCCACATTTTTGTTCCTGTGGGATTTTGTCCAGGTGCGTGGATTTGATACAATCCATAAGTAAGAGACTTTCCAAAACAAGAGATTTCCCTTGAAAAATGAAATTTTGTTAAATAAATATTTTCAAAAATTAAGAATTTTGCAAATACACTTTTTTTTTTTTTTTTTTTTTTTTTTTTTTTTTTTTTTTTAATTAATTAATTACAATATTTTGACTTAGAACTGTTTGAAACAAAATATGTTCACTTTATTGCAGGGTGGATATGTGACTTACACAATAGATTTTGACATATCCGCTTTCTCAAAATGTTGGTCATGGAATGAATAGGTTTGGCTTGATGTTGGCTCTGTTCTTTATGAAATTTACTTTGTGATTCACTATGTTATTTTGCATGAAAGAAGAGATTCATATATTAGTTTCGCTAAATATTTATCTTCATAATTGTTAATTATTGACTTTGTATCATGCTATAAAGTTTGTTTATTTCTGCATAGCAACACATGTAATTGTCATTACTTGTCATATTTATAATTTAATAACTAATTTGAATAGTTATTTTAGTATGAAATTATTGTTATTTGGAAGAAATCTGCTTTTCCATATGGAATCGGAAACAATTTTTATATTTTATGGTTCAAGCATTATGTATATTGATGTGAGTAGCTATGTAATTTATCATGGGTTCCACTGATTCTGGACATACTTCCACATCATTAACTAACCCATAGAATTTAGTTGACTGTTTTATATGGACTAAATTTTACGAAGCGTGACATCAATATCCATATTGCTAGAAGCCATGGATCTTCACAAAATTCATCTGCCACAGATATAGATATTGGTGAGTTAACTGCATCTTCTGCACTTTGTATTGATGGCAAAGATCTACCACCCATCAGTAGATCTATTTTGTCGGAAGGCCATAGTTGTCCATTTTGTGGTCTTTGTTTTAATACATCACGAGGACTTATTATACATAAATCCAAGAGACATGTTGAATCGTCCAATAAAGAAATAATAGAAAGGATTCTAAGAAGCAGCTCTCAAATCAGTCAAGATAATATACATGTAGGAAGTCAAAAGATACTTAAAAATGCTACAACAAAAGACATGCAGAAGGATCAATATAAATATTAGATGGAAATTTACAATGAAGTGTTGATATCTGTAGCAAGATTGAGATCAGAAATATACACACTAAACTTCACAAAAAGGTATACAGTGAAATCTCGATTCAACGATTTCGCAGGGATCAGAAAAATATATTGCTGTAGAGAGATATATTGTTATATCGAGAATTTACAAAAAAAAAAAAATTCAAATTTTGGTAGTATATAGGAAACAACTTCAAAAGCTGAAATTCTTTAAGCATTTAAAGAAATAAAGAATTTTATCACAAGAACTGCTATACTGTACTGTATTCACTCCACCCTTAAATTATTACTCTATGAGCAAACACATTTTACATTGCATTATAGCACAGCACCTTGAACAGGGTGACTCATTTTTGCCCCTGTTTGCAAAAGTCAGAAATGACAGTCTGTTTAGCTTTTTTTATGAACAGGGATAAACACAATGACCTTATTTGATTCGAGGTTCACTAAATGACATTCTGGCACCGATGAAACACTCGACAGAAAATTCTGCAGAGCCTCGCAAGCACAGAACACATATATAGAGGCAATGGCTTCGAGTGCGGTTAAGGTTGGTAGATGCACACTTTGTTCTACCTCCTCTTCTTCATCTTCCGCCTGCTTGTTTTGGATTTCCTCAATGTTTTCTTCTGTTAGCTCTGGGGAGTTCATGATTTGCACTTTCACGATCTATTTTTATCCTTGTACCGAGGAAAGGGTATTTTACGGGGATCCTAAATGTAATCGTAATGGAGAGGTTTATCATTATTAAGAGTATCGTAAAACCGAGGGGAATTTTACATTATTTTATTGGAAAGAATGCCGGGACCAAAATATTTTAACGTTATAAAGAATATTATTGTTATATCGGTAATCGTTGTACGGGGATTTCACTGTATTTACCCAGGATGATCATTTCAACGGGTCTTCCCGCCATCTTCAGCTGATTCCGAGTCGGAATATACCTTTTAGTGAAGTTTAGTGTGTATATTTCCGATCTCAATCTTGCTACAGATGCAGAAGGATATTTCTTTTTGTGATAAAAATTTGAAGATAAGATGAATAGTTATCTGACATTTCTGGATGTAGCAAATTCAACATTACCAGATCCTGAACATCCTGCCACCCGATATTATCGAATGCGAAGAGAGAGGACAAGAAAAATAGTGCAATTCATCAAAAGATTTCTTCTAATCCTCAGAGATCATCCAAAGCTCGTAGACTGATAAATATGAATAGGTATGAGTATGAAGTTGCTCAGTTCAACTATTATAACAGAAGGAAAGCTGTTGTATGAAAGATTATGAATTCTGACAGTCTAAAGCAATGTCCCATTAAACTGGATGAAATTGAAGACAATTTTCAACAAATGTTTGGGTCCTTCATTAACAATGTCAGAGAAATATATCCCCAACATGAACCACGAGAAAATGTTTTTGAAGTTTCTCTAAACAGTATCAAAAAAGCAATAAAAGGTATGTCATTAGACCCCTCGGCTGGACCAAATCAAATACTAATGAGACTAATTATTAATATAATTCTAGTCACTTCCTATGTAGAAAAAAATTAAAACATGGTAGAACAATACTGATATATAAAGGAAAGAGAGAAGTAAATAATGTTACCTCTTGGCAGCCAATAACAATCTAGTCTGTAATCAGAAGAATAGTAGAACGAGTTTTGGATCAAGAGCTTAGAAATCAAATTGAGTTGAACTACAATCAACATGAATTTGTTTCCAATTTGTCGGGATGTCATATAAATTCCAGACTTATTGCGGGTTGTTTGTATGATACAAAATTAAACACAAAAGATTGTGTAGTTGCATTTTTGGACATTTCCCGTGCTTTTGTCTGTATCTTTCAGCATATGGAATATGTTCCGATCTTCATAACCTAATATTTTCCTTGCTCACAGACAGCTTTATCCAAGTGGAGGCTGGAAGTCGGAGAACGAAAAGGATTCCAGTTCACTGTGTGGTACCACAAGAAGATCCTCTTTCTCCTGTACTATTCAGTCTTGCTATTGATTTCATATACAATGACATCTGTGATAAAAATTTTGCAGAAAAACATAGGTATTATTTAAATAATGATATTAAACCTCTTTGTTTGACTGGGTTTGCAGATTATCAAGTGGTAATAAAATGCAGCATTGACTCAGCTATTCGAGTAATTGATGCCACTGAAAACCTTTTGGCCTCAATTGTGTTAGAAATTAACACTAACAAAAGTTCAGCGATTTTTATTAACAACGGAAAACTTCTGCAACAAGATCTTCATTTGGGTTCAGGAGAATTAATTTCATCTATAATGGAACATGAAAATATTAAGTATTTGGGCTGCAGCTTTAATAATGAGCTTCTTTTTAATAAAGATGCACTCATGCCATTTCAACAGAATTTAGAAAAACTATCCAAGTCTCCTTTACTGAAAGCCAATCAGAAGTTGAACATAATTAACCAACACATTTATCCTTCCTTAATTTACCCTCTTCAGACATCACCATTGACTAAAATCCCATTATACATTCTTGATGATCTAGATGTTATACCGGTAATAAGTTCTGTGAAGGAAATTGTTGGTCTTCCTAATAGAGCAGCCAATGCTATGTTATGCGCACCACATAACTTACGTGGACTTGGGCTAATTAACAGTAAATGGGAAGCTCCATTACAACATTTATCCGTTGATCACAAACTTTCAAATTGTGAAGATCCACCTTTCAATTGTGAAGAATGCTTTGAGGCAGTTTGCTGGTTAGTAGAAAGCAATTATACTGTGACATATCAACAAAGCATATATGCCCGTATATTCCACGCAACTTTCGACAAGCAGCCTTTTCATCTGTTCATTGCCTTTCTCACCCAGGAATCAGAGCAACAACCAAAATGATCACTGAACGATTTATCTGGTCCAATATGAAGAAAGACTGTCAACAGTGGACACGAGCATGTATCGACTGCCAAAGATAAAAAAATTCATCGACACACCAGATCTCCAGTTGGACAATCCCAAGTTCCCAATGACAGATTCAAACACATAAATGTCGACATTGTGGGACCTCTACCTGTGTGCCAAGGATTTAGATATCTCCTCACTGCTATAGACAGATACTCTAGATGGATGGAAGCTGTACCAATAGTAAACCAAACCACTGACTCTGTTGCACAGGCACTAATAACCACTTGGTTTTCACGATTTGGTATTCCTGTAAGAATAACTACTGATCAAGGTCGACAGTTTGAAAGCCAATTATTCAAATCCATAAGCAAGTACCTAGGTTTCCAGAGCATCAGGACAACCGCATACCATCCACAAAGTAATGGTCTTATCGAATGCCAACACCACACTATGAAAGCATTACTCAAATGCCATCTACTACAATCCTCATCGTGGGTAGACTCATTACCTCTAGTCTTATTGGGCATGCAATCTGTGGTAAAAGAAGACTTGGGTCACTCGGCCGCCAAACTGGTCTATGGTACACCGCTCCGTCTTCCAGGAGAACTGTTCACCGACCAGCCTACCGTATCACAGTCTGACTTCGTGAGACATCTCCAGGAGACAATAAGAGGACTTAACCCAAGTCAGACATCAACCCATGGCAAAAGACTTGTTTTTGTGTCCAAAAATCTCGCCGACTGCTCTCATGTTTTCATACATCATGGACCTCCATTATCCTCACTCCAACCTGCGTACGACGGCCCCTATCCAGTAAAGAGTCGAACTGATAAGTTCTTCGACATTAATATCGGGGGGGGGGGGGTTAATAAAGCAAATCTCAGTGGACTGCCTGAAACCAGCTTTTCTATTGGAAGAAGGTCCCCATACTGTTACTAACCCTCAACAAGATACTCGTACTGATGTGACTGGACATTTCACCAGATCAGGACGAAAGGTCCACTTCCCTGCACGTTTCTAGGACACTATCGCTGTCACTAGGGGGGGAGTGTGTAGTGTATTGTGTAATGTACTCACAGAAACAGAATGTATAATGGAACTCAGCCCTCAGTGTTCTGTTTCCCTCTTTTGTTTTTTTCTCTCTGTTGAGATTGTTTAAAATAAAGATACGGCGAAAATAGTCGCGGTAGTCTGTAAATACGAAAGAACACGAATAAATGTGATTATACAACTTTAGAAGGTATTTCTTATACTATTAATTCACTTCAGAGGTGTGACGGTGATTTAGTTTATTTTGAAATGTAATTGTAATGTAATAATTATTAGCTCTGAATAACACTTGAAATGGAATAGAATAAATTGCTTTCATTAATTATAATACTGAGTATAATTATTTACAATATCAAGAATAATTTGTAACTATAAGTTTCAATTATACTTATAAAACTTGAATAAGGTTAAAACTTGAAGGCTAGGTTAAAACTCTGAATAGCAATAATTAACCATAAATATTAATATTACAACCAGTAAATAAACTGGATAGAAAATAATCAGATCAATGTAGAACAGACTGGAAGCGAAGCACTGGGATCATTTCCCCAAGGAAAACTTAGACCGTCTCATTAAGGAATCAAGAGAAGGAATGCGTAAAATACTAATTAAAGTCACTAGTGATGTGAATATATTTAAGTATAATAAGTGTATATATTAGCGTTTAAGTAAATACAAATCACAATTTACATATATAAAATAGAATTATATTTACATATTATTTACAAGAAGCAATGCCAAAAGATTCAGTTCTAGTCAAACACCAAAATCTTGAACTACAATCATAAGATACAGAAAACTCTAATTCATGACCTTCAAAACAATCTGTACTATGAACATGAACAACCTAACAGAGAATTAAATATATATAATATCTCAAATAATAGCGATGTAAAAATAAAAGGGAAATTTAAATACAGTTTCTTGAGCTTACTAAATACTTATTATGAAAAATATTTAACGTAACAGAAATCTATATTGGAAGAAGTCACAATTAAAAAAATCAATAAATAAGAAATAGCTAAATATGTCATACGCCAAATGAGAGAATATTAATGTGTAATATAGACTAGGCTATAATTATACGAAATTTAAACATAAGAAAATTTCAAGTTAAGAAAGGGAACAGAAAAATACTGGTTAGGAAAATATTTGATAATAGCAATAACTGCTTCACGAAGAATTCCTAACGGAAATGTACAAGTATAATTTGAATGGTGAAAGGAAAAATCTAGAACACGCCGCGTGACGTCAAAGAAAGACAGTAATAGAAATCTCAGTTTTACAATATATAAAAGGAATAAATGTCCACAGTTAATTATGAGAATAACGTCCGGAACTGTATTTAAGAAAACTTCAAAACAAGAGAATGAGACAAATATGTGAACTAAACTCACACGGAAACGCAATCCAAGTTATAATACGGAAATACTGAAATATTAGCTGCAGTATAATAAGAACATAATTCTCAAAATATTTATTTATAGACAGGAAAAGAGATTTCAATTAAATACGCAGAGAACTGGGAATGTCTATATATACACCCGAGCAAACATTAAAAGGAAATTCTTACGTAGCAACGACCTGAATCACTGCATACAGAATCGTACATATTTCTGTACAGGAAAAATGCACGCAAGAAACCAGGGGAAAGTTACGTAGAATGAAAAAATAGTAACCTTTGCTTATATGTTACTGTATTAGCTTAGAAACATGCTTACTTCAATGTGAATACAAATAATGGGAAAACTGGAGTTGGTTAGAACTGATTCTAATTCAAAGCATCATAACTTCATTTTAATAAAATGTCACGGCATTCTCAACATGGCCGAGTGAACTTTAACCATATAAATCGCGAAGCATGGTTTGTGAGAAAACCTCTGACTGGGATTTGACTTGCATGCTAAAATGCATTAACTACCGAAAAATATAACTGGCACTAAAGACATAACTCACCTCGAACAGCAAAATGGTGAAACGGCAGAGCAAACTTCAAGGCACTACATAGTTCAACTCCAGGCAACATACTAACTTGGCAACTCTAGCGTCACGGCAAACCTTCCCGAAAAACCAGCAAGGCCTGCGCGCGCAGCATAAAGACAACAGACGATCGGAAACCAGCCATGTTTACAAATACTCGTGAACCAAAGATAACCACTTCAGAGGTATTGTTGTGGCAGTGACAATATGTATATTCACTGCAAAGAGTCAAAATGTAACCTCTGTTACAACCAGATTGGTTGTTGTGGCTAATTAGTGTCACTTGGCTGAGAAGATTGAACACTATTGTACTATCTACAAATATAGGGATAGTAAAGAGTACAGTTTCATTCACGGCAAAAGTATTTTTACTTAGCACCAATTCAAGTCTGCAAAGATGTTAAAAATTTGTAACATCTGAACAAAGTCACAGAGCTTCAGACTTTTTAGAGAACATGTTCTTGCACTTCTAAATCATGGATTGTCCTTGAAATCCATCACAAATTTAATGCTGTTTGGGATGAGCCTAGAATTAATTACTTTCGACTAAGTATGAAATTTTTTTTTTTTACTTTCCTGTGTTTGCCCCCCCAAAAAAGATGAGAGAGCCATTGTGAAGGTTTATGTTTACTATCTTATTTTTCAGTTTGACTTATCTTGCGTAAAACCAAGCTCTTGTCATCTGTCACCAGAAAGGCTTCCAGACTTCAATGCTGTGGAACTTCAGAGAAGATTATCTGATGAAGGTGAATTAGGAAGGCTGGTAGACCATGTTAAGCATCTGGTTATTGGCACTTTTCAAAACAGGTAGGCCTAAATATAAAATTCCTCCATAATCATTGTTGGATCTTTTGCTGTGTTACTTGGCCTCATGTTGGTTAAAGTTATGTAAATTGCCAGGTGCTCAGTTTACATTGTTGTATTGTATAACAACAATACTGCTGGTTAAAATCATTAGTGCATCCCAAAGGCCTAATTAACGCCCCCGCATAAAAATATTTGATGTCATTGATTGAATGGTCTGCTTATTTTTAAATTCAAGTTTTTAAACAACATTGCATGAAAACAGTAAACATGATTGGTTCTTATTAACGCACAAAATAACACTTAACTGAATGTCAATTAATATCACAGTATTCTTAGGGCATCTCCAGTAGTGACGGGTTACCCCGTCAGTCACCATAGGGCACACTTGGTATACACAGCAGAACATCAGCTCAACATTGACTGCAGCTCAACATTGACTGAAGATGACACATTAAATTTGGGTCGAAATGCATCTCATCTAAATATTAACCACTAATGATGACAAGTGCCGAGTACGAAAGAAATTTGTGGATTTTGCAACGAGATAACGTCATAAAAAACAACATAGCTCAGCATTCAAGATAAAAAGTGGTGTAAGTTATAAAAAAGATTTTGAATTGATACTTACACATATTAGTCATAATTATAGGCTTGGTGTATGATAATTTTAAATTTTAAAGGTAAATGTATGACAAGTTCACCAATGGACAAGAGCTACATACTGGCTTACTATTTTTAGCAATGGATATAGGTATGATTTATACCTTATTTAAATGAGACTTTTAACCTAACTTAATATTAGCGAGATTTTAATTCATTCTTAAGAATTCTTATACTGGCTTAATGCCAGACACAAAACAAAAAGCTTAAATAATCCAACATATTTTAGATCACAAGTCATGTGATAATTTTAGTTGCAAATTCTATTTTATTGTAGTAATAATAATTCACTTAACTTATATTTGAATTTGAATAATAGGTAATACTTGTGTGAAACGTTTCCAAGCATAATGTCTTGAAGTTAATTACTTTCATATATATATATAACAAATAGAATGAACATGCTCATCCAAATGACACTGTATAAAAGCTGTAAAATTATTATATAAATATTGGCTTATATAAAATTCTAAATATAAATTTGAATTGTAGATCTCCCAAGTTCTTTCATATTCGGAAATAACACGTTAGTTGTGGTAATGAAATGTTACTAGTACAAAGGCTGAAAATCTTATTAAGCTATATGATATAATTGTACTAGTTGATATATATCCAAGCTTCAGAATGAAGTTTATCAATGTCTGAAATGTGTTGTTGACAAGCTGATGAAGAAGTCACCTTTGAAGTACCCCTTAACTCAGGGTTTATCTTTTATGAGTCAGACAAAATTGTCTTCACTCCAGAAGAGGCTGTTTTACAGATGGTATCGACAATGGATATTTTGATTCAGTCGAGTTTGATTACTCCCTCTATTCCTCAGAATGCAGATCATGAGTAGGCCTATAGGGATCTTATTTCAAGGGAAACTGCATTAGTTGAGTTCAAATCTTACTCTAAAAACATCTGTATCTGTATCTGGTACCCTGTGATCCCCAGGTGGGGCGAAGGGGCCTCCAAGTGGAGGTTTCATTACCTACACTAATTTTGATATGCTTATTTTCCGAGAGAGGGTAGAGGGACAGGTGGTAAGCCCATCGCCTCGCACCCCCCCTCTGGAAACTAAGTATTTCTTGGACGTGAAAGGGCCGAGAAATTTTGTCCAGAGGCTCTAATTTAGGCTTGGAGTTCTTTTACGTGCCGTAAATCTACGACACGGGACCCCCAGACTCTAAAAACATAAGGTTGGAAAAAATTTGGATGAAAACGCTTGATAGTTATGACACTCCTAGTTTAAGGAAAGTAGTTTGTTTATTACTTACAATTTCACATGGAAATGCTTCAGTGGAACGTGGCTTCTCTGTGAACAGTAAAAATCTGAAAGAAGAATCAATAGTTGCTCAGTGCCTGGTATATGATGCAGTTGCTCAAGGAGGAGGTTCAGAGCATCTTTCCATCAATGAAGGCATAATTCTCTCTATGAGAAATGCCAATGCAAGATACAAAGAAGCACTTCAAAGTAATAAGTTGAAACATACAGAAGAAGACAAGGCGAAAGCAGAAAAAAGGAAAGCAAATTTTCTGGCCAGAGAACTAGAAGAGAAGAAAAGAAAACTACCGGTACTCTTAGAGTCCGAAAAAGCTTCAACTGCTCTAGATGAACAAATTAAGTTGCTGTAGAAAAAATATGTGGGATCAAAAAGACTTCTAGACAATAATAGGCCTAAATGAAGGTATATTTAATTTATTTTACTGTTTCTTACTTTTGTATCTGTTATAGCCTAAGTAATTATTGTTTGCAATTACTTTTGTTACTAAAAGTTTTTCTTTTTTAAAGTATGTATATATCCACAGTATAAGTATTAATACAGTAAGGAAACTGTGTGTTAAAAGTCCTATGACAACTTGTTAGCTGGGCGACACTAGCGCTCCATGCGGCGGTTGAGTAAAACTGCATTCTCACCATATAAAATAACTTGGGAAAATGCATAAACACATAACAAAATATGTTATAATAAGAGAAAAAAATCTTCTTTCAAAACTGAATTTTAAATTTAAGAAACAATGAAGCATGTATTATATTTCAGTTAAGATCAGGCACAATTTTTAAATGCCACTTACCTGTAACTTGCACTGCAGTTCCTAGGGCTATTCTTATTACAAGTTTTAATAACTTCAAGATGATTCTTGGAAAACCAATTATAACTCATTTTTATTTTTAAAAGTAGCCTAATATTACATTAGAATAGAAATGTCATCATTTTACAAAAATAATACAATATTACATAAGATACAATACAAAATTCAAATAAAAATATAGGTTTCTATCAATATTTCTCAATTTCTAATACTCCAAAACTGCTTTTAGTATACAGTCGGTACAGCAGTTTTAATTAAAGAGTTCTTATTGGAATTCATAAACTGGCTGTTTTCGAAGTGTTCCAAACATAGGCGGCAATTTACATTTAAATATTTTACAGTTTTTGTTAGTAGGTCTTCTCGCCGACTATTGATGACCCATTTTTTACACCTGAAATCATTACAACAATTGAAGGTAGATCGAAGCCGTAAGATACAGAAACAAAATACAATCTCAACAATGAAGTTGAGGACGAGCAGTGTGACAAACCTATATTCAAAGGTCACTCTTTAATATAATTTATAACTTAAACGTTGATTTTAAAGGTGGGAAAAACCTTGGACTAGATACGCTTCTTAACAGTAGCCTATTTTAGGTAAGCCTATTGCTTGCCTAGGTTTGGATAATGATGTCATGTTAGTTTACTGTCGCAAACACCTTAATGGCACATGTATCCGAGAATTTATGATGTAAGATTATGTTTTCTTCATCTTTACGCCTACATCGTGTTCGAGAAAATAAATATCGTACCGCCTGTAAAATCGGCTATGTGCACTTTTTTTATGAAATTGAGTTATGTGCACTGATATTCCTTAGCATTGATCCTTACAACCGGGCATGTGGATCTTTGATTGTCAGGTTTGTGCAAGCAAAGAAAAAAAATCAGCTACATGCTGCAAAATGGCCATGTGCATTAGAGCTCACATAGCCATTCTTGACTGCCAACACGGCACACACGTTTGTATACATAACCGGCCCTGACATATACATTACAATGCACATAGGAAATAAGCTGCACCGCAGCAAATATTGTGTTATCTTAAGCGATCACAATACGACATCCTAAATATTGTTATCTTTAACCGTGATATAGACTGCTGACATTTTCATTTCATTAGTATCTATTGTTAGAAATTACAACATAATTAAAGATAAAAATATTACATTAAAGTAAATGTAAACATAACCACACCAGAACATGTGTCAAGAGTAAGCCAGGAGGCATACAATAAATATTACGTATATTTCTTCTTACCTTTCTGGATCTTTTGGGAAAGTGAAGAAATGCAATTCAGGATTTCTTCCTTTATTGTTACTGCAATTTATAGCAGAACAATAACATCCTTTCCAAACACGCATTGCTATAAAAATTCAAGACTCCTATTTATTTCCATTCTTCCCGCAGTAGTGATTGTAGTATTACTCAATGGGCGGTAGGATCGCATGGAATCTGCGCGCGCATGTCTGTATGGCAGAAAAACGGACTGAGTTTCTTTACTGTATTAATACGTATACTGTGATATATCCTATAATTTTTCTTACACAGTTATTAGAAAGTGCTTCATAACCATATTTTGGTTGGGAATTTCTGAAATGATCAATGAAAATCAGGGAATAAGTCGGGAATTTCTTCAGCATTACTTGGTGGACACCCTGTGAACCACAGATTATTGTCTCTGTTGGACATTACATGAGAATATTATAGGAGAAAAATTCCTCCGACACTGGGAGTTGAGCCCAGGACCTTTGGCTATTCGCGCCAATGCTTTACTACCAACTGAGCTAAGCCGGAGTTCAATTCACAGCCAGATGGAACCTTCCTCCTATGATTAATTGCCCTAAATGGTCTACCTCACTGATAGACAAGTTATGTCATATGCAGTACTGTGAGGCACACTAATTAGTGATTTTTGTGACCGGGCTCCCACTGTTATTGTACAATAACATTCAAGATGGATATATGTAAGTATTCATGAACCACAGATTATTGTGTATTATATATATGTAAGTATTCATGAACCACAGATTATTGTGTCTGTGGTTCATGAATACTTACATACAGTGAGTCCCATGCAAGAGTTGGCCAATGATGCGGGTTTCTGCGTCGCGGTTGGCACAGCTCCAACTCCCGGGCGATCGGTTGAAATATCTACGCTAATAAAGCCGCGATCGGTGTAATGATTCAGGTTCTCACATTTAAAGTTAAAATTACAATGAAAATAACCACGTACCTTATGACAAGAGATGTTGGAAATGTTCTCCTCTTGCATCCGCACAATACGGGCACCTTTTTAGGAAATTTTCTTTCACACGCATAAGTTCAGCTACCGAGACAGAGTTAATTTCTGTTGTGATATTGTCTTTAAGTTCTTCTAATGTATGGGAAATTCACCTATACACTTTATTTTTCAAGTTTCCCCATAAATAATAGCCCTATACTGTTAGAAGAACTTGAAAACAATATCACAAGAAAAATTAACTTTGTCTCGGAAGTTGAACTTAGTGCGTGAAAGAAAATTTCCTAAAAAGGTGCCAGTATTGTGTGGATGCAAGAGGAGAACATTTCCAACAACTCTTGTGATGAGGTACGTGGTTATTTTCATTGTAATAACAACCGTAAATGTGAGAACTTGAATCATTACACCGATCGCGGCTTTATTAGCGTAGATATTTCACTCGATCGCCCTGGAGTTGGAGCTGTGCCAACCGCGATGCAGAAATCCGCATCATTGGTCAACTCTTGCGTGGGACTCACTGTATATCCATCTTGAATATTACTGTACAATAACAGTGGGAGCCCGGTCACAAAAATCACTAATTAGTATGCCTCACAGTACTGCATATGACATAACTTGTCTGTCAGTGAGGTAGACCATTTAGGGCAATTAATCATAGGAGGAAGGTTCCATCTGGCGCTGCGAATTGAACTCCGGGTTAGCTCAGTTGGTAGAGCATTGGTGCGAATAGCCAAAGTTCCTGGGTTCAACTCTCAGTGTCGGAGTTATTTTTCTCCTATAATATTCTTCTGTATCCATACTGATTTAACTGATTTATTCTGATCACAATTTTCAGGCTGGAAAATTATAACCTACAGCTGCAAGATGACTACATCAAGTCTGTTTTAGTTTGGGGAAAGAGCCGCATTACAAGACTTGAAGACCTTGTGAATGAGAGTATGACATTTCTATGGGTGGTTCCTTCACAACAAGTAATTAAGGATATGGCCTCAGAGAAGAACAGCATAGGTAATAACATTAAATACTTTTTTCAGAGTATTACCATATTTAATTATCTTTTATTCATTAGAATTTGGTTAATTTGACATTAAATAACACTGGCCTGCGAAAATGAACTTTTCTTTGCTGTCTGAAATGTGAATAGTTGTTTTAAAAAATTTTGAGGTGCTAAATTGAATGCTGAAATCCGCTTTCCTCTTTTGCGCAAGGTTTTTAAACAAATTTTTAAAAAAATAGTAAAAGAAGTGAATTGTTTGTTAAATAAGGAGTATTTATAAAATCAAAACTAAATTGCCTTATTCTTACCTAATACACAAAACTGGGTACCTACGTAGCTTTAAAAAGTTTGGCGTATGAAGATCATCTTTTCTTTGCTTAGAAGGAAGGCTGGGCTGATTTACGTTTTATGTTTTTATTGTGTATTTTTTCTTAATACACTACTTAAGGCAGTAGTCTGCAAGCATTGCTTTGTTCCACTATCCTTGATATAGTCTTTCCAGCTCCTTAATTATTTGATGAAATCTTTCAACTTGCTTATCACTCGTGAGTCCCAAATTATGTGGAAAGTAGTCAATATGAGTGTGCAAGAAGTGAAGTTTCAAACTTATGTTGCAACCGAGATCTTGCAGTTCTGCTGTGTGTTTCTTACAATTTCTTTGTATTGCAAGTCTTTTTAGGGTGACCAGATGTCCTGCTTTTCGTAGAATACTCCTCTTTTTGGCACCCTGCGAATTGGCTTGGAAATTTCATAAATATTCTGCTTTTTTAAAATATCCTGTAAGAAGTCCTGCAAAATGGAGTTTTATGCGAAATACAGTATATCTTCATTATATAAAGTTTATTATTATATGTGATAGATTATGATCTGAAGAAAATTAAAACTAACACCCCTAATGGAAACTATAAATCATCATCAATAAGCATATTACACTGTAAGTTTCTATGTCTTAATGTAACAAACATTGAGGAATAATAATATTAGGTAGAAATAGGATAATAAGAATTAACAGTAATATAGTTTTATATGCAACGTCTTTTTAATTAATTGCAATTATTTCATTTGTAGTTGTATAAAATAAAGAGTGATTAGCATTAAACTTATTGTTATAACATTTCCTTTAAGACCTATTAGGCTATTACATTAGTTAGATAGAAAAACCAGTGTCTAGAATGTCATTGCCACTTTAACAATTGGGTCCTGCTTTTTTCTTCTTTTACATTTCCAAGGAACTTACAGTTAACTTCCTTAAAAGCACACCATGCCTGAAGTTTTATATCATTCATAGTGTTCATAAAGTCAGTATACTTCATTAGCAATCTGATCTGAGGTCCATCAAATACACCCTCTTATTTTAGCCTCAGACAAAAGTGGAAATTGAAGGAAATTTCCTTCAATCAATCAATATTTAATTTGCTGTGAACATCAAGAAGATGTTATAGACATATAAAATATGATTAATTACCAGTAAATACAATCAGCACAAATACAACAGAACAGTTATCAACATAGGCCTAAGAAGGAAAATACAAAATAATGAATACTAAAACAATACATAGAATGATATATAAATAAATATGAATTGTTAAGATATGAAAATTTTGGTCTATGGAAGGTTATTAACAGAAGAGTCTAAAAATTTCTTTAGTTCATAGAAGGGATTTTCTGCTAGCCAACGTTGCCAGACAGTTTTAAATCGATTGAAGTGCAAGTTATGTGTTGCTTGTGGCAACTTGTTGAACATGGCAACGGCAATTGAGCTAAACCATTTTTAGGTAGATTTTCGAAGAAAAATCTACCTATTGCAATGGATACCACTTTATGATTTTCGAAAAATTCTTTCATATCTTTACGTTTCATGCTCCCCTAAGTACGAAACCACCGCCCGTTCAAAAAAAAATTTTGTGATATTTATATATATATATATATATATCTTTACACGATAGCGGCCGTAATTTTGAAGATATTTGAACCAAATTTTATTATGTTATTTCTAGGCCCAATAGTTCGGACAAGTTCGTTAATGGGCAAAATTGGCCCAAGGGGGTGGTCGGGGGAGGGGGTTGAAATTTTTAAAAATGTATATCTCGGCCCCTATGAGGTATAGAGGGAAACTTTGTTTGAATAAATTAGAGTACTCCCTATGGAGTTCACAGTGACACCAACAATTCGGGGGTTCGAGTGAGGGTGGGGATGGAGGTGGGGGTGGGGGATGAAAATTCGAAACTTTTGAAACCACGTCTTGTGGGGTATCGTTGAATATCCTATTCTTGTTGTCAAAACAAATGATTGTAGGCTCTTCCTCTTTACCGAATTCAGTTCTTATTACTGCAGGTTTACCATGCCAAGGCTAAAGAAGAAGAGTGCTATGCAGCGACAATAAATTAAACCAAAAGCACTTCGAAATCTACCTCCGCCTGTAGGCCTGCCTAAAGGGATTTTTTTTTTTTTTTCACTTGCTCAGTCTAACATTTGGGTCAGAAAGATGATAATTATACCTTGTGTGATAACTATGTAACTTAGACCTATTAATATACCTGTTCATATTCTTTTTGATTTACAGTTTAATATACATGCATTTATAACTGTTAAAATTAGTTCTCTAATGAATAAGGGCCTACAATGTGCATCGTAATGAGTAAGTAATCTTATAGCTTTTTTAAATAATTATAGCTCTGCTGTTTCCCCATATGTATATACCGTAGGACACTATACTATTGAAGAATGCATAATAGCAGATTTTGAGATATGATTGCAGTGTAAGAGGCTTTATGTGTCTTAATAAATAAATGACTTGAAAGTTTAGCGCATATAACATTTATGTGTAGTTCCTGTGAGAGTTTAGTGTCTGATGTAATTCCTAATAATTTTACTTGTGGTTGAACAATATTATTTGTTGCTGAATTTTCATATATGTAGAATCCCGTAATGAAAATAATATATTTTGAGTTTTTCTTAAATTTAGACAGATATCATTAACCATTTTGCTGCTTCACTTCTCACATTATCAATTAATAAATTTATATTTTCATTTGAAGAAGAGAGGGTGGTATCATCTGCATATATTATTGAATCACTACTGATATTTACAGATAGATCATTTATCATGATCAAGAATAATAGTGGGCCTAAGATGGATCCCTATGGCATTCCACATTTAATTTGAACAGTCTGTGAGAATTGTTCATTGTAGAAAACCCTTTGTGATCGGCCTGAAAGGTAAGAATTAATTTATTTTCTAGCGCGTTGATACTGTACATACATAATTTTGAAATAAGGATTTTATGAGCGGTACAATCAAAAGCTTTTGATAAATCACATAAGATGGCGTATGTCCTCTGATGTACTTAAAAGCTGTAGATTACACTTGATACCAGTTTCTCTTCTGCATATAATATATTTAAACCTTTTCTAAAACCAAACTGAGAATTAGTAAAAAAAAATTATTTTAAAGGTAATGTGTTGTTGATTTTTCATTCAGTTACCTTGGAAAAAATTGGAACTATTGAATTTGTTCTGTAGTTTTTGGGTTTAGCGCTTTCTCCTTTTTTATAAAAGGGAATGGTTTTAGAAATATTTTTAAGATTTATAATAATTTATGTAAATTTATTATGTAATAAAACTGCTATGAGACTTGTTTCCAATGCATCAATAAATTAATGACAGTCATGTTATTCTTGTTTGGCTGTTGTATCATTATCACTGTAATATAGCTGTATATTCAATAGAATGTCAAATTATAAAAATTGGTACGTGTTATGAAAAAACGAATATCATTTTTGAAATCAGCAGGCCATTTTCCATATGAATTGTATATTTTTACCAAGAGAGCAAAATCATCACTCGCAGGCCAGTGTTATAAATACAGTCAACTCCTGCTTATCCAGAGTAATGCCAGGGACAACAAATACAAATAATTCAAACCACAGATAATGCAAAATACACATAGTAATGCAGATTTTAAAACTACAAACAGAGCAACTATATTATTTTATTAAATATATTTTTTTTAAAAGCACAAGACAACTATAAACAAATAAAAAGGATATACAAAAAATATTGTGTAATACACTTTACAGCATTCAGGAAACTGTTATGTCTTACGAACTTGTAGCTTGAAAAAAACTGTCATCTTTTGCTTTCTGGATGCATTGTCTTTCTTTCTTATATCACTATGCAATTTCCTTAGCGTTAATTTGTCTTGCAACAAAGAATCACTTTGCTGTTTAAGTACAAAAGAATATGTTCCATAGCATTAATTGCCTCCCCATGGCCCACACTGCCGGTAGAGACTAATTCTTCTCCATCTCCACCCCTTCAACAGCAGGTAGCTGTCTGCATCCTTGAGCAATATCCAATATTTTTGCTCACTTACGGCCAGTACAATGACCTCCTGATAGCATATTTATTTCCAAGAGTGTTTTATTGCACTTTGTGAAGTATGATTGTCGAATATTGTGTTGTAATAAAGTTTTCAAGATAATATAAATTTAAAACATTAGAGGCAAAAGTTTAAGGGGAAAATGTTCATAATCCATAGTTTTGTTAAAAAGGAATGTCCTGTAATTAATTCCAAATTCCATTAGAATATAATTCTTGCAATATGTTAGAAATAATAGAGTTGCTCTTGTTTGTAGCATCCTTTAAGCTGCATGTGCCTCATGAGTAAATGGGTAGCAACCAAGAGATACCATGCCAAAATCAAACTATTCTTTCATCGACAATTTTGTACTTTTACGAACAATATCAGACACACTAGGAAAAAAGTCTCATAGGTTTTTATTTTGTACATTTCTTTTGTTGTAGGCACTTTGGAGAATGTGAAGGTGTGCCTTTCAAGTCACGGAACATTAGACTTCAGCAAAGACAGAATAAAAACAGTATTGAAAGATTTTTCTGATAAAAACCAAGTGCCATTCAACAAACTGATGAAATTACTTCGCCATGCTTTAAGTGGATTGAAGGTATGATCTATCTAATCTCAAGGGTGTTTCTTGTCTCACTTGTCTTTAAACATTCACTAATACTTTGTTAAATACAATAAGTAGAAATATCTAGTTTTCATGAGTGTTGGATTCACTAACTTCTCTACCATTGGTAAATTAAAATATTTTGTTTCAAATGCTCTAGGTCAAATTATTGTTTTACAGTCAAAGAAAACTTGATTTTCATTTTTTCAACAAAATTTTATTTTTCAAGGGAAATATCGAATTTTAGAAAGGCATTTTATGAAAAAGACTTAAATTATGGGTTATTGAAAGTCACATAAATATAAGAGCACAGTAACCCAAATAAATATATAAAGCACGTAAATGTTTAGTTGACAGTTGGCGACTTTAACAGGACACATATTCAGTCCCCATAACAACCAACACATGCAAATCACTTTCTGAAATATAACATCTATCTTAATAATGTATATACATAATATTTTCAGCTAATATCTCAATTAATATAATTAAATTGATATAAATAATCATCGTGCAAAAAATAGCATGCAATACTCGTTCTGTAAGCGCATAACGGATCTCGGAAATTGAAAAAACTCTGTGCAAGTACTTCGTTTTTTCAAACTCTTTCCTCAATCCGTAAGCACTGCTTAACATAAAGACTGTTGATGTAAGCACTGCTTAACATAAAGACTGTTGATGTTTATGACTTTGGAATTCGGATTTGCAACTGTAATTGGGTTGGAGAGATTATGTTTTATCGTGTGGTGCTTCAGCAGGCCTCCTACACGATCACAAGGTCCCTTCCCGTGACCAGTAGTGTGCAAATCGTACATTGCAATCGGGATACAGCAAGTTTTATACCCACTCTACACAAGCGAAACCCATTTAAATGTACCCAAACAATTTATAATTTTTACTTTAACAATTTTTTAAGTGATTAGGGGCACCATAAAAATAATAATGATCTTTTCTGGCCTTGATTGCGGCAGTTGTTGACTTTTGCATATTGCCAACAATGCTTGTGCTGAGTTATGTCTGCTGCCATCGCTTATAGCTGCAACACTTGTGGTCTTGTGAATTTTTTTATTCCCTTTGGTTTAGTGCATTCAAATCTTCGAAACAGACTGGGATTTTATAAGGTACTCTTACATAGTAGGCCTAAAATATGTCCTACCTTTGTGCTCTATCCTACATATATATATATATACACACATTCCTACATATACTAGTTTACCCTATATTAATCCCATTCCTATCGCTTCCACCCTACGATCCATGTCTATGTCCTCGGACACACTATTTAACAATGAACACATCATTTGCCGTCTCCACAACTACTGTTTTACACGTTCCTTTATCCACGTGGAGGCCGGAGAATTACTCCTGTATCAGCACTGCAGCATACAATGACTGAGGGCAGTGACCATGTGAGGTGTCCGCTGGTCACAGTATTTCATGTATTGAGTTTGCTTATTATTGGTATTTTATGCATTTACAAAGCTAAATATACCTGATTTTATCCGTATTCCACTCCCAAAGGGTTAAATACTTGAGGAAGAACGTTGCAGGGATAATCCACCCATAATCAATAGTTTGCTATATACTATTTATTTTTTTGTGCAGGAAGGTCCTGGAGTAGCAGAGATGATGGAAATACTTGGTCAGGCAAGCACTTTGTCTAGAATAGATCATGCGGTGGCTGTTCTAAAAACATATCAAGCAAAACAACAGTGACTGCATTAGAGAAGAAAGCAGATAAGTGTTACAATGTGTAGAAGAAATCCAGAACGGTAGGCTTATATATTTACTCTTGCATTTTATTAGATTATCTGCATTCTGCTAGTAAATTAAACAAAGAAAACAACAGTAGCCTGGGAATAGTGTAATTTTTCAAATACTATATTTATCCGAATATGAGCCGTCCAAATTAAGTCCAGTGAAATATGTCTGAGGCTTAAAGTTGCGTACAAGTGGTATCAGGCAATAATGGTAAAAGTGCACACAATATAGCCAGTTGACCTACCTTGGCCAGTTCCACTCTTCCAATTCTATCTTGAATCTCCTGGAATGTCGATATAGTAATCGATTCAAGATCGATAATGCATCGATTTTAATGGAAGCATCTTAGAAAATGCTTAAAACTGTAAGCAAGCGAAATGCATTTTGTGATGTGTTTTGCTTATTTTATCATTTTTTACAGTGATATTGCGGAATATGCATTTATTATGAGCTGCTCAGATGTGAGGAAATGCAAATAATGATAATAATTTTAAACTGATGGTAACTGAAAGTGCAGTTATGAAAAGTAGAAAAATTGCACGAAATTCAACATTGAAAGTCATATGAAGTGTAAAGTACTGTTTTCTATTTTCTTTTCCATCTTTTTTATTTAATGTTTGATGAAATAAAATTAGAATTTCACAATTTAAGTCAGCTGATACTTTTCTTATTTCAAGCCTATTTCAGCAAAAATGTGTGTTACTCTAATGTTATGAAAAAGAAACAATTTTTACTTTGGAGTTAATTAAATATTTTCTTCCTTTAATTTAGTGTTAAAAAGGGAAGTGCGGCTTGAATTCAGCGGCGGCTTATATTCTGGTAAATACGTTAATATGCACTTCAGTAAATTGAAGATCTACGGTTTTAGCCAAACATTTAATGCAGTAAGATAATAGATGTTGGCAAAAGTATATTGTCAGAAGAATGGCAACCGTGGATCTACCCATGTGTTTACAGTTCAGTTTCACATTATCTAGCTTAGGATTAAGTGGTAGACATGACCAGTGGTTCTCAAACTGTGATAGACATACTGCCAAAGGAATGTGCTTGACTTTCAAGAGTACGTACATGCACTCAGCTTTTGAGAAATGTTTTATGAAAGAAAATGAAACACAACAAACATTATAGAAAACAAACAAGTAAAAAGTAACTGGCCTTTAAATTTGCCCTCAAATCTAACCACAAGAACAAATCTTTGATAGATGCATTAAGATGTTATTATATTATAATTGTTGCAGTGCTATTTTGCTGGCATTGCTGAACACTTGATACAGACATAAATTTGTAATCATTGTACTGTATATTTTAAATGGTCATTTTAACAGTTCTACTTTATATACCAGTGTTCGAAAATAAATTTTGTATTGTTTCAATAGATTCTCAACCTTATAAGCCAATTTTTAATCTTCAGTGAACTTTTTGGGTGTAAATTATTCTGATTTTACAGTATGTCTAAACAGTTGAAGAACCTCTGAACGTTCCTGGTGATTGTATTATGCCTATTAATAGCTTATTGAAATACTGTATTTATTTAGTACTCAGTGTATGAAATTAACCAGATGATGCACAGAATTTTCAAAGCCAATAATATTTTTTTTAGTCTTTTTCTCTCCGAAAAAGAAGGAAAGAGAAGGATGAACACCTTAAATGTGCTATCTGTTATCTTAAATTCATCAGTTATCCTTGAACTGAGTTAGTAAACAGTGGTTAGTAGACAGTACTTTCATTCATTCATTATGATATGATTATAACAAGATGGATTCCAACTGTACTTGGTAATCTGGAAAATTACAAAGGAAGTTTTAATATAAGGTGGCCCTTGTGCAGAGATTAGTTTCTATCAGTCTTTTGCACTGCCTTGGGCATTTGCCTTAGTTGCTTGTATCTCGTACTGCATTACTACGAGTATATTGTAAAATGGAAATGTGTGTAATTTTATAGATTTATCTTGAAAAATTGTGTACCGTATATACCCGAATACTACCCGCCCCCGAATAATACCCGCACCCAAATTTTTCAAAAAGAAGTTTGAAAAAAAATCTACAGGCCCATATATAAAGTTATTTTGCCAGTTTTATTCTTAATTAAACAGTTATAATTAACGTTTCATATCATAAAATAATTAAATATGATAGGCTAAAAGGCACTTATAAAAATAACGTGCATGGTATCAGCCCGCCGAAATCTCGCCATCTTATACGCCCAGCGTAATACCTCAACAACAACAACACTCTTCATTCTGCGGGAATCACCCGCGATGACGTGCGTCCGACTCGGTCCGACCCAAGGTCAAAGTAGTCCGGAAATTCGCCGAACTACACCGAACTTTTTCCCGAATTATTGTACTGCACGTGCGCCGTGACTGCACTGTTTGTTTGGCGTCTCTATGCGGACCATGTGCATAAGCAAGCATCTTCTTTGTTTCATTTTCCTTTCATTACAGCTTCGTTACTGTTATACTATAAGCCTACTGTGATGCTACTACAAAGCATCGTGTTATATTGAGCCGATATAGTACAAAATGTCGAAATTCAGATGAGAGTATTCAGAATTCAAATAATACCCACACCCCTGTTTTTCGTTCGTGATTTTTGAAAAAAATATGCGGGTAGTATTCGAGTATATACGGTAATTACAGCAAACCAATTGGAGAAATTCTTCTAAATTGAAAACCTTCAATAAGATTAATGTATGTTCTTTACTAGTTAAGTAGAGATACACAGCAGCTTTATGTTTGTGATTAATGGATTTTGAAGGTCGACAGCTGCTAGCCCATATTAACAATTATTTTATTTGTTGTGTGTGTGAATTTCAACATATATACTTCACAAAACAAAAATGGATTTTCAAGGTCGACAGCTGCTAGCCCATATTAACAATTATTTTATTTGTTGCTTGGGTGAATTTCAACATATATACTTCACGAAACAAAGTTGACATCTGACTTGACACTTCAGGTGTCCATAGAGATCCAGAATACAAAAAAAAAGAGAAATTCTTAACACTAAGTAGGCATGATTTTTTAAACCAATTACTTCGAAACTAGGAAAACCAAGATTTCAAAGAATAAAACAATGTAACAAGAAAAATCAAAATATTGGCAATAGAAATGATTATGTGAATTACATATAGAGTTCTTTAAAATACGTATAGAGATATCCTCTGTATCACTGCACATGAGGCCCACACATTTCAGGTAATCGCTTGTATATTTGAAACAGATTCAAACGAGCTGCGAAAAGCAGACCCTTGACCTCCCATGCATTTGCCAAGCTCGAGTGCCAGGAGATCAACATCCCCCTTATTTAATGTTGTCAAAATAATATGGGCTAAAGCTAAGGCTGAATGATTTTCGATGACCCTAAGGGAAACCTAGGTCCAGAGACCCTATCTTATCCAGGCAATCATTAATTGTAAGATTGAATATTAAAGGCGAAAGGGGGTCTCCTTGTCTAATGCCCCTCTGCACCCTCACTTCCGGAGCATCCCTCTGCAACGTTGTAATGGCGCCCTCATATGATGTGCCACGTGCTTCCTGAAGTGATGTGGCAACTTACTACTATTGTAGGCCTGGGCTATGCAAATCAATCGAGAAGGGGTGGGTTCTTGAATTTGTCAATATCAGGTAGTAGTTTGGGCGTCAGGTAGTCTGAATTAACATGAACGGAAGAGATGTGACAACCAACAAACTCAACCATAAGAAAAAAATAAAGTTGTTTGATGGTTCAAGATTTCACAATGTACCGGTATACAGTTCAAAATAAAGACAAATCTTTATTCATCATCGTAAGTCAATAAATTAATTTGGCTAATTCTATTCAAAATAGATTTTCTTGCAAACGGCTCGTTAGATAGATCACAAGGGAATGGTTTGACTCCCATGTGAAAAATTGCTTACACACTTTCTCCTCTTGGTTGATAGCCTGTCTGTTTCCTTCCACAGGATAGAAACAACACAAAAATTATATATATGCCTCTCAGATTCTGGAATCTCTTCTACAGACTTCTCCTCTTCCTTCTTCCAACATCCTTCCTCTCTCACGTCCTCGGACCAACTGCCTGCATTAAAAACTTCCCCTCTACCCCCTTGGGTTCCATAGCCTCTCCTCTCCAGTGCCCTCTTGATACAATCCTTCATAATTTGTCACTCAAAATTTAGATCACGTGACAGATATCATAATCATATTAACTATCTCCTGGGGGAGACCTGCACCTACTAGCACATTGCGCATGGCCCCGTTGGGTAACATGTCAGACGCTTTACTAATGTCTACTGTTAGTAGGCAGGCCCCTTCCCCCTGCTTTGCTTCTTTTATCATTTCCAACGTCGATATGATGTTTTCCTGGCATCCTGGGACCATTACGAACCCCCTCTGGCTAGGGGATATTTTCACGATCATCCTGAGACGGGAGTCCAGGAGACCAGAAAATATTCTTGCCATCATCGGGACAATCGTAATAGGTCTCCAATTCGCAGCTTGAGTAGGATCTTTGCTATGCTTCAGGGTGAAGACTGTTCTTGCCTTTTTCCATGCTAGAGGATATGATCCGGACAGGAGGATTGCATTGAAGATCTTAGAAAGAATCCTGCTACATCCAATCAGGTGATGTTTAAGGATTCCATCTAATCCTGGTGCTGATTTATTCTGAATCTTTGTAATCTTTACATCTACCTCCTTAGGAGTGAAAGGCGAAAACCATCATAATTAAGCTTTAGATTTTATCAATGAAGTTTGGACCTGGATTGTTCCATAATTCATTGTACAATTTATATGAGTCTCCAGTTGGGGGTTCAATGGGAGAGCCTTCATCCAGGTCCAAACCAAGACAGGCCCTGTCCACGATTCCCTTGGGGTTTTTCTTATATAGTGATTGCACTATTTGAAATTTATAATTTTTGCCCCTTTTATAGACTCTAGCCTGGCTTGTTGCTACAGGTTGGGAATTAGATTGGTCAAGAAGAGCATCTACAAATTCTTGAACCATATTGTCTATAATAAGGGTGGTTGATTGCCTACCCTCAATTATAGAGTAAAAATGTTCTTTAATTCTTTAATAGTCATTAGGCAACGATATTGCAATAGACTTTGTGATTACACTACAATACATACATTTAAATTATATAAAATGAAATAGTATAACATAGCAAAACATAGATCTACACAAAATCAAGTAAACATAACAATACATGTATAGTGTTTAACTTCGTATGAACCCATTAACTAATCAATCTAAACCGGTTTGTAAGCTTTTAAATTTGTGGAGCTCCTGTTTAGAGATAGCAGTTCTAAGAGCGGTTCTAGCACAACTAATCTTTCACTTAGCAGATTCTTGCAAATTATGATCAAAATCTGCAAAGGCTGCATTACCATTATCCGATGAGTTACTAATTTCGGGAATAGATGGCGGAGAGACAAGCTCCAAAGATATCAAGGTGTTATTAACAGTTAAATTAATAAACGAATTAAGTAACAAAGGAACAGATTCTTTAGAATCTGAATTGTTTTCAGTTAATACAGTAACCTCGGATTTAGGTATACCATCATCCGATGAGTTACTAACTTCAGAAATAGATGTTAAAGAGACAAGCTCTGACGAAGCCAAGTTGTTATTAACGGTTAAATTAGTGACCTCCAAATTAGATGATAAAGAAACGGGTTCTTGAGGATCCACATTGTTTTAGCGAAGTTGTTAACCTTGGAATTAGAAATCGAAGGAACAAGTTCTAGAGATATCTTCTGTATCATCATCACTCCAACTTCTTAAGACATTTGATATCTTGTTTCCTTAAATTAATTTTGAATTTGATTTGATGGATTTTTTCTTTTGCCGCTTTCCTATCATCAGTATTTCTGCTCACATCTTTCATTTCCTTCTTGGCATTCCGAAGGCCTCTCTCAAGCCCTTTCAAAATGTTCTGGCTATTCTTCAATCGTTTCTCGGGCGAGTCCGAGTCCGGGGCCGGAGCTCCGTAGAACCTTTAGCAGGTATTTCTTGTGGACCTAGGGCCCACGAAGGTCCTGCCCCTGCCTCAGTCATCCGGAGCTCCGGATACATGTTCAACCAGAATTCTGGATCATAATTGTCATCTTCTGTATCATCATCACTCCAACTTCTTAAGACATTTGATATCTTCTTTCCTTAAATTAATTTTGAATTTGATTTGATGGATTTTTTCTTTCGCCGCTTTCCTATCATCAGTATTTCTGCTCACATCTTTCATTTTCTTCTTGGCATTCCGAAGGCCTCTCTCAAGCCCTTTCAAAATGTTCTGGCTATTCTTCAATCGTTTCTCGGGCGAGTCCGAGTCCGGGGCCGGGGCCGGAGCTCCGTAGAACCTTTCAGCTGGTATTTCTTGTGGACCTAGGGCCCACGAAGGTCCTGCCCCTGCCTCAGTCATCCGGAGCTCCGGATACATGTTCAACCAGAATTCTGGATCATAATTGTCATCTTCTGTATCATCATCACTCCAACTTCTTAAGACATTTGATATCTTCTTTCCTTAAATTAATTTTGAATTTGATTTGATGGATTTTTTCTTTCGCCGCTTTCCTATCATCAGTATTTCTGTTCACATCTTTCATTTTCTTCTTGGCATTCCGAAGGCCTCTCTCAAGGCCTTTCAAAATGTTCTGGCTATTCTTCAATCGTTTCTCGGGCGAGTCCGGGGCCGGGGCCGGGGCCGGAGCTCTGTAGAACCTTTCAGCTGGTATTTCTTGTGAACCTAGGGCCCACGAAGGTCCTGCCCCTGCCTCAGTCTAGAGAGTTTGAAATTATAGCATCTCCACCTACCTGCTCCTCCGACTGTGAAGGATTTTCATTTGGTTCAATGGGAGAGCCTTCATCCAGGTGCAAACCAAGACAGGCCCTGTCCACGATTCCCTTGGGGTTTTTCTTATATAGTGATTGCACTATTTGAAATTTAGAATTTTTGCCCCTTTTATAGACTCTAGCCTGGCTTGTTGCTACAGGTTGGGAATTAGATTGGTCAAGAAGAGCATCTACAAATTCTTGAACCATATTGTCTATAATAAGGGTGGTTGATTGCCTACCCTCAATTATAGAGTAAAAATGTTCTTTAATTCTTTAATAGTCATTAGGCAACGATATTGCAATAGACTTTGTGATTACACTACAATACATACATTTAAATTATATAAAATGAAATAGTATAACATAGCAAAACATAGATCTACACAAAATCAAGTAAACATAACAATACATGTATAGTGTTTAACTTCGTATGAACCCATTAACTAATCAATCTAAACCGGTTTGTAAGCTTTTAAATTTGTGGAGCTCCTGTTTAGAGATAGCAGTTCTAAGAGCGGTTCTAGCACAACTAATCTTCCACTTAGCAGATTCTTGCAAATTATGATCAAAATCTGCAAAGGCTGCATTACCATTATCCGATGAGTTACTAATTTCGGGAATAGATGGCGGAGAGACAAGCTCCAAAGATATCAAGGTGTTATTAACAGTTAAATTAATAAACGAATTAAGTAACAAAGGAACAGATTCTTTAGAATCTGAATTGTTTTCAGTTAATACAGTAACCTCGGATTTAGGTATACCATCATCCGATGAGTTACTAACTTCAGAAATAGATGTTAAAGAGACAAGCTCTGACGAAGCCAAGTTGTTATTAACGGTTAAATTAGTGACCTCCAAATTAGATGATAAAGAAACGGGTTCTTGAGGATCCACATTGTTTTAGCGAAGTTGTTAACCTTGGAATTAGAAATCGAAGGAACAAGTTCTAGAGATATCTTCTGTATCATCATCACTCCAACTTCTTAAGACATTTGATATCTTGTTTCCTTAAATTAATTTTGAATTTGATTTGATGGATTTTTTCTTTTGCCGCTTTCCTATCATCAGTATTTCTGCTCACATCTTTCATTTCCTTCTTGGCATTCCGAAGGCCTCTCTCAAGCCCTTTCAAAATGTTCTGGCTATTCTTCAATCGTTTCTCGGGCGAGTCCGAGTCCGAGTCCGGGGCCGGAGCTCCGTAGAACCTTTCAGCTGGTATTTCTTGTGGACCTAGGGCCCACGAAGGTCCTGCCCCTGCCTCAGTCATCCGGAGCTCCGGATACATGTTCAACCAGAATTCTGGATCATAATTGTCATCTTCTGTATCATCATCACTCCAACTTCTTAAGACATTTGATATCTTCTTTCCTTAAATTAATTTTGAATTTGATTTGATGGATTTTTTCTTTCGCCGCTTTCCTATCATCAGTATTTCTGCTCACATCTTTCATTTTCTTCTTGGCATTCCAAAGGCCTCTCTCAAGGCCTTTCAAAATGTTCTGGCTATTCTTCAATCGTTTCTCGGGCGAGTCCGAGTCCGGGGCCGGGGCCCGAGTTCCGTAGAACCTTTCAGCTGGTATTTCTTGTGGACCTAGGGCCCACGAAGGTCCTGCCCCTGCCTCAGTCTAGAGAGTTTGAAATTATAGCATCTCCACCTACCTGCTCCTCCGACTGTGAAGGATTTTCATTTGGTTCAATGGGAGAGCCTTCATCCAGGTCCAAACCATGACAGGCCCTGTCCACGATTCCCTCTGGGTTTTTCTTATATAGTGATTGCACTATTTGAAATTTAGAATTTTTGCCCCTTTTATAGACTCTAGCCTGGCTTGTTGCTACAGGTTGGGAATTAGATTGGTCAAGAAGAGCATCTACAAATTCTTGAACCATATTGTCTATAATAAGGGTGGTTGATTGCCTACCCTCAATTATAGAGTAAAAATGTTCTTTAATTCTTTAATAGTCATTAGGCAACGATGTTGCAATAGACTTTGTGATTACACTACAATACATACATTTAAATTATATAAAATGAAATAGCATAACATAGCAAAACATAGATCTACACAAAATCAAGTAAATATAACAATACATGTATAGTGTTTAACTTCGTATGAACCCATTAACTAATCAATCAAACCGGTTTGTAAGCTTTTAAATTTGTGGAGCTCCTGTTTAGAGATAGCAGTTCTGAGAGCGGTTCTAGCACAACTAATCTTCCACTTAGCAGATTCTTGCAAATTATGATCAATATCTGCAAAGGCTGCATTACCATTATCCGATGAGTTACTAATTTCGGGAATAGATGGCGGAGAGACAAGCTCCAAAGATATCAAGATATCAACAGTTAAATTAATAAACAAATTAAGTAACAAAGGAACAGATTCTTTAGAATCTGAATTGTTTTCATTTAATACAGTAACCTCGGATTTAGGTATACCATCATCCGATGAGTTACTAACTTCAGAAATAGATGTTAAAGAGACAAGCTCTGACGAAGCCAAGTTGTTATTAACGGTTAAATTAGTGACCTCCAAATTAGATGATAAAGAAACGGGTTCTTGAGGATCCACATTGTTTTAGCGAAGTTGTTAACCTTGGAATTAGAAATCGAAGGAACAAGTTCTAGAGATATCTTCTGTATCATCATCACTCCAACTTCTTAAGACATTTGATATCTTGTTTCCTTAAATTAATTTTGAATTTGATTTGATGGATTTTTTCTTTTGCCGCTTTCCTATCATCAGTATTTCTGCTCACATCTTTCATTTTCTTCTTGGCATTCCGAAGGCCTCTCTCAAGCCCTTTCAAAATGTTCTGGCTATTCTTCAATAGTTTCTCGGGCGAGTCCGAGTCCGGGGCCGGAGCTCCGTAGAACCTTTCAGCAGTTATTTCTTGTGGACCTAGGGCCCACGAAGGTCCTGCCCCTGCCTCAGTCATCCGGAGCTCCGGATACATGTTCAACCAGAATTCTGGATCATAATTGTCATCTTCTGTATCATCATCACTCCAACTTCTTAAGACATTTGATATCTTCTTTCCTTAAATTAATTTTGAATTTGATTTGATGGATTTTTTCTTTCGCCGCTTTCCTATCATCAGCATTTCTGCTCACATCTTTCATTTTCTTCTTGGCATTCCGAAGGCCTCTCTCAAGGCCTTTCAAAATGTTCTGGCTATTCTTCAATCGTTTCTCGGGCGAGTCCGGGGCCGGGGCCGGAGCTCCGTAGAACCTTTCAGATGGTATTTCTTGTGGACCTAGGGCCCACGAAGGTCCTGCCCCTGCCTCAGTCTAGAGAGTTTGAAATTATAGCATCTCCACCTACCTGCTCCTCCGACTGTGAAGGATTTTCATTTGGTTCAATGGGAGAGCCTTCATCCAGGTCCAAACCAAGACAGGCCCTGTCCACGATTCCCTTGGGGTTTTTCTTATATAGTGATTGCACTATTTGAAATTTAGAATTTTTGCCCCTTTTATAGACTCTAGCCTGGCTTGTTGCTACAGGTTGGGAATTAGATTGGTCAAGAAGAGCATCTACAAATTCTTGAACCATATTGTCTATAATAAGGGTGGTTGATTGCCTACCCTCAATTATAGAGTAAAAATGTTCTTTAATTCTTTAATAGTCATTAGGCAACGGTGTTGCAATAGACTTTGTGATTACACTACAATACATACATTTAAATTATATAAAATGAAATAGCATAACATAGCAAAACATAGATCTACACAAAATCAAGTAAATATAACAATACATGTATAGTGTTTAACTTCGTATGAACCCATTAACTAATCAATCAAACCGGTTTGTAAGCTTTTAAATTTGTGGAGCTCCTGTTTAGAGATAGCAGTTCTGAGAGCGGTTCTAGCACAACTAATCTTCCACTTAGCAGATTCTTGCAAATTATGATCAATATCTGCAAAGGCTGCATTACCATTATCCGATGAGTTACTAATTTCGGGAATAGATGGCGGAGAGACAAGCTCCAAAGATATCAAGGTGTTATTAACAGTGAAATTAATAAACGAATTAAGTAACAAAGGAACAGATTCTTTAGAATCTGACTTGTTTTTAGTTAATACAGTAACCTCGGATTTAGGTATACCATCATCCGATGAGTTACTAACTTCAGAAATAGATGTTAAAGAGACAAGCTCTGACGAAGCCAAGTTGTTATTAACGGTTAAATTAGTGACCTCCAAATTAGATGATAAAGAAACGGGTTCTTGAGGATCCACATTGTTTTAGCGAAGTTGTTAACCTTGGAATTAGAAATCGAAGGAACAAGTTCTAGAGATATCTTCTGTATCATCATCACTCCAACTTCTTAAGACATTTGATATCTTGTTTCCTTAAATTAATTTTGAATTTGATTTGATGGATTTTTTCTTTTGCCGCTTTCCTATCATCAGTATTTCTGCTCACATCTTTCATTTTCTTCTTGGCATTCCGAAGGCCTCTCTCAAGCCCTTTCAAAATGTTCTGGCTATTCTTCAATAGTTTCTCGGGCGAGTCCGAGTCCGGGGCCGGAGCTCCGTAGAACCTTTCAGCAGTTATTTCTTGTGGACCTAGGGCCCACGAAGGTCCTGCCCCTGCCTCAGTCATCCGGAGCTCCGGATACATGTTAAACCAGAATTCTGGATCATAATTGTCATCTTCTGTATCATCATCACTCCAACTTCTTAAGACATTTGATATCTTCTTTCCTTAAATTAATTTTGAATTTGATTTGATGGATTTTTTCTTTCGCCGCTTTCCTATCATCAGTATTTCTGCTCACATCTTTCATTTTCTTCTTGGCATTCCGAAGGCCTCTCTCAAGGCCTTTCAAAATGTTCTGGCTATTCTTCAATCGTTTCTCGGGCGAGTCCGAGTCCGGGGCCGGGGCCGGAGCTCCGTAGAACCTTTCAGCTGGTATTTCTTGTGGACCTAGGGCCCACGAAGGTCCTGCCCCTGCCTCAGTCTAGAGAGTTTGAAATTATAGCATCTCCACCTACCTGCTCCTCCGACTGTGAAGGATTTTCATTTGGTTCAATGGGAGAGCCTTCATCCAGGTCCAAACCAAGACAGGCCCCGTCCACGATTCCCTTGGGGTTTTTCTTATATAGTGATTGCACTATTTGAAATTTAGAATTTTTGCCCCTTTTATAGACTCTAGCCTGGCTTTTTGCTACAGGTTGGGAATTAGATTGGTCAAGAAGAGCATCTACAAATTCTTGAACCATATTGTCTATAATAAGGGTGGTTGATTGCCTACCCTCAATTATAGAGTAAAAATGTTCTTTAATTCTTTAATAGTCATTAGGCAACGATGTTGCAATAGACTTTGTGATTACACTACAATACATACATTTAAATTATATAAAATGAAATAGTATAACATAGCAAAACATAGATCTACACAAAATAAAGTAAATATAACAATACATGTATAGTGTTTAACTTCGTATGAACCCATTAACTAATCAATCTAAACCCGTTTGTAAGCTTTTAAATTTGTGGAGCTCCTGTTTAGAGATAGCAGTTCTAAGAGCGGTTCTAGCACAACTAATCTTCCACTTAGCAGATTCTTGCAAATTACGATCAATATCTGCAAAGGCTGCATTACCATTATCCGATGAGTTACTAATTTCGGGAATGGATGGCGGAGAGACAAGCTCCAAAGATATCAAGGTGTTATTAACAGTTAAATTAATAAACGAATTAAGTAACAAAGGAACAGATTCTTTAGAATCTGAATTGTTTTCAGTTAATACAGTAAACTCGGATTTAGGTATACCATCATCCGATGAGTTACTAACTTCAGAAATAGATGTTAAAGAGACAAGCTCTGACGAAGCCAAGTTGTTATTAACGGTTAAATTAGTGACCTCCAAATTAGATGATAATGAAATGGGTTCTTGAGGATCCACATTGTTTTAGCGAAGTTGTTAACCTTGGAATTAGAAATCGAAGGAACAAGTTCTAGAGATATCTTCTGTATCATCATCACTCCAACTTCTTAAGACATTTTATATCTTGTTTCCTTAAATTAATTTTGAATTTGATTTGATGGATTTTTTCTTTTGCCGCTTTCCTATCATCAGTATTTCTGCTCACATCTTTCATTTTCTCCTTGGCATTCCGAAGGCCTCTCTCAAGCCCTTTCAAAATGTTCTGGCTGTTCTTCAATCGTTTCTCGGGCAAGTCCGGGGCCGGGGCCGGAGCTCTGTAGAACCTTTCAGCTGGTATTTCTTGTGAACCTAGGGCCCACGAAGGTCCTGCCCCTGCCTCAGTCTAGAGAGTTTGAAATTATAGCATCTCCACCTACCTGCTCCTCCGACTGTGAAGGATTTTCATTTGGTTCAATGGGAGAGCCTTCATCCAGGTGCAAACCAAGACAGGCCCTGTCCATGATTCCCTTGGGGTTTTTCTTATATAGTGATTGCACTATTTGAAATTTAGAATTTTTGCCCCTTTTATAGACTCTAGCCTGGCTTGCTGCTACAGGTTGGGAATTAGATTGGTCAAGAAGAGCATCTACAAATTCTTGAACCATATTGTCTATAGTAAGGGTGGTTGATTGCCTACCCTCAATTATAGAGTAAAAATGTTCTTTAATTCTTTAATAGTCATTAGGCAACGATGTTGCAATAGACTTTGTGATTACACTACAATACATACATTTAAATTATATAAAATGAAATAGTATAACATAGCAAAACATAGATCTACACAAAATCAAGTAAATATAACAATACATGTATAGTGTTTAACTTCGTATGAACCCATTAACTAATCAATCTAAACCGGTTTGTAAGCTTTTAAATTTGTGGAGCTCCTGTTTAGAGATAGCAGTTCTAAGAGCGGTTCTAGCACAACTAATCTTCCACTTAGCAGATTCTTGCAAATTATGATCAATATCTGCAAAGGCTGCATTACCATTTCCGATGAGTTACTAATTTCGGGAATCGATGGCGGAGAGAAAAGCTCCAAAGATATCAAGGTGTTATTAACAGTTAAATTAATAAACGAATTAAGTAACAAAGGAACAGATTCTTTAGAATCTGAATTGTTTTCAGTTAATACAGTAACCTCGGATTTAGGTATACCATCATCCGATGAGTTACTAACTTCAGAAATAGATGTTAAAGAGACAAGCTCTGACGAAGCCAAGTTGTTATTAACGGTTAAATTAGTGACCTCCAAATTAGATGATAAAGAAACGGGTTCTTGAGGATCCACATTGTTTTAGCGAAGTTGTTAACCTTGGAATTAGAAATCGAAGGAACAAGTTCTAGAGATATCTTCTGTATCATCATCACTCCAACTTCTTAAGACATTTGATATCTTGTTTCCTTAAATTAATTTTGAATTTGATTTGATGGATTTTTTCTTTTGCCGCTTTCCTATCATCAGTATTTCTGCTCACATCTTTCATTTTCTTCTTGGCATTCCGAAGGCCTCTCTCAAGCCCTTTCAAAATGTTCTGGCTATTCTTCAATCGTTTCTCGGGCGAGTCTGAGCCCGAGTCCGAGTCCGGGGCCGGAGCTCCGTAGAACCTTTCAGCTGGTATTTCTTGTGGACCTAGGGCCCACGAAGGTCCTGCCCCTGCCTCAGTCATCCGGAGCTCCGGATACATGTTCAACCAGAATTCTGGATCATAATTGTCATCTTCTGTATCATCATCACTCCAACTTCTTAAGACATTTGATATCTTCTTTCCTTAAATTAATTTTGAATTTGATTTGATGGATTTTTTCTTTCGCCGCTTTCCTATCATCAGTATTTCTGCTCACATCTTTCATTTTCTTCTTGGCATTCCAAAGGCCTCTCTCAAGCCCTTTCAAAATGTTCTGGCTATTCTTCAATCGTTTCTCGGGCGAGACCGAGTCCGGGGCCGGGGCCCGAGTTCCGTAGAACCTTTCAGCTGGTATTTCTTGTGGACCTAGGGCCCACGAAGGTCCTGCCCCTGCCTCAGTCTAGAGAGTTTGAAATTATAGCATCTCCACCTACCTGCTCCTCCGACTGTGAAATATTTTCATTTGGTTCAATGGGAGAGCCTTCATCCAGGTCCGAACCATGACAGGCCCTGTCCACGATTCCCTCTGGGTTTTTCTTATATAGTGATTGCACTATTTGAAATTTAGAATTTTTGCCCCTTTTATAGACTCTAGCCTGGCTTGTTGCTACAGGTTGGGAATTAGATTGGTCAAGAAGAGCATCTACAAATTCTTGAACCATATTGTCTATAGTAAGGGTGGTTGATTGCCTACCCTCAATTATAGAGTAAAAATGTTCTTTAATTCTTTAATAGTCATTAGGCAACGATGTTGCAATAGACTTTGTGATTACACTACAATACATACATTTAAATTATATAAAATGAAATAGTATAACATAGCAAAACATAGATCTACACAAAATCAAGTAAATATAACAATACATGTATAGTGTTTAACTTCGTATGAACCCATTAACTAATCAATCTAAACCGGTTTGTAAGCTTTTAAATTTGTGGAGCTCCTGTTTAGAGATAGCAGTTCTAAGAGCGGTTCTAGCACAACTAATCTTCCACTTAGCAGATTCTTGCAAATTATGATCAATATCTGCAAAGGCTGCATTATCATTATCCGATGAGTTACTAATTTCGGGAATAGATGGCAGAGAGACAAGCTCCAAAGATATCAAGGTGTTTTTAACAGTTAAATTAATAAACGAATTAAGTAACAAAGGAACAGATTCTTTAGAATCTGAATTGTTTTCAGTTAATACAGTAACCTCGGATTTAGGTATACCATCATCCGATGAGTTACTAACTTCAGAAATAGATGTTAAAGAGACAAGCTCTGACGAAGCCAAGTTGTTATTAACGGTTAAATTAGTGACCTCCAAATTAGATGATAATGAAATGGGTTCTTGAGGATCCACATTGTTTTAGCGAAGTTGTTAACCTTGGAATTAGAAATCGAAGGAACAAGTTCTAGAGATATCTTCTGTATCATCATCACTCCAACTTCTTAAGACATTTTATATCTTGTTTCCTTAAATTAATTTTGAATTTGATTTGATGGATTTTTTCTTTTGCCGCTTTCCTATCATCAGTATTTCTGCTCACATCTTTCATTTTCTCCTTGGCATTCCGAAGGCCTCTCTCAAGCCCTTTCAAAATGTTCTGGCTGTTCTTCAATCGTTTCTCGGGCAAGTCCGGGGCCGGGGCCGGAGCTCTGTAGAACCTTTCAGCTGGTATTTCTTGTGAACCTAGGGCCCACGAAGGTCCTGCCCCTGCCTCAGTCTAGAGAGTTTGAAATTATAGCATCTCCACCTACCTGCTCCTCCGACTGTGAAGGATTTTCATTTGGTTCAATGGGAGAGCCTTCATCCAGGTGCAAACCAAGACAGGCCCTGTCCATGATTCCCTTGGGGTTTTTCTTATATAGTGATTGCACTATTTGAAATTTAGAATTTTTGCCCCTTTTATAGACTCTAGCCTGGCTTGCTGCTACAGGTTGGGAATTAGATTGGTCAAGAAGAGCATCTACAAATTCTTGAACCATATTGTCTATAATAAGGGTGGTTGATTGCCTACCCTCAATTATAGAGTAAAAATGTTCTTTAATTCTTTAATAGTCATTAGGCAACGATGTTGCAATAGACTTTGTGATTACACTACAATACATACATTTAAATTATATAAAATGAAATAGTATAACATAGCAAAACATAGATCTACACAAAATCAAGTAAATATAACAATACATGTATAGTGTTTAACTTCGTATGAACCCATTAACTAATCAATCTAAACCGGTTTGTAAGCTTTTAAATTTGTGGAGCTCCTGTTTAGAGATAGCAGTTCTAAGAGCGGTTCTAGCACAACTAATCTTCCACTTAGCAGATTCTTGCAAATTATGATCAATATCTGCAAAGGCTGCATTACCATTTCCGATGAGTTACTAATTTCGGGAATCGATGGCGGAGAGAAAAGCTCCAAAGATATCAAGGTGTTATTAACAGTTAAATTAATAAACGAATTAAGTAACAAAGGAACAGATTCTTTAGAATCTGAATTGTTTTCAGTTAATACAGTAACCTCGGATTTAGGTATACCATCATCCGATGAGTTACTAACTTCAGAAATAGATGTTAAAGAGACAAGCTCTGACGAAGCCAAGTTGTTATTAACGGTTAAATTAGTGACCTCCAAATTAGATGATAAAGAAACGGGTTCTTGAGGATCCACATTGTTTTAGCGAAGTTGTTAACCTTGGAATTAGAAATCGAAGGAACAAGTTCTAGAGATATCTTCTGTATCATCATCACTCCAACTTCTTAAGACATTTGATATCTTGTTTCCTTAAATTAATTTTGAATTTGATTTGATGGATTTTTTCTTTCGCCGCTTTCCTATCATCAGTATTTCTGCTCACATCTTTCATTTCCTTCTTGGCAGTCCGAAGGCCTCTCTCAAGCCCTTTCAAAATGTTCTGGCTATTCTTCAATCGTTTCTCGGGCGAGTCTGAGTCCGAGTCCGAGTCCGGGGCCGGAGCTCCGTAGAACCTTTCAGCTGGTATTTCTTGTGGACCTAGGGCCCACGAAGGTCCTGCCCCTGCCTCAGTCATCCGGAGCTCCGGATACATGTTCAACCAGAATTCTGGATCATAATTGTCATCTTCTGTATCATCATCACTCCAACTTCTTAAGACATTTGATATCTTCTTTCCTTAAATTAATTTTGAATTTGATTTGATGGATTTTTTTCTTTCGCCGCTTTCCTATCATCAGTATTTCTGCTCACATCTTTCATTTTCTTCTTGGCATTCCAAAGGCCTCTCTCAAGCCCTTTCAAAATGTTCTGGCTATTCTTCAATCGTTTCTCGGGCGAGTCCGAGTCCGGGGCCGGGGCCCGAGTTCCGTAGAACCTTTCAGCTGGTATTTCTTGTGGACCTAGGGCCCACGAAGGTCCTGCCCCTGCCTCAGTCTAGAGAGTTTGAAATTATAGCATCTCCACCTACCTGCTCCTCCGACTGTGAAGGATTTTCATTTGGTTCAATGGGAGAGCCTTCATCCAGGTCCGAACCATGACAGGCCCTGTCCACGATTCCCTCTGGGTTTTTCTTATATAGTGATTGCACTATTTGAAATTTAGAATTTTTGCCCCTTTTATAGACTCTAGCCTGGCTTGTTGCTACAGGTTGGGAATTAGATTGGTCAAGAAGAGCATCTACAAATTCTTGAACCATATTGTCTATAGTAAGGGTGGTTGATTGCCTACCCTCAATTATAGAGTAAAAATGTTCTTTAATTCTTTAATAGTCATTAGGCAACGATGTTGCAATAGACTTTGTGATTACACTACAATACATACATTTAAATTATATAAAATGAAATAGTATAACATAGCAAAACATAGATCTACACAAAATCAAGTAAATATAACAATACATGTATAGTGTTTAACTTCGTATGAACCCATTAACTAATCAATCTAAACCGGTTTGTAAGCTTTTAAATTTGTGGAGCTCCTGTTTAGAGATAGCAGTTCTAAGAGCGGTTCTAGCACAACTAATCTTCCACTTAGCAGATTCTTGCAAATTATGATCAATATCTGCAAAGGCTGCATTATCATTATCCGATGAGTTACTAATTTCGGGAATAGATGGCAGAGAGACAAGCTCCAAAGATATCAAGGTGTTTTTAACAGTTAAATTAATAAACGAATTAAGTAACAAAGGAACAGATTCTTTAGAATCTGAATTGTTTTCAGTTAATACAGTAACCTCGGATTTAGGTATACCATCATCCGATGAGTTACTAACTTCAGTAATAGATGTTAAAGAGACAAGCTCTGACGAAGCCAAGTTGTTATTAACGGTTAAATTAGTGACCTCCAAATTAGATGATAAAGAAACGGGTTCTTGAGGATCCACATTGTTTTAGCGAAGTTGTTAACCTTGGAATTAGAAATTGAAGGAACAAGTTCTAGAGATATCTTCTGTATCATCATCACTCCAACTTCTTAAGACATTTGATATCTTGTTTCCTTAAATTAATTTTGAATTTGATTTGATGGATTTTTTCTTTTGCCGCTTTCCTATCATCAGTATTTCTGCTCACATCTTTCATTTTCTTCTTGGCATTCCGAAGGCCTCTCTCAAGCCCTTTCAAAATGTTCTGGCTATTCTTCAATAGTTTCTCGGGCCAGTCCGAGTCCGGGGCCGGAGCTCCGTAGAACCTTTCAGCAGTTATTTCTTGTGGACCTAGGGCCCACGAAGGTCCTGCCCCTGCCTCAGTCATCCGGAGCTCCGGATACATGTTCAACCAGAATTCTGGATCATAATTGTCATCTTCTGTATCATCATCACTCCAACTTCTTAAGACATTTGATATCTTCTTTCCTTAAATTAATTTTGAATTTGATTTGATGGATTTTTTCTTTCGCCGCTTTCCTATCATCAGTATTTCTGCTCACATCTTTCATTTTCTTCTTGGCATTCCGAAGGCCTCTCTCAAGGCCTTTCAAAATGTTCTGGCTATTCTTCAATCGTTTCTCGGGCGAGTCCGAATCCGGGGCCGGGGCCGGAGCTCCGTAGAACCTTTCAGATGGCATTTCTTGTGGACCTAGGGCCCACGAAGGTCCTGCCCCTGCCTCAGTCTAGAGAGTTTGAAATTATAGCATCTCCACCTACCTGCTCCTCCGACTGTGAAGGATTTTCATTTGGTTCAATGGGAGAGCCTTCATCCAGGTCCAAACCAAGACAGGCCCTGTCCACGATTCCCTTGGGGTTTTTCTTATATAGTGATTGCACTATTTGAAATTTAGAATTTTTGCCCCTTTTATAGACTCTAGCCTGGCTTGTTGCTACAGGTTGGGAATTAGATTGGTCAAGAAGAGCATCTACAAATTCTTGAACCATATTGTCTATAATAAGGGTGGTTGATTGCCTACCCTCAATTATAGAGTAAAAATGTTCTTTAATTCTTTAATAGTCATTAGGCAACGATGTTGCAATAGACTTTGTGATTACACTACAATACATACATTTAAATTATATAAAATGAAATAGCATAACATAGCAAAACATAGATCTACACAAAATCAAGTAAATATAACAATACATGTATAGTGTTTAACTTCGTATGAACCCATTAACTAATCAATCTAAACCGGTTTGTAAGCTTTTAAATTTGTGGAGCTCCTGTTTAGAGATAGCAGTTCTGAGAGCGGTTCTAGCACAACTAATCTTCCACTTAGCAGATTCTTGCAAATTATGATCAATATCTGCAAAGGCTGCATTACCATTATCCGATGAGTTACTAATTTCGGGAATAGATGGCGGAGAGACAAGCTCCAAAGATATCTAGATATCAACAGTTAAATTAATAAACAAATTAAGTAACAAAGGAACAGATTCTTTAGAATCTGAATTGTTTTCATTTAATACAGTAACCTCGGATTTAGGTATACCATCATCCGATGAGTTACTAACTTCAGAAATAGATGTTAAAGAGACAAGCTCTGACGAAGCCAAGTTGTTATTAACGGTTAAATTAGTGACCTCCAAATTAGATGATAAAGAAACGGGTTCTTGAGGATCCACATTGTTTTAGCGAAGTTGTTAACCTTGGAATTAGAAATCGAAGGAACAAGTTCTAGAGATATCTTCTGTATCATCATCACTCCAACTTCTTAAGACATTTGATATCTTGTTTCCTTAAATTAATTTTGAATTTGATTTGATGGTTTTTTTCTTTTGCCGCTTTCCTATCATCAGTATTTCTGCTCACATCTTTCATTTTCTTCTTGGCATTCCGAAGGCCTCTCTCAAGCCCTTTCAAAATGTTCTGGCTATTCTTCAATCGTTTCTCGGGCGAGTCCGAGTCCGGGGCCGGAGCTCCGTAGAACCTTTCAGCAGTTATTTCTTGTGGACCTAGGGCCCACGAAGGTCCTGCCCCTGCCTCAGTCATCCGGAGCTCCGGATACATGTTCAACCAGAATTCTGGATCATAATTGTCATCTTCTGTATCATCATCACTCCAACTTCTTAAGACATTTGATATCTTCTTTCCTTAAATTAATTTTGAATTTGATTTGATGGATTTTTTCTTTCGCCGCTTTCCTATCATCGGTATTTCTGCTCACATCTTTCATTTTCTTCTTGGCATTCCGAAGGCCTCTCTCAAGGCCTTTCAAAATGTTCTGGCTATTCTTCAATCGTTTCTCGGGCGAGTCCGAGTCCGGGGCCGGGGCCGGAGGTCCGTAGAACCTTTCAACTGGTATTTCTTGTGGACCTAGGGCCCACGAAGGTCCTGCCCCTGCCTCAGTCTAGAGAGTTTGAAATTATAGCATCTCCACCTACCTGCTCCTCCGACTGTGAAGGATTTTCATTTGGTTCAATGGGAGAGCCTTCATCCAGGTCCAAACCAAGACAGGCCCTGTCCACGATTCCCTTGGGGTTTTTTCTTATATAGTGAGTGCACTATTTGAAATTTAGAATTTTTGCCCCTTTTATAGACTCTAGCCTGGCTTTTTACTACAGGTTGGGAATTAGATTGGTCAAGAAGAGCATCTACAAATTCTTGAACCATATTGTCAATAATAAGGGTGGTTGATTGCCTACCCTCAATTATAGAGTAAAAATGTTCTTTAATTCTTTAATAGTCATTAGGCAACGATGTTGCAATAGACTTTGTGATTACACTACAATACATACATTTAAATTATATAAAATGAAATAGTATAACATAGCAAAACATAGATCTACACAAAATCAAGTAAATATAACAATACATGTATAGTGTTTAACTTCGTATGAACCCATTAACTAATCAATCTAAACCGGTTTGTAAGCTTTTAAATTTGTGGAGCTCCTGTTTAGAGATGGCAGTTCTAAGAGCGGTTCTAGCACAACTAATCTTCCACTTAGCAGATTCTTGCAAATTACGATCAATATCTGGAAAGGCTGCATTACCATTATCCGATGAGTTACTAATTTCGGGAATGGATGGCGGAGAGACAAGCTCCAAAGATATCAAGGTGTTATTAACAGTTAAATTAATAAACGAATTAAGTAACAAAGGAACAGATTCTTTAGAATCTGAATTGTTTTCAGTTAATACAGTAACCTCGGATTTAGGTATACCATCATCCGAAGAGTTACTAACTTCAGAAATAGATGTTAAAGAGACAAGCTCTGACGAAGCCAAGTTGTTATTAACGGTTAAATTAGTGACCTCCAAATTAGATGATAAAGAAAGGGTTCTTGAGGATCCACATTGTTTTAGCGAAGTTGTTAACCTTGGAATTAGAAATCGAAGGAACAAGTTCTAGAGATATCTTGTGTATCATCATCACTCCAACTTCTTGAGACATTTTATATCTTGTTTCCTTAAATTAATTTTGAATTTGATTTGATGGATTTTTTCTTTTGCCGCTTTCCTATCATCAGTATTTCTGCTCACATCTTTCATTTTCTCCTTGGCATTCCGAAGGCCTCTCTCAAGCCCTTTCAAAATGTTCTGGCTGTTCTTCAATCGTTTCTCGGGCAAGTCCGAGTCCGGGGCCGGGGCCGGGGCCGGAGCTCCGTAGAACCTTTCAGCTGGTATTTCTTGTGGACCTAGGGCCCACAAAGGTCCTGCCCCTGCCTCAGTCATCCGGAGCTCCGGATACATGTTCAACCAGAATTCTGGATCATAATTGTCATCTTCTGTATCATCATCACTCCAACTTTTTAAGACATTTGATATCTTCTTTCCTTAAATTAATTTTGAATTTGATTTGATGGATTTTTTCTTTCGCCGCTTTCCTATCATCAGTATTTCTGCTCACATCTTTAATTTTCTTCTTGGCATTCCGAAGGCCTCTCTCAAGGCCTTTCAAAATGTTCTGGCTATTCTTCAATCGTTTCTCGGGCGAGTCCGGGGCCGGAGCTCCGTAGAACCTTTCAGCTGGTATTTCTTGTGGATTTAGGGCCCACGAAGGTCCTGCCCCTGCCTCAGTCTAGAGAGTTTGAAATTATAGCATCTCCACCTACCTGCTCCTCCGACTGTGAAGGATTTTCATTTGGTTCAATGGGAGAGCCTTCATCCAGGTCCAAACCAAGACAGGCCCTGTCCACGATTCCCTTGGGGTTTTTTCTTATATAGTGATTGCACTATTTGAAATTTAGAATTTTTGCCCCTTTTATAGACTCTAGCCTGGCTTGTTGCTACAGGTTGGGAATTAGATTGGTCAAGAAGAGCATCTACAAATTCTTGAACCATATTGTCTATAATAAGGGTGGTTGATTGCTTACCCTCAATTATAGAGTAAAAATGTTCTTTAATTCTTTAATAGTCATTAGGCAACGATGTTGCAATAGACTTTGTGATTGCACTACAATACATACATTTAAATTATATAAAATGAAATAGTATAACATAGCAAAACATAGATCTACACAAAATCAAGTAAATATAACAATACATGTATAGTGTTTAACTTCGTATGAACCCATTAACTAATCAATCTAAACCGGTTTGTAAGCTTTTAAATTTGTGGAGCTCCTGTTTAGAGATAGCAGTTCTAAGAGCGGTTCTAGCACAACTAATCTTCCACTTAGCAGATTCTTGCAAATTATGATCAATATCTGCAAAGGCTGCATTACCATTATCCGATGAGTTACTAATTTCGGGAATAGATGGCGGAGAGACAAGCTCCAAAGATATCAAGGTGTTATTAACAGTGAAATTAATAAACGAATTAAGTAACAAAGGAACAGATTCTTTAGAATCTGACTTGTTTTTAGTTAATACAGTAACCTCGGATTTAGGTATACCATCATCCGATGAGTTACTAACTTCAGAAATAGATGTTAAAGAGACAAGCTCTGACGAAGCCAAGTTGTTATTAACGGTTAAATTAGTGACCTCCAAATTAGATGATAAAGAAACGGGTTCTTGAGGATCCACATTGTTTTAGCGAAGTTGTTAACCTTGGAATTAGAAATCGAAGGAACAAGTTCTAGAGATATCTTCTGTATCATCATCACTCCAACTTCTTAAGACATTTGATATCTTGTTTCCTTAAATTAATTTTGAATTTGATTTGATGGATTTTTTCTTTTGCCGCTTTCCTATCATCAGTATTTCTGCTCACATCTTTCATTTTCTTCTTGGCATTCCGAAGGCCTCTCTCAAGCCCTTTCAAAATGTTCTGGATATTCTTCAATCGTTTCTCAGGCGAGTCCGAGTCCGGGGCCGGAGCTCCGTAGAACCTTTCAGCTGGTATTTCTTGTGGACCTAGGGCCCACGAAGGTCCTGCCCCTGCCTCAGTCATCCGGAGCTCCGGATACATGTTCAACCAGAATTCTGGATCATAATTGTCATCTTCTGTATCATCATCACTCCAACTTCTTAAGACATTTGATATCTTCTTTCCTTAAATTAATTTTGAATTTGATTTGATGGATTTTTTCTTTCGCCGCTTTCCTATCATCAGTATTTCTGCTCACATCTTTCATTTTCTTCTTGGCATTCCGAAGGCCTCTCTCAAGGCCTTTCAAAATGTTCTGGCTATTCTTCAATCGTTTCTCGGGCGAGTCCGGGGCCGGGGCTGGGGCCGGAGCTCCGTAGAACCTTTCAGCTGGTATTTCTTGTGGACCTAGGGCCCTCGAAGGTCCTGCCCCTGCCTCAGTCTAGAGAGTTTGAAATTATAGCATCTCCACCTACCTGCTCCTCCGACTGTGAAGGATTTTCATTTGGTTCAATTCCTCCTGGAGTATTGCCTAATTTAAGATGTTTATGCATATTTCCTATTTGCTTGTTAGATTTTGACTTCAAACTAGATCCTATCTCCACAATTATTAGCCGCGCTCCCTGAAAACTTCAGTTTAAAGCTATTGCAGCTTTAAAAATATTATAATAATATTTCTGTTTAAATTTATATATATTCCCAAATACTTCTACAACAAAAGCAAATACTGACCCAAGTACTGTGATAATTTCTTAATAACCAAATATATGTCAATTTAAGTATAATATGCACAGCCACTAAATATGATGGTGAAAATAATCAAAAAACTTGAATGCATTCTAGGATAACTGTTAATAACTGCAAACTGAAAATATAATTCAACATTCAAAGTGTCTATCTATATGATTACCATCTAAAAAACGTCACTAACTTTCTTTAATGAAAAGATAATTAAATATTTAAATTGATTTATAATTTGCGGTAGAAAATGTATGAGAATAGCAGATTAATACGAAGAAACTCAAAATCAGAAGAATCTAAAAGGGAAGCATGGCTAGGCCTACAGAGACCACGATTGATCTTCCAGCTGGAAAAGGCAGGAGGCAGGGAAACACATTATATTATATATATATATATATATATATATATATATATATTTATATTTACTAAAGCCGATGTCCCACGATCCAATTTTTGGTCCAAATGTCTACAAACAGTCTGATTGGATCGTGTGACATGGCCGACTGCCATTGCACACAATTTCATCCTATATTTTTCATACAATTATTTTGCATGCAACGGAATAGAAACGTTTCTATTTTTCCATCCAAAAATATGAAATCAACCAATGAGCGTCATTCTATCCCTGCGTGACGTGCATGACGTAGAAACATGGCTTCTTCCTCCGTACAGCTGATTCTCGCCGCTGCCAGCGCTCGCTTGACCAGCCAACATAACAAAAAAGATAAAATGTTATAACATTAAAGTCAAGAAGATTAACGGATGCTAAGACTTTGAATTTAACAATATTAACAATAATTATTATTACAACCAGCATAAAAGCTGAGGTGCTCTGGAAATTATGATAAAGATTCCGTAAAAAATGTTACTTGTGTCAGGTGCGTATATATCGACCGCCATGTCGATTGTAGTAGTCATCGATTTTAGTTTCGGGAGAACAGCTGGCGCTGGATATTGGACCAAAACGCACTCTCGTGTGCACAGCCAGAAATAATTGTATAGAAATGCTACTTGATACAACATTTTCAACCAACAAATTGGATCGTGGGACATCGGCTTTACTTACTTACTTACTTACTTATCCGGCGCTACAGCCCTGTGCGAGCCTTGGCCTCTTCTACAATATTCTGCCACCTACTTCTATATATTTATATTTATTTATATATATTTATTTATATATATTTATTTATATATATATATATATATATATATATATATATCCAATAAGGCTATGTTTTTAACAAGAGCTTTTAATGAAGCTAAACAAGATATAATATAGAAACAGTTGTAAATAAGAATACTGAATAAAAATATGATAATACCCAAAAATCTGGCTAATATATACTATCACAAAAGACTTAGACGAATTAATTGAAAATTTGCAGATACAAAGGCAAACAGAATCAATTTTATACTTGAATACTATGTCAAAGGTGTACTTCCATATTCCTATCAAACCGTACCCAAACCTAATCAATATATCCCACATATAAGAACAGATAATCTATCAGCATATATGTATATATGTAAGATGCCCTAGGTAACTCATTAAATCAATGTGCAATTAGTATAAATTATGCAAGGCCTGCTTCTGTACAAATATAGAATAAAGCTAGTATATTTCCCAAAAGGTAAGGTTATATATATATAGGAATTAAATTCTTATACGGTTCCAAAAATATGAATGTTTTAAGGATATCTTTGGCTATACAAAATGTTAATTAATATACTCATATAGGATGGCCTAGGTAAATCTTCAAATGATTGCCACAAGAATAATTTATGTAAGGCGTACTTCTATCCGAATATAGAATAATCCTGGTGTATTTGCAAAAGGTTAGATTATATATATATATATAGGAATTAAATTCTTATACAGTTCCAAAAATGTGAAAAATGCTTACTATAAAGCCACAAGACTAAGAGCAGAATGACTACTGTGGGCGAAATCTCAAGCAGAAAATTAAGTAGTATAAACAAAAAGATTAACTATTATTAATATAGCCATGAAGATAACTATTGAATTACAGGTATGAAAGACTATAATTATACTGGATACGAAGTCCACTTCTTGACTTACAAAAATACTTGGGATCTAACATAATGCTGCAGGGTACACCACTTACGCATCCAGCCGTAGCGTGAGAGAGAAAATTACTTGAACAAATATTTAATAAATATTACTATCATAGCCAAACTCCCAACAGGGAGAATACAGAATTAACAGCAGGCCCGCAATAACCTTTCTATGACAAGAACAATTTAGAGAACTGATTTTACCCGTACCAAGAGAGTAATTTTGCTATGTAGAACGCTTCGATAAACTAATTCAGATACCAGGACGGCATACCGATGTAAGCCAAGATAACGGTGATCATGCTACACAAAATGCTTGATGCTAGAGAAGAGAATAGTGGCACTAAAAAATATCTGTGACGGACACAGCTAGGGCAGACCTAAGCAATAGAATGACACAAATTTAATTAAATTCATGACCTAGCAGAAAACTATATAATTATAGATGGCATCTGGCATTGCAGACAATGGCACTTAAGACGCATAATTAGCATTTTTAGGACATACAGAAGCTTAATTATGTGAAATACTTGAGTGGGCATCTAATTCTGTGCGGAAGGCACATATCTAAAATACAGGCAATTTTCCATACACTCACCAAGAGCAGAGGCCGGCATCCCCGAAGATGATCAACACTGTCTCGTAGCCACTATCGTTCTGATGCACTAGCAAACAAAAACTTGTCTCACTCACCGAGCACCAGAGGGCAGGACAAGACAAGAAACAAAACAAAAACTCCAGCCGCCGCACGGGAAATAAAAATATGGTGGCCGGAAACACAATCCACCACACTATAAGCTGTTCGATTTTGTCTTCCGTCCAAACGGATTTCCTAGTGGCAGGTTTAGGAGTGTTAATTAGGTTTTCTTTTCTCTTTTCATTCCGGACCTCCAGATGTTTGAGCCTTTCATGCTGACTAAGTCCTATTTGAGTGGTAAAAGAACGGGTACATACTGAACATTTGAAATCATATTCTATTTCTTCTCTGGGCCCCCGACATTTAGAGAGATGAGACTCAAGACCACGTCTGACTTCAAAGAATTGGCCACATACATTGCAGTGAAATTCTACTACATGGAACGAGTGATCCTCTTCAATGTGTTTATTTGTATCTTTGAAAGATTCCAAATTGCACGAGCATTCACTACAAACCACTGCTCTAAAAGGTAGGCTAACTCTAAGCACTTTAATCGTCTCGCGATCAGCAGCCTTTCCACCAAGAGCCACATTAAAATATTACATACCATCAATACAAGGTAAAAAAAAAAAAAACTTAATTACTCCATTGTTATTCAAGTCACGTATTGAAGGCCCTGGCTCCATATTACCATCAACCAGAAGAGAGCCATCCAATCAAAGCAGACAGATCAGGATAGAGAATCAATATATTAATATAATTCAATCATTGAATGACACTCAGGTAAATATGGTAAAAGCAAACCTTCATTACAATTAATATTCAAATATTTCTAAAATAAATGTATTGATTGGATGCCACTCAGTAAGTAAAACCATGCCTTCATTACAACACTAAATTCAATTAAAATTCTACAATGGATTAATATTAGTAATCACTAAACCAAGGAATAAGTCATCACTCAACCTTTCTCAAAGGAAAAGGAGACTAACAACAACTAGACCTATCTCTATATATAAAATAAGGATTAAGCAGTGAAACACAATCTTAAACACTAATCAATGAATAAAATATCTAAATGAGTCCACTTAAGAGGACCAAATAATTAATAATCTCCAATTCCAGTTAGAAGCTGATATTGAAAGTTAACCTATACCCACTGACCCCTCCTTGTTGTGTTGTGTGTGAGGGATACCACTGGCCCAACAGACGTAGTCATGTACAGTAGTAACTGAATAATGAAACTGGCCAGAAATTTCGATAATAACAACCAAACTGCAACACAAAGCAACGAATGGGGTTCCACAAAAGAGCATACAAGCTCCTCCAGCTAGGCTATATAGCCCTATGAATAAGCTGGTGTGAAAAACTTCAGAGTGGAAGGTGCTCTAAATATGTAATCAATAGGGCCTACGAGGATAGGAATTAACAGTAGCGATTGAAACATAACAGAGTTTCAAATAACAATATTTATTGACAATGAGAAGCAACAAACAATACTGAAATGTTAAATATTGTGTAGTAAAATATATTCACAAATTCTCTAAAGGTTTGACTCAGATGATGAGTACAACATTTAATTTAGAGACAAGATTGAAATTGCTGCTTTAGTTAATGGACAACATTAATTAAAGATACGTAATAAAATTTTCTCATAATTTTCATATACACCCAGTCGGGACTTTATAGTTTTAATTTATTCATGGCTGATTGAATGTAGTTTCGTTACATATCTAAGCCACTATTCTCAATAATAGTAAAGCTGGTTGGGCTCACAGAATATTAACAAGGAAACTGTAATTTATAATTTATAGTAATTTAATAATTACACATTTTATAGAAATTGCGATAAAGTTCAAGCTTAGAAATCTGCTAGTGTATTACGATAGCTATTTTTATTCATCAAGGCTTGAAGAGCAATGACCTCGTACAAAAACATGCGAATCTGCCTATCGGACTGGTTCTGCTGAAGGTCAAAAACTTCCATACACAACATTCACGCAGAGCACGCATCACCTTTGTATCGCTTCCACAGAATATGAAAAGAACGCATTTTTAACGTATTCAAATGCATTAGTAAGTGTATCTGAGTAACAAGATTGAACTAATAAATATCAAAATCAACATGAATAATAATAAATAAATACAATTACCAGAAATTTAGAAAAATATAAAAGCAAAATCAGATACATTTACCAAAGCTAAGAAGCGGTACGAAAGTCCCCATTCAATGTGAAATATCCATCTCCATTCACAAGACGTTAGGCAAAACCAGTCAGATCAGAAGGAGAGCGCAGAGGAAACTAGCAGAACAGCAGTAGTCCGGAATGAATGCACGGCTCTCGGCCAAAATTAGAATAACCTCAACAGAATGCCGCGCATCTCAGCGCGCATATCGTCATTAGATACCATTAATTTCTTAATTATGTCACAGAATAACAAAACAAAGGAAGGTACAAGAACTAAGTGCGCTAATATACAGTGAAGAAGAGAAGGAAGGTAAAATATAATTAACTGTTTTAGTAAACCTGATAGATAACCTAGAGCTTACCATTAATAATATAAAACTAAGTATATGTATGAGAATGGTTTACTCCCATTATAAATTGAGATATCTACCAAAGTTTACCCAATATTGCAGATGCTCAGAAGCACTCTGCTGCTCAGGAAAACAAATAGTTCATCTTTCCTGCAAAGCTTGTTAAGAGGAAAAGCAACTTCAGCTAACTTGGGAACAAACTTGCCAAAGAAATGAATCATACCCATAAATCTTGCAATCCCTTTGACATCTTTTGGAGGCGGGAAGTCTCGGATTGACTTTGTACGATCAGGATCAATGTAAAGACCATTAGGAGTCAAGATGTGACCAAGAAATTTCAACTGAGGAGTAGCAACTCGCATCTTAGAAGGTTTAACAGTCAGGCCAGCAAGTCTCAAGTGAGTCAACACCAGGGTTGCCAGATCAGAAACGTAAAACAGTCGTACCAACAACTGAAAATAGTCGTACTCTAGTTAAAATCGTCGTACACTTTGCGAATTGTCAAGGTGAAGATGATGATGATGATAATAATAATGTAATAATAATGATTGCCAAGTGAGGAACTCTGTACAGACATTTTTTTCTATAAATGGTGGTTAAAATTTGCTTTTGTAAGTTCTATAATGTGCTACTGTTCCACTCACGCTGGAATCGTCTGAGGGTTATCACTTTAGTTTCGCAAGGGTAAGAAAAATGTATGAATCAGGGTACGTTTATATTGGTATGCGCCACTTACCTCAATGCGATCTGCCGAATTTCTTGTCCCTCTCGCAGCTTGACGACACAAATTACTCAGACTAAGGTCAGTCGTAGAACACGGGATATCTCAGGTTATGGTGGTGTGTGGTATTACGAGTTTACGATCATGTGCAAATATTAATATAAATTATTTCTCCTTATGATATTCTCAAATCACTTCTCTTTTATTTCAATATCAATGATTATGTATAAAAACACTAATAAAGTAAGCAATCTTATTCAATGCACTTATATTATTATATACTGCTAACTTTGATAATTATGACAATTTTGATATCTTTGACCATACTACAAGGGAAAGGATGTTTCAGAAATACCTGTTATCTTGGTCTTGCTTCTAATCACTATTTCAGATATACTTCTTATCGGCACGGATGTAATAATGATACTTGTGTTCTTGCAAGTCCGCCTTTCCGTATTAATGAATGCAGATAATTTAACGACCGTCACCTCTGAGTACTTGATGCTGATTAATTTAACGTTCGCAAGCTTCTCTGCTTCTCCTATCTCATTACCCCTTAATTTCATTTGCGATCTATTCATTCATTGGTCAAGATCTAATCCGGGGTCTACAGCACCTTCGGATCAATTTGAAACTAGACGCTATATTCATTTAACGAAAGTTACTGGTAAATCCCCTGCATCTCGGAGAATCTGCTGACTTCTGTATTTTAGTTACTCATTGCTTCTAACACACACGCGTTTCCGGTAGGTTACATCATCTAGTTCGGCATGCACAATTCCTCCATTATAACGCATTTATGTTCAATATCAACGCATGCTGACTTTATTGTTCACCGCTACTATTCAGATAACTGGTCTCTCGTAACTGTATACATATACCCATTGTTGTTGGTACTCTTTGTCATCGGCTACCTGCAGATGTTGCAGGAAGAAATAAAATATGAATAATAAAATTACATTACAAACCATAAGAAAGTAAAATTTCCAAATATTATTTAAAGAAAAGTATACAGCCACTTTTGATATGGACGTGCCCATAGACGAAACCAGGCCGACCATATGGGGGGGGGGGGGTTATAACATCTGGAGAGGGGGGTTCCGGGGTCCTCCCCCCGGAAAATTTTAAAAATTAAGATGCACAATAACGAGTTTTAAGCTTCCCATGCTTTAAACTCATATTAAGTAATTTTTAAGCAGATTTTTAAAAAAGGTGATATATCACAATAATGAAATAAATAGTACAATTTTCCCTGTTTTAATCAATGGGGAGGTTCAAACCCCCAAACCCCCCCTCGTTACGCCTATGGACGTGCCAACATACTATTAATAATAGCAATCATATGATTATTATGTTGGGTCAAAATAAAAGAAAAACAATAAAACCAGCTGCTCTTTATCGGTATAATTTCTTTAGAGGTTTGGATTGCTTCGTTTAGCACACGTGCGGCTAAAATAGAAAATATTTGGAGAATGAGAGAAATAGCAATAACAATACAACAATACAACTTAAGCGTGGTACGGCACCGGCCCGTAAAAGCCTGTAATAAATAAATGGACTGAGTTTTATTTGACAATGGCTATTATAATATTCCGCCATTCATTTAGCGATATGTAGGCATATACAAAATAGACTACGAAAAAAAAAAACTTCCTGTTTATCCAAATTGAAAATTCTGCAGTAGATTGCTATAAAAATTAACAGAAAATGGTAGTGGGCCGATAAAATGCTAATATTAAAAATAGTCGTATGAATAGGCATACGACACATGGTTGCGTCGTACGTCGTACAAATCTATGAAATAGTCGTATGTGTACGACTATAGTCGTACGTATGGCAACACTGGTCAACACTTCCTGGATATGCAAGACATGTTCTTCAAAGCTATTAGAGTAGATGATCAAATCGTCCAAGAAGTTAAAGACATAATGGAACTTCAGAAAAAACAGTATCAATCAAACAAGTCAAAACCTGAGCACCTATTAATAAACTATGGCGATTCCGAATGGAATTCGAGTACGGTATACAGTATATTTACATGAATCTTCAGAGAGAGGAATCTGATGGTAAGCACTATTAAGGTCGAATGTAGTGAAGAACTTTGCCTTGGCGAACCAATTGAAATTCAACAAGAAGTTTGCTGTTCAGAACCTGATAGTCGACCATAGACCTAAAATCATTAGAGCCTTTGGGAACAAGAAATTTAGGGCTCGGGTAAGTAGATGTCGAATGATGAATAATACCTTGCTCTAACATAGAGTCAATATGCTTATGAAGAACAGCCATACTGGGCGGAGCTAGACGATAAGGAGGTAGCTTAACTGGAGAATGGTCTTTCAGTTCAATATGATAAGAGAGAACATTGGTCAACCCAAACTTATCAGTCAAAACCTCAGGAAACTGATTGAAAGCATTATGCAATGCACGTTGTTGGTCATTAGAAAGATGAGACAATCTAATGACTCAGGAGACTAGTCCTGATCCTCAACAACAAGAAAATCTTGCTTATGGGCTTTGGCAGACAAAGGCTCAGTAGGCCTATAACTAGGCACAGAAATCTGCTTAGAAACGAATGGAAGTTTAAACTTAGGAGCAGATTTCAAGAATGCAGAAGAATTTTGTAAATCAAGTAACATACCAGATTTATATGAAGATCTACGCCCAGAAATACTGGCACAAGTTTTTTCACAACCAAAAATTCAAAATACCAAGAATAATCCAAAATACGGATTTTCATCCGAGCCCTTCCCAAGAGTTTAATTGGTTCATTTACAGCAGAAGAAATGGAAGATGGCATGGAATTAATGTAGGATTTAATTTCATAAACAACTGGGCATTAATCAATTAATAACTCAAAGTCTAATGGAGCTGACGTATCTCTGTGCTATACCAAAGGAACATGTGGATAGTAGCAGTAGCACACCTAATAGGTCAGTCAGGGACTTAAAGCAATTTTAGTCATAAATTCCCAGAAGTAGGTCTACGAAAAGTGGACTGAACAGAGCTTTTTGAAAACAATTGCTCTCAATGTGACCCAACTTGTGACAAAAATTACAAACAGGTCTCAGTCTATTAACAGAGTTAGTATAAGAGTTCTGAACTGCTTGGGTACGAGAAACATTAAGCTGCCTAGCATAACAAGATTGAATAAGATGATCCATTCTACCGCAATAACTACATTGAGTAGGGCGACGAGTTGTTTGCGTCTGAACAGGAGGTGGTAAAGCAGGTAAAACAGTTGGAGTAGAATAAAATTAATTTACTATATGAGTTGACATAAACACACTTTTTGCTTCACTTACCATATTTTTGGTATGATGCATTTCAAGGAGCCTCCTCCCCATTTTCAAATACTCTGTCAACTGCCAAATCCTTCTCAGGAAGATTCTTTTACGCACCTGGTGGGCCTTTTATGAACTTTCTGATTAAACTGTCTTCCTCAGGTATTTCAAAATTCATTAGGCCGTTCTTGAATTTTTGAATGTAAATTTTTTCCCACATTTCCAAATCCTTGTGTTTACTGACTGACTATAATAGTTTAGGTTCTTTCGAAATTTCATGGTCATATTCCCAAACATGTGATGCCACAGCTGATTTTTCAATTTGGCAGTTTTTGATGTTCCTCACATGTTCTTTTACTCTTGTGTCAATGTTTCTTTTTGTTCTTCCTATGTAAAATTGGTCACAATTTTGACAATTAATTTGGTATATTCCTGATTTTTTACCTGGAGGTATGCAGTCACCATGGTTAGATTTTATTAAATTCTTAATACTGTAATTGTTTTTTGTGGCCAAAGTGATCCCAAAATCTTTGAATATCTTTTGAAATTTCGAAGAAGCCCAAGGATGATAGGTAAAGCTTCTGAATTTTGTCTTTTCTTTAATGGGTGAAAGTGTAGTTGTTTCTTTTATTTGTTTCTGTTTTTTTAATTTGAAAATCTTTTTGTCTATTATTTTCTTATTGAATCCATTCAATTCAGCAACATCTTGTATGTGCTGATATTCTGATTTGTACTCCTCTTCTGTTAATGGTATGTTTACCAATCTGTGTGTCATGCTATTGAATGCTGCATGTTTATGCTTGGGTTGTAACCATCTGCTTTAATATAGTTGTCAGTGTGTGTGTCCTTTCTGAATAAACCAAATTCCAGTCTGTCTTCTGTTCTCATTATTTTTAGGTCAAGAAGTTCAGTACTTGCTCTTTTTCTGTTTCTACTGTGAACTGTATTGAAGGTTCTTGGAGATTTAGCAATTTTAGAGCATGTTCGATTAGTTTACCATTCACAACAGCAAATATATCATCCACATACCTGTTCCATACCTTAAATATATGTGGAAATGATTTTGTGATATGGCATTCAAAATAACTCATGTACAAATTGGCCAGAAAAGGTGACAGAGGACTTCCCATAGCAAGACCCGATTCTTGTTGATATGTTTTTTCATTGAAAGAAAAGAATGTCTGTTCCATGCAGATTTTTGTTAGCTTTATGTATTCATTTATTATTCCAGTTTCCAGATTGATATTTTCCAGCCAGTTTCTTAGATAAATTATTATTTTTTCCTTAGGTATGCTTGGAAACTAGGATTGTACATCAAATGACACTAACCTTTCTTGAGGTAGAATTTTAATATCTTGTAACTTGTCAATTAATTCTACTGAATTTTGTATGCTATGTGTGCTGAACTTTGGTAAAGACTGGAATTTTTTCACTAACCATCTTGCCAGAAAATAGGTGGGAGTGTTGATGTTGTTTATTATTGGTCTCATTTTATTCCCTGGTTTGTGAATTTTAGGTAGGCCATAAATTCTTCCAAGAGTAGGGTTGTGTGACTTAAGTACAAGTCTTTCTTTTCCTTCTATCAATTTACTACTTTTTAAGGCTTCGTCCACTGATCTGATGCATGTATTTAACGGATTAGATTCCAGCTCCTTGAATTCCTTTCCTTTTAATAGGTCCTCCATCCTTTCTATGTAGTCATCTTTGTCTATTATTACAGTTGGAGTAGAAACTGGCACAGGACAAGATAAATTCATTTCATTAAAGTTTGAGATAATTTGATCAAGTTGAAGAAAAGCAGTGTGTGGTGTTATACTTAAGAAAAGAGAACGCATTTCCATATGTCTGGAACTTAGACCAATTGTTTTTACAATCTAACTTTCTGAATGAGGCAATTTTAACAATCTGGCATATAATCTGATATCAGCAAATAACTCATCCAGACGTTGTGTCCGATAAAAAAAAAACATCTGCTCCAAGACACCAAGTAGACATTGAGGAACAAAGTCACTCAAAAGCAAAACATGAAATTGCTCAATTGACACAGCATCATGAATAGCTTTCAAAATATACTGAGTAAGCTGACCACTCACATAGGAAACCCACTTGTAATAACTGAGTGTCAGACATCAACAAAACTCTTCCATGGTGAGACAAATAGAATAAGAGTTTCAAAAATTCCAAAATCTTTTCAGGCGTATTAACAGAAAATTGGGGATTCCCCTTAAGTAACACAGTAACTAGGTGAGGAGGTTTTGAAAACATTGAATCACGCGTTAAAGAAAACACCAACCTTTCAATGCATTCCAGCATCATAAGAAGGATCATCAGGGTTCTCTTCCATATCATCTTCTAGTTTCCTCTTCAGATTCCTTCTGTGCTGCCTTGCAGACTTCTCCCAGTTGGTTTGATGTCTTTCTGCATTCTTTAACCTCGCTCAATCAATTGATTGCATCGCCTTGATAGTGAACAGTCCAGGTTTCAGTACTAATCTCCTCATTATCTCACATTTCACAATGTTTCCTTTGTTGTAGGTTGCCACAGCTTCATAGACACTGAAATGCAATGTTTTAATTCCCACAAATACTCTCTTTGAAAGACGACTCCATACTACATTATGTACACTCTCATTGCTGTTTTGTGTTCATCCATGCAAACATTTTTCTAAGAGATTAATGTCTGAGAGATCTCTAAAAATGGGTCGTACTACTTCCATAACAGCTGATGGTAAGCTGTTTATGTGATTATACATATCCCCTGTATTTTTCAATTTATTATACTTGCACCAAGAATCTGATGGACATAAACCTCTCGTTGGTTGACAGTGTGTGAAAATACAACGCCCAGATAGCTCTCCGCATATCATCAACATTTTTTACATTTTGCCTTATAGCAAGGCCATAACATCTCTGTAATCTGTCTATAACTGCACCAGTCAGTCTGCCTTTTCCTCCAATAGGTTTGCCATCAGCGAGGAAGTTCTTCCCTAGATTTGACTTCAAGTGCAGCAATCGAGATCCCATCCTCTTCTGAATGTGCCCTATACATCCTAATTTTTTTATGGGTACATCACCATAAGACTTCATTTCTTCTACTGCCTTGTAAAACTCCATCTCCTAAGAAATTTACATATCTAGCATTGTACCATGGAAGGGATATTTGAAATATTTGTTTGACAGCCTCAACTTCCATGATACCACTGCAACCAGAATAATTGGCTTGGCAATTTTCATTGTGAATGTTTTTCCTTTTTTCAGGGCATGAACAATGTTTTGATAAAATAACGATGTCAACTACCTTAGCAGAGTCTCCACAGGTAGCAGTAACAATGCCATTCAGCGATTGATGCCCTCTTTTCGGCCATGAACCATCTAAACCCACTTAAACTGATTGTACTGGCTATCCGGGTTGGGTTGCATCATTTTTTTTTAGCATCTAACGTTTCGGACATCCTATCGTGTCCTCCTTTGGAGAAAGGTTCACATTAAAAAGAAGTGCCTGTGAAGAATAATCATTCGCAGTTGTCATGACGCTAGTGGGTGATTCTTTAAAGTTTTAATTGTTTCCCACCAGATGTCACTGATCTTGTACCCATCTTCCCTGTTTATGTTATGGGGATGTTTAATAATTTCTATGGCTTCTGTAACAAGCCTAGGGAATCTTCTGTTTTCATGTTCTAGTAGAGTTATATCATCGAAAAGTATTTTGTGGCCCGTTTCGTCCGAATGAGATGCTGTGGCGGAGTAGTCAGTGTTGTTTTGTTTCTGGTGTCTGATATGTTCTTTTCTTCTGGCATCCAGAGAGCATCCCGTTTGTCCTATGTATACTTTTCCACACATACATAGAATTGAGTAGACCCCCGCTTTATGTAAAATGTTGATTTAGTCTTTCTCTCTTCTTAAAAAGCCTTCCAATTTGTTAACAGGAGTAAAAAATTTTGAATCTGGTCCATGACTCCTGCAATATGATTCCCTACATCGCTGGAGTCCAGGACCAGATTCAAAAAAATTTAAAGAAACATGACATTGAAACAGTTTTTACTCCTGTTAACAAATTGGAAGGCTTTTTAAGTAGAGAGAAAGACGAAATCAACATTTTACATAAAGCGGGGGTCTACTCAATTCCATGTATGTGTGGAAAAGTATACATAGGACAAACGGGACGCTCTCTGGATGCTAGATTAAAAGAGCATATCAGACACCAGAAACAAAACAATACTGACTACTCCGCCATAGCATCTCATTTGGACGAAACGGGCCACAAAATATGTATGGAAGTCTACGAACCCACTAGCCTATGAACTAATCTAAACCCACTGTTAGGTATCTCTCTACAGGATTTTCATTTTGACACACTGCCTCTTCAATTGCCTGCTTCATAGATTCTTGAGCAACATCTTCAACCACTGAACCTACTACTTGGGTATAATTGCCAAATCTGGTAGGAGGATTGGGTAGGTTCATGACCCCACAAAACATTTGACTTGCAGACCTACTTTCACCAGTGCAGCGAAGCACATACACCAACCTTAGATTAACTTCATACATTTTATATGTTTGTGCTTCACCTAGTTTGATGAAATCACTATTTCAAAATGTCACTATATTGTTACAATTATTGCATGATAGTGCAGATTCACATGCAAGTCCTATCTGTCTTTTGATTGATAATGATAAGACAAGTCCCACTTCACCACATTCTTTACAAGAAACATTGTTTGCTAGAATGTTTGATAAAATTGCAATATTTATAATTTGATAAGTACAATTACTGTCAGTTTCTTTTAGTAATTGACTATATTTATTTATGTACTTACTTACTTATTTATTCTTTTTATTTATTCTGGCAGAGCTAAGGCCATTTGGCTTTCTCTTCCGCTCTACCAGTCGAAAAGCTACATTACAATTACATAACACAAATACATATTATAGATAAAGTACTTTTTGCACGATGTAACTAATTAGTAATACTTACGAATATTGTTGCCGTGGATCGTAACTTGACATTCCCACACTCAATCTGGTTGCTATGAAAACAAAAGTAATCTCAATGCTGTAAAAATTACAAAAAGCACTAGTGCCGTAAGTAAAACCATGAAAATACAAGCCTTTATCGAATGCGGGAACCAAGGTCCCCCAGTTTGTGGCGACTTTAACAGGACAAATATTCCGTCCCCATAACAACCAACACATGCAAATCACTTTCTATTACATAATGTTTTCAGCTAATGTCTCGGAATTAATATAATTAAATTGATATAAATAATCATCGTGCAAAAAATAGCATGCGAAACTCGTTCCATAAGCGCATAACGGATCTCGGAAATTCAAACAACTCTTTCCTTGATCCGTATGCACCGCTTACGGAACTAGTATCGCAATATACTATATACTTAATACTTAAATACAAAGCACTAACATTGCTATTAAAAACATGTAAGACTAAATACTCTAAATGTTTGTTATATGCCTAATGTAAATTTAAGATTAATTTATAAATTATTACAATTTTTAGAGTATTATAAAACATTAAATTACAGAAAATCAAAATACTGAAGAAAATAATTAAGATTATGGCATAAGGCATTTAAAATTATACTATGGAATACTAAAAAGGAAAACTTAGAGTTACAATAAGTTAAGCTACGGGTTTCAAGTATTAAAAAGAGCTCCTGTTATGAGTTCTAGTTACTATGATGAAAGAAAACTAAATTACATTCATTCTTGTGTCCGACTTGAGCGTTGTGTACAAATATTTGAATAAAAACACTTTCTTAACGCACTTTATTTTACCTTAGTAAACTTCTGGACGGCCGTTTCGCAGATGGTGTTCCTGCATCATCAGCAGAGTGCCAGAGTTGGCACTCTGCTGATGATGCAGGAACACCACCTGCGAAACGGCCGTCCAGAAGTTTACTAAGGTAAAATAAAGTGCGTTAAGAAAGTGTTTTTATTCAAATAAATTACATTGTTTAGAATTAATATGCTGACTTCTCTCTGAAATGTACCAAGAGTTTGACAACCTCTGACTGTGCTAAACATTCAGCATCACAATTATGTAACTTTCTTTTTGAGCTGCTGCCACTTTTAGGGACATCTGATGAGGTTGATGTTGTCAGAGTTGATGGCAGTTCATTGTTTGTAACACTAGGCCTACAATAGTTTTCTGTATTTACACTTGGTTTCCCCGCATTTACACGCTTTTTAAACAGTCTTTTTGACCGTGGCATAGTGTATTATAACACAAATTAAATCAGGTAAACTGATACAACAAATTGCAAGAATGCTTTTGTTTAATCACTGATAATTGCAATTATGATATGCAGAAAATAAGTTATTTTTGTAATCTATCTCCAAATTAAGCTGCAGTTCGATTCATGAAGCAGGACTTACGGAAGAACAAAGGTGTAAAGTTTGATACTTAACCTTAATTCAAACTCGTATACACTGATATAAGACATTCTTGAAATATGTCACCATTTCACAAAATACACAGGCGAAAAACTCCACTTAATGTGCGTGGGCCTAATTTTTTCACAGTAATATAGCTTCTGTATATAACAGTATTCAACTTGATCAACGAAATAAACATGTGAATATGTCATGGCTAACTGTATTGCAAATTCTAAAGCCGTATATCAACAGTGTAAAACATATGTTGTCAGGATAACCGATTTGCATTTGTTAAATTACCATGAATTAGGCACTAAATTGGGCATTACTCCGATACCGGTCAACCGATTTGGTCCAATATCAATAGGCTTCTTCCCATGGACGTTATAAATGCATATTATTCGAGCTTTTGTGATATATTACCATAAAAAGGCACTAAATTGGGCATTATTCCGGTACCAGCCAACCAATTTGGTCCAATATCAATAAACTTTTTCCCATGGACATTATAAATGTGTATGTCAAGTTTCATGTAAATCCAATAAAGCGTATTTGAGTTATCGCACCTTTAAAATAGACATTAAATTTGGTTTTACTCCGGTACCGGTCAACCGATTGGGTCGAATATCAATAGGGTTCTTCCCATGAACATTGTAAATGAGTATACCAAGTTTCATTAAAATCCAATGAAGCATATTTGAGTTATTGTGCGTACAGACACACGGACTGACTGACTGACGGACGGAGGGACAGACATTTTCCCGTCCCCCACACAATCTCATAAAATACCATACTGGTAATAATATCACAATATAAAGAAAGAAAAGAAAAAAAGGAAATGCTACTATATAACTTGACAAAGTTTTTTCTTTTTAAACTGTTTTTCATCCATTTTGTTGAAGTAAACTTGTAGCCCAATTAAGTAGTAGTTAATCCATTTATTGAATTTGTATATTAAACATTTCTTTTCATGTAGCCTAACAGTCTTGCTTGCAGTACCATTAAAACCTTTATTTCCATGTAGCAATTTAGCCTATCGTTAAACATCTTTGGAACAGCTGGGAAATATGACAGCCAGCCTCCCATTGACAATACTCACTGTGTCCCGCCAAGCTAAAGATGAACAACGGCGAAATTTCCCAGAGTATAGTTTTGAGCTGATTAGGGCAGAATACAAGTAATGCTTGCACAGTGTAACAAACTGGACATAATTAAACAGAAATGTGATGTGTGCAGGGGATCAAAAGATTGTGACTTGAAAGAACATTCAAAATAGGGGCTAATTTGTTGGTAAACTTAACTAATGGGTTGTGACCATCTACCATTCCAATGTATTAAATCTCTTAGGTAAGCCTATTGAATCTATTATCTCCTTGATTCAGTAACTTGAAAGATTACTCAAGATTAGGGCAAAATTGTTGTTGGTACACAACTAGTTCTCTAACATCCCTAAAAAGTACCGGTACATTATATTATTATTTACAGGATAATGTGTCTTAACTCATCTATTGTTATTTGTTGGTTTTTATATGCAGACAGCCATGCAGATGATGTTGCCACTGTATATTGCATAACAATCTGAAGAAGGATGTTGTGTTTTACAGGTTAGAAAAAACTCTGATTTGATGATGTAGATTACTGTTCAAACACTTCTTTTCTATAGCCTATAACAGTAACAAACCTAGTTGCCAGTAGAACAGTATTTACTTCAATCAAAATGCTGGTTGATCAAGGCTTGACAACCTGCTCTGTCTGCCAGACCGTCGTTTTGGTGCATCTGCTGTCTTGGGGGAACAGGTTCATTGTCTGCAATGTCATTTCCTCTCAGTCCACGAAGCTCCTCCAAAGCTCCCATCCCTTCTGGATCTTCAGGTGGATCTTCCATGCCTATAGTTCTTGCAATGTTATACAAGACAGTAGTTATTATTGTCAGAGCCTTCTGCACACCACATCTTAGGCCCAATGACAAAATGGGAAACCTCCTTTTCCAGACCCCATATTGCCTTTCCACAGTGTTCCTTGTTTTTATGTGGGACCTATTATAACGTTGCTCTCCTGGAGTACGTGGGTTGAGCAACGGAGTCAGTAGGTATGGCTTGCATGCATAACCGCTGTCTCCTAATAAATGGCCTTGAATTTCACCATTTTCAAACTGAGCTCGATGAGCTCAATGATGACGTTAGACACATCATTAACAATCCGGAGTGCTGTTGTGCGATGCATGTTGGAAATATTGCCGATCACTATATTAAATGCCCCTGTGGCGTTTGTCCTTAAAGTTGTTAAAACTCTGTTCATCGGATTATTTTTGTCTGTAGGAAATTCTAACCTGTCGTTAAGTATGTTCACCAGTAACCACATGGTATCCCTGGACAGATGAAATCATTCCTCGAACTTCCTATCACCGTATTCTTCGAAAGGATCACCTCTTTCCACAATTACATCATCTCGACGCTGATCTCTATTTAAATAATCCTGATACAGCATGAATTCCTCTTCTATTCCGTCAAGAGCATCGAAATGCGCAGCCATGTTATAGGATTTCGCCCTGATCAGTAACAGTGGTCAAGTTTGACTTCAGTCAAATAGTACCTTTAAGTTGACCGTGCTTCATGCACCGGAAACTGAGGATGACCTGGGTTAGATGCTAACTTTACTACAGTCAAGTTTTGATCGAGAATTGTGCGCACGGCCATTAGTTATGAACAAAGGTACACTGAATTTTTAGAATTTTCATATTTCTATCACAATATATTTTTTCTTTAATATTTCATTAAAAGCTTTCTATATGGACTAGAAAGATAAAACTCACAGAAAATGTTTACTTTGCATCGAACTCTACTAAAGCAAGCACCTTAGCGCTAAAAAGAGAATCCTTGATTTTGATTGGTGTTCAAGGTCGGCGTTAGTTAGGAAAATTCCTAGCGTAGTGACGCTAAAGTTACTAATTTTCTAAAGTGGAATGGGGAATATAAGCCTCGAGTTCTTTAGTTTTATTGAAGGACACACGTATCCCATATGAAAGGGATTGAAACTTCTAGCTTTTAATGTGTGAAGGGCTGGAAACAATTTGTTATGCCTCACAGAGTTCTTTCTTAGTTTCAGTAAAAATTTGTCACACACTACCAAAATCTCTATGCAAAAAGGATGTATTTCATATATTTCAGTCAGTAACATGAGTTAATGCTAAAATATAGTGTAATTGAGCAATCTTTGATTAATCCGATGGGATATAAAATGATTCAGAATATTGGTAAAGTTGATGTTTACATCTTATCAAAAACAAATAATTAATACAGTTTATTGGGATGAAATACCACGTCAAAATTTAGAAGGTGGGGTACAAACAACATTGCCATATTCTAATTTCGGTAGTAGGAGATTAGTATATAGGACCAACATGTGTTGGGGTGAAAACCCCAAGAAGAACCAGAAATACAAGCAAAAAGAGGTTGCCTAGCAAGAAGAGAAAGGTGTATATATTTAAATTGGGTAGTCCAGTTTAGATTATGAGTGAAATGTAAACCCAGAAATTTGGTAGTGTGCACAACCGAAATCGGTGTAGAGGAAATACAGAGACACGGTTGTTGTGATAATTTATGAGGGTGAAAAAGTATGGTGTGACATGTACTTCACAAACTTGGATTCAATGTTACTCCTTAACCACTTTTGATGTTCTGTTACCAAATGTTGATGTCTTTGAATAACCTCGTACAGATGTTCTTTTTTAACGACTTCAGTAACTTTCATATGAGTCCTATAGGTTTCAATATTAATTATGTTGAGTTCGATGTACGCCTCATCAATACATTCTTTCAACATTCTTAACTGGACGTTGCACTTGAAATTGTTAGTCTTCTGGGATAGAGGAACAAATCCCCACCTTAAAAAACTTGGGATGACACCATTCCGGTAACATGCCCGTAAGAAACCAATCCTTGTGATTAGTCATGAGATCCTCCTCCTGCCATCTAACAGTTTTTGGACCATTATTTTCTGGATTTCCATAATAAGATATAAAAC